>JAKUHH010000293.1:0-12108 GCA_022701365.1 Mycocentrospora acerina
TGGGTGTTGGTTGACTCAGGGGTAATGATAGGATGTGACGTTGTGAACGTTACATGTAGATAATAATACTAGAGTAGCTACTAAAGAGCTACTAGCTTAAGCAGAAGTAGTAGTAGAAGGCAGGCTTATCTACAACTATGCTGCTACCTAAGAGCTAGTAAGAGACATAAAAGCTATTTAAATTTAATTGCAACAATAATATAAAAATACTACAAACTAATAATAAAAAAACACAGAAAATGCAGCAAATAACAATAATAATAACAAAAACAACACAAAATTATAGGCTTAAGTAGCAGGCCTAGCAGACTCTGCTTTTGCTACTAACAGCAATAATAACAACAATAAAAACATATAAAAAACTTAAAAAACAAAAAAACAACACTTGTAAGCTGCTCTAGAGCAGCAAAAGTAAAAAGAACTAACCTTACTTACAAATAAAGATTTTTAACGCAGCTTAAATATACTGCAGCAGAGAGATGCTATAAATGCTGCTCTAGCTGCTATTATAAATAATGCTCCTGTAGTAGCTAGAATTAGCTATACTACTAACAACAATATTGTTATTATAACAACAGACGCCTACAACGCTGATTTTTTGCTCTAAAATTAAGACAGCTAGATTTCTAGCCTCTTATTTTAATACTAAAAGATTTAGAAATTAGAGAGCTAGATTTAAGTAGTAGCTTACTGTGTCTATGCATATAATAAGTTTTTACTAAACCTAGCTCTTCTAAAAACAGAAATAGAAATATTTAATAATGTTACTATATAAGGCAACTTTAGGTAGCTAACACTTATAGCAAAACTAAGAAAACTAAACAGCCTTGCCTCTAATAAGAGATATAGCTCTATTATCTTTGCAGTTAAAAATTAATAAGAGTGCAACGCACTAATTACTAGAAAATTACTAGCAATTGCAAGAGAAAAAGCTAAAATAGTAGCTTATAAAACACCTAGCATAGCAAAGCTCTGCCTAAGCTGCTATAAGCAAAGGTATACAAAAGATAGCTGTAAAGAAATAAGCTGCAAATTCTACAGCTTAAAGCACTATATAAAAGACTATGTAAGCTACAAAGAATACAGCACAACAGGTAGTCTATACTAGCACTAATCCCCTATTTATAGAAATTATAAAGGAGAGCATATAGTAATAAGCTATAGGTGTAGCTATAGGCTATTAAAAAATAGAGAGGCTACAGAAATAAACACTACTGCTAGTACTAATACTAGTACTAGTACTACTACTAGCCCTAGTATTAACACTGTAGCTAATACTAATGCTAACACTAGAAATAGCAATAGCAATAGTAATAGCAATAATACTATTACTACGCTCCTAGTAAATATACTATAAGTACACAAAAAAATGCTTATTCTAGCACAGATATTTTAGATGCCCCTCTATCTAAAAAAAAAGGAGAAATTATGTTTCTACAATATAATATAAGAAAAAGACAAGAAACTTAATAATCTCTCTTAGAAATAGCGTTTGCTAGAAAAGCAGACCTAATTCTAGTACAAGAACCTAGCGTGTAGCAAGATAGACAGGAAAAGTAGTTCTTACTATAATACTCTGCCTATACTCTAGTTTTAATAGAAATAACTAGAAGGCTTAGAACTGCTATCTATATTTATACTAAAACTAGCCTAAAGTATAGCCTAAGGCTAGATATAAGTAAAGACACAGACTTAATAGTTTTAGAAATAAAAAGCCTAGTAGAAGACTTTCTTTTGCTAAACTTTTATAATAAAAAAGAATTAGTAGCAGACTCTAAAACATAGTCTAATAGTTAAAAGACTATACAAAGGCTGCTCTTAAGCTTAGATTTAAAATAACCTTTTTTACTAGCAAGTAACTTTAATAGCTACTACACATAGTAGAATACTGCTATATAAAATCTAAATCTAGAGGCTAAGCAGCTAGTAGAGTAGTTAGAGAAGCATAATTACTAGCTGCTAAATACTAACTAAGAGTAAATGTTCTATAAGTCTTATCTTAGAGTAAAGTTAGTGTTATAGAAATAAGAGCTAGAATAATAGTATTTAGGTAATCTATTGTATAGACTACTAGCTTGTCTATTTAAGTATTTTATCTCTATTATATACAATGCAATAAGGAGCTTAGTAGTTATTGTTACTAAGCGTACTTAATTTAATAAAGCAAGTTTAACATAAATATTATTGTGTAGAGCAGCTAAGTAATAATTACTCTTCTACTAGCTTAGTGCTAAAGTCTTTATAATAGGCTATGTAAGTATGGCTTATTTATATAGCTAGTAAGCAAGACTTATAAGTAAGGCTTATAAGCAAGGCTTTGTTTTGTAACACACCCCTTAAGTAACTGCTAAAATTAGTTATTACCTATACTTAACCTTTATAAGCTTAGTGTGCTATTTTATAGTATATTTTATTAAAAATATAGGTTATGTGCAGCCTAAGCATAAGTCTTATTATGCGCGTAGCTTATAGAACGCTCTTTTGTTTTAATCTTGCTTATTTGTAGATTATATAAGTGCTAAGCAAGCTGCTTACATAATTACTTTAAGCTTTACTTAGCTGCAAACCTCTCTTATTATTAACATAAACTATAGCTATTATATATTATTATTATTACCTGCTTATATATTATTTTTATGGCTAATTTTTGTGTATATAGTCTAAGAACAAGAAATCTGCTTAAGCTTAAGCTACGCCTGCCTCTAGCTGCGCTTCTGCCTGCCCTACTACTTGCGTGTTAATGCGCAGCACCCCTACTACTACACCTTCCTATAAAGGTAAGAGCTTGCCTTAAGTAAAGCCTACTTATAGTAGCAGCTTACACACTAAGTTAACCTGCCCCTCTACTCCTGCGTCCTTGTCCTTGCCTTTAGAGGTGCCTGCTAACGCCCTTACCCCTGCACCTTGCGCTACACCTCTCTTTGCTCTTGCTCTTACAGAGCCTGCTACCCCTGCTATACCTAGTTGCTGCAGCAAGTATAGTGCTTATTATTCTATAGCTTATTTTGCCTGCTTATAGAGTAGTTTAGCAAGATACTTGCTTAGTAAGTGCTATAATTCTTTAGTAAGTGCTTACTGCTATTATTATAGCGCTAGCTATAAGTATAAGCCTATATAAGTATCTTTATATATTCTGCAATTTTTAAGCTTATATATTATTATAGTCCTGCTTATGTTGTGCCCTTCTTGTAGTATTTTCTTACTGCCTTTAAAAAAAAAGTAAAGCCTACTAAGCTTTACTGCCTTTATTTTACTATTTATATAGCATTAGATATATCTAGAGAGAGTAAAGCAAGAGAGGCATTAGTAAAGCAAGAGGTTAACAGTAGTATTAGTAGGGAGCAGGGCAGTAGTAGTAGTAGTAAGTAGGAGGATAAGTTCTTCTAGGAGTTAAGGGGTGTAGTGGCAGAGGAGGAGCAGGTAGTAGAAGAGGAGGAGATAGAGGAGGAAGAGATAGAGGAAGAGGAGATAGAGGAGGAGCAGGTAGTAGAGGAGCAGGGTAGTAGTAGTAGTAGTAATAGTAGTTGCCTAGCTTATATCTAGCAGGCTAAGGAGCTTATTTGTAAGCTTATTAATCTCTTTGCTTAAGATCTACCTAAGGGAAAAGGTTGTTCTCCCTAATTTAACTTATAATTAAAGTCTTAACTACCTTGCTCTATTATCTTATACTTATAATATTTTAAAGGTTAAGAAGCTTAATAAAGCTTATAAGCTTTTGTTTTAATAAGTATTTTATAAGTCTATCTGCTAGTATCTCTTTTATTAGTAGATAGACAACATTAAAAGATCCTTTTGCATGCTCTTAGTATAGCTACATGTTTTGTATATCTACATAGTGCAGCCTAGTTATTATTCTCTTATTTTCCTTTACTACTAGTCTTATTATTTATTAATTATTACAGAAGATAGCCTATGCTCTATTTATTAGCTTAAGAGTTAATTCTCTAAAGAATCTTTACAGAGCTATTATTTCTTTTACTACATGCTCTAAGGCAAGCAACTCTGCTTCTGTTATTAAGGTAGTAATAGTAGGTTATTAAGCTGCTTTCTACATTATTACCCCTCTAAAGAGCATAACAATATATCTATAAGATAATCTTCTTGTTTTAATATTATCTGCAAATAATGCGTCTCTATAGATAGAGAGTTCTACTCCTTTATTATTGCTATATATAATAAATAAGTGCTGTAATTAATATAGATAGATAATTACTCTATTTATTATTTCTAGGTGTTTATTGCTAGGGTTAGTAAGAAACTGTAATAGTTAAGAAATAGCAAAGGCTATATCTAGATAGAGCATAATAGCAGTGTATAAGACTAATCCTACTCTTTTTTAACAGTCTTTTATCTCCTTCTTAGAAGCTTCCTCTGTGTGTTTAATAAGCTCTTCTACTAGAAGAGGAGTGTCTAAGAAGCTTCTAGTATTTACTAAGTTAAACTTATTTGCTATTTTTTTAATATATATGTTATAGACTAGAGCAATTGTTTAAGCTGCTCTATCTCTTATTACTCTTATTCTTAAGAACTACTAGACTAAACCTTTTTCTTTAAGCTTATAGGCTTCTTTAACATAGTCTAGGAGCTTATAGGCTTGTTGTGCGTAGCTTTGCCTAAAGATTAGTAGTATATTATCTATATAGAATAGTAGTAAGATGCTCTTTTCTATATTAAAGAATAAGCATAGTTCTTCTTTTAAGAGTAGTAGCTTAAGCTAAGTTAGTTTATTTAAGAGCTTGTTATACTAAAGTAATAAAGAGTCTCTTAACCTATAGAGTGCTTATTTAAGTAATATATATTTACTTAGTTTCTTATAGCTATCTAGCAAGTTACAGAGAACAGGATAATTAATGTTTATATATGCGTTAAGAAACGCACCTATAACATTGTACTGTAGTATCTCTAGATTAAACTCTGCTGCTATAGCTATAGTAAGCCTAAATAATTAAGCAGCTAATATTGCAGCATAAGTAGATTAAAGGGAGTCTTTCTCTTGTAGATCTCCTCTTGCTACTAACCTAGCTTTATATTTAATAAAGTAGCTATCTTTATCTACTTTGTAGGTAAATACCTATTTAAGTAGTAGCAGTTTATCTATTAAGGTTATATGCTCTACTTCTTCCTATATGCTTTTTAAGAGCAGGGTATTAACTTCTTTATTTACTGCTTGCTTAAATAGAGCACTGTATAGATAGGATATAAAGTCTCTCTATTTAGTAAGTTCTTTTAGCAATTTGCTTTAGTGTTATTTATTAGGTAGTGTTTATTTATTAAGCAAGGCAGCTTATACTACTAAGTAAACAGTAATTATTTCCCTGCTCTTTATTGCTAATAGTGCAACATATAAGAAGTATATATATACAGCGTTATTAGAGTGCTCTTAGTAGAGCAGGGCATATATTCCTTGTCTTTATTTACCTCTAAGTGCAGGAGTGTCTAGAGCTTCTCCTCTTATTCTCCTGCTTAATTATATAGGTAGCCTAAGCTGCCTTTTAGTGTATTTTCTCTTAGTAGGTTCTTCTGCTCTGTCTATTGCTTTAGGAACAGTAGCTCTAGATTAAGTAGCAGGTTAAGAGCTAGGTTACTTATTTATAATTAAGAGGTCTCCTTAAGTCTCTAGTATGTCTAATCCTCTAGTTAAATGCTTATCCTAGAGACTGCTAGTATGCTTATTATAGTCTTTATTAATTAACCTGCTCTCTCTAGAATTGCCTAGTTCTAGTGTTTATTTTAGAGAGAGGAGCTTAGTGTAGCTACTTGTCTGCTCTATGTAGTTCCTCTGTAATAAGCTAGCTAAGCTTATTACATGCACAGTTGCTGCTTAATCCCTATCTTAAGCTTCTAGCTAGCCTGCTATATACTCTGTTTTAGGATTAGCTGCACCTCTAATATTCTGTTTAGAGGGTATAAAGGGCTCTACTAAACCTTATATACTTAATCTAATAAAGAGGTCTTCTAAGATATTATCTAAATATATTATTTCCCCTATATTTAGTATTATAATAAGCAGCTTAGCTTCTTCTACTAGTAGTTCTGTAGATTTGTCCTTGTAAAAGAGCTGCTTATTAAATATAATGTTTCTTATAGTAATTACTTAATTAAGTACTAGGACTTATATTTTGTAAATATTAGAAGCTTAGTAGCTTACTAGATATCTAATATAGCCCTAAGGTATTACTTTAAAGCCTCTCTTATTATATCCTGCTACTCTCTCCTTATTTAAAGGATAAGCACAGCAGCTGTACACATATATGCTGCTCTAATTAGGGCGTAGATCTGCTATTGCATGTCTAACCTGCTCTAGTTAATAGTATCTAAAGTATTAAGTAAACTAGAGACTTAGTAGCTTATTTAGTAAGCATAGTCTATTTATATAAGATAGGCTTATATTATAGAGCTAAGTTGCTGCTTATATAATCTCTAGCTATAGTTTAGCAGGGAGATTAGCACTTATTATTATTTTAATAGATTTTGTAATAATCTCTTGCCTTGCTCTCTCTGCTTTACTATTAGGTTAATAACTATATAGTAGAGTATTCTCTATTATTATTCCCTTGCTCTCTGTCTAATGCTTAAAATCTAATTTTCCTTTTTAAGGGAGCGTAGCAATATTGTTGTCTTGTTATATTATATATATTTTTAGATTATACTGTCTAAGAGCTAGAGCTGTAAAGCTCCTAAAGACTTACATTATTTCTATTAGAGACTTTAATTATAAAGCGTAGGTAAAGATTTTTCTACTAAACAGTTCTTTAAGTAAGAGCATTTAGCACTTATGTAGGCATCTGTTTAGCATGTTAAAGAGATCTTAAGCTATTCTCTAGAATAGGCAAGGTGCTCTTTCTCTAAGTCTTCTAGAAATAACTTGTTTTGCGTGTATAATAGAGCAATGCTTACACTAGATATAAGAGGTTCCTTTAATAAGCACATTTTAAGCTGCTTTTACTAGGGCCCTAAGTGCTTCTAGTCCTAGATAGCTTAATTAAGCATACTATAAGTCTTCTAAGTCTATTCTTAGATTTATAGTTTATAACTAAAGCTTCTTAGTTAGTATTATTATGCTTATAACTGTAGAGTAAAAAGCAAGAGGCTTATATTTAATAAACATAAGGTTATATTTGCGCTTAAGAGAGGTAACTATAGTGCTCTCTGTAAGAGTTCCTATATATAGGGTAGTGTCTAATCCTAGAAACTACACGCCTTTTTATGCTAGATAAGCTTCTAAGATAATATTTAGATAGAAACTTTCTACTACTGCTATATTTTAGAGTATTAGATCTTTAGTGTAGGGTCCTCTTATACTATAGAGTGCTCCTTTAATAAGTTAAGCTCCTGTGCCTACTATAAGAAAGGCTTAAGTTCCTGCTTTAATATATTCTGCTCTAGTTAACTCTTTAAAGGTGCCTAGTATAATAAGGTTTCTGTTATTTACTAGGTGTAGAGCTGCTCTATTATCTAGGATAGTGCTATTTAATAGTAGATAAGCACTAAAATCTATAGTATTGTAGATTCTGTTTTCTTAAGTAAGGAGCAACAGATCTATAAGAGCTGCGCTTATACTGCTAAGATAAGTTAACTTAGTTAACAATAGGATTTTTAGTCCTTGTTTAGTAAGAGTAGCTTGTAGAGCAGTGTACTTTAGCAAGGCTAGCTTCTTAAGTATCTTCTATTTATGCTTATAGCTAAGTTTCCTAGGTTTTCTAGTAATAGCTGCCCTTAGTGTTAAGCATTTTTCTAGTAGCTACTTATGTATTTCTTCTCTACAAGGACACTGTTAGTTATTTTTACCTTATAAAGCACCTAACATATATTTCCTAGCAGGTTAACCTCTAAGTATAGCAAAGATACTAGCGCTGTTATTAGCTAATCACACAGTGTGCTTGTGTAGGAGTAATAAGAAGATCCTTCCTACTTCTGCTAGGCTTAGTATTTTTTTATTTAATACTAAGTTTTATAGGATAGACTAGTGTATTGCTCTAGCCTATTCTAAGGCTAGTTTAACTAAAACTGCGTCTAGGAAGTCCTAGGTAGCAAGCTAGCCTTCTACTTCTAAGATCTTAAAGGCAGTAGCTTTAATATGTAGAAAGCTCTACTCTTTATACTATTTTTTTAGGCTTATAGTACTAAGTCTAGCTTAATTAAGATAAGCTCTATATTTTGCTCTAACTAAGTTTAAAGAGCTAAGGTTAGAAAGGGATAGCTTAGTTTTAAGTTCTTTAACTAGTGCTCTAACTAATTAATTAGTGCCTTAGATTAAAGTTATTATTACTAGTGCAAGGAGCTCCTAGGCTACTGTTACGTTAATCTAGTTTTAGATGTTCTAAAGACTTGCTCTCTTTTCTAACTATTTGCTTATCTCTCTCTTATATTAGTTACTTTCTCTAACTTTGTCTAATCTAACCTTATTAATTTCTAGATAGATTAGTTTAATTAATTAGATATTATTTTCTGTTGCTCTATCTAGGTTAACTAGATCTTATACTCTTTTTTGCTTTGCGTAGAATTAGAGCTAGATAAACTAGTAAGGCTAGGTTACTCTATCTTTAAGCTAGTAAGAGGTAGTTAGGAGTGTAGGTGTAGACATTATGTCTATTAAACTAATTAGAGCGTCTAAATATATATACTCTAGCATATATATAGTGCAAGGAAAAACATGTTATAATTTTAAAGCGCTAGGCTTATAACTGTTATAGAAATAGGAGCTAGAATAATAGTATTTAAGTAATCTATTATATAGACTACTAGCTTATCTATTTAAGTATTTTATCTCTATTATATACAATGCAATAAGGAGCTTAGTAGTTATTGTTACTAAGCGTACTTAATTTAACAAAGCAAGTGTAGCACAAACATTGTTGTGTAGAGTAGCTAAGTAATAATTACTTTTCTGCTAGCTTAGTGCTAAGGTCTTTGTAATAGGCTACGTAAGTATAGCTTATTTATATAGCTAGTAAGCAAGACTTGTAAGCAAGGCTTGTAAGCAAGGCTCTGTTTTGTAATAGTTAGTAATTAACCTAGCTTTTAGTACAGGCTTTAGAAATAACCTTTAGGAAAATTAGCAGAAAGGCAAGGATACAAGATCTAACTATATACTAATTAGCTACTCTGCTATTTCTACATAAACAATATATTTAAATCCTATTTTAGACCTACCTTATGCTTTAGAAAAGGCAGACTAAGAAATCTTTAATATAGAGCTTGCTCTAAGATTTAATATAAATAAAATATAACAAAAGCTTTTAGAAATAGAAGCCTTACTATAATAAGAACAACAGCTAAAAGACCTAGAGATACTAGTTAGTCTAACTAGAAAAATTAATAGTATAGCAGAGCTATTTACTTTAATAATTTAAGCAGCAGCTAATAAATCTATTCTTAAGCTAAAGCTAAGCGCAAAGTTAAAGCCTTAGTAGAGTAAAGAGCTAGTAAATTAGTAGAAACTCTATAGCAAAGCCTTGCAATATTACTTCTTATACCTTAGCTTAAAAAATAAAATAAAAGCAAATAAGCTACGTAACAGCTATTTAAAAAATATAAAAAAAAGCAAAAATAGAGCACTAGAATCTATTTCTGCAAAAAGTATAAAGAAAAGATGTTTTTAAAGCTTTTAACTATATAAAAGAGAGAATAGTTAGAACAGTCCCTTTTCTGC
The DNA here is from genome assembly GCA_022701365.1 of Mycocentrospora acerina. Lineage (NCBI taxonomy): Eukaryota > Fungi > Ascomycota > Dothideomycetes > Pleosporales > Mycocentrospora > Mycocentrospora acerina. The sequence goes on from JAKUHH010000293.1 coordinate 9,653, forward strand.
AATATACTACAATAGGAAGAGAGACTCTAGTTGCAAAGGAATTTAAGGAACAGTGTACTGCTTTTAGTACTACACTGTTTTCTAGTCTACCTAGCTATACAGTCTCTCTAGATTAGACTAACTATAAGCAAAATAAAGCCTAAGCCTAGCTTAAAAAACTAAAAAAAATAGAGGTATATAATGCTATATTTTCTAGCTCTTAGAAAAAGGCTCTTAGCACAGACAAACTATCTTTTATAATTATCTAAAAAGCATATTAAACCTAAACTCTAGAATTTATGTTACTATACTAAATTCTATTTGCTATAGGCTATTACCCTTAATGCTAGTAATAAGTAATAAAGGTTATATTACTTAAATTAAATAAAAAAGACTACTTATAACCTAAGTCTTATAGAGTTATATTACTGTTAAACTGCTTAGGTAAAGCATTTAAAAAAATGCTAGCTATAAAGCTTAGTTACCTAGCAGAAATAAAAGATCTCCTTTAGCCTACTTAAATAAGCAGCAGAAAGCAGAAATTAGCACTAGACGCCTGCCTATTACTATAATTAAAAGTAGAGGCAGGCTAAGCTAGTAAGAAAGTTACAGGCCTGCTATTTCTAGATGTTAAAGGAGCCTTTAACTATGTTGCTACTAACTAATTGCTAGCAATATATAAGAAATTAAAGCTGCCTTTAGTATTTATTAGATAAGTTAAGTATTTTCTAAGTAATAGATTTTTATAACTAAAATTTAACAATAACACACAAGTACTAGAAAGAATTAAGATAGGCATACCTTAAAGATCTCCTATGTTGCTTATCTTATTTCTTATTTATATTAGAGATATTTGCAAGCCTAGGCCTGCTACCTTTAATTTCTCTTATTTAGATAATATTGCAATAGGAGTAACAGCAACAACAGCAGGAAAAGTAGTAGAAATACTAGAAAAAACTGCTAAGGCTATGCTTCTAGAAGCAAAAGAAAGTGCTATTAAATTTAAAGTTTCTAAAACAGAGCTCTTATTTGCTAGCAAAAAAAGAAAAGAAGAAACAGAGACTCTACTAATAGGAAATAAGACTATCTATCTTAGCTCTCTAGTTAGGTAGTTAGGCTTTTTTTTTAGATAGAAAGCTTACTTATAAATAATATGTGCAAAACAAGGTTGCTATAGAATAATAAGCCTTTTATAGCCTGCAGAGGCTAGGCAACACATAAAAAGGTCTTAGCACATAAGCAACTAGACTGCTATATATTTCTTATGTCTAATCTATTGCAGACTACAGCACATAATTATAGTAGAAAAAAGGAAATAAAAGACTGCTACACTATTTATAAATAATGCAAAATACTGCATTAAGACAAGTTCTAAGTGCTTTTAAAGGGTCTCCTATAAAAGCACTAGAAATAGAAGTAGCTATACTACCTTTAAAGATTAAAGTAGAAAAGCTGTGCTAGTAATATGCTCTAAGGCTACTAGCTTTTAGTAGCAACTACCCTATTAAGAATGTAATAAGCAGTAAAAAGCAATAACAAAAAAACATAAAAAATACATAAAACATAGAAAAACAAACTTAACTTAGCAGGTTAGCTAGAAGAACAGAAAAACACTTTAATATAGAGGAAATATATATTCTACTAGCAAAGCTATAGAGTAAGCCTGCAGACTTAAATGCTACTATTTATATTACTAGAGAAAACAAAGAAGAGACTTTAAAAGCTTACTAAAGCTAGTTACTACAAAAATACAAAAAACAACAATAAAAAAATCAGACAATCCTAGCTACTGCTGCTAGTGCTAGAAATAGCAATAGTAATAGTACTACTACTACTACTAATACTACTACTACTACTAGACTAGCTTAACCTATCTTGCTATACACAGACAGGTTAAAACAGGGAGAAGAGACTGCAGCAGGCTATTGTTAAATAGACTTGCTAAGTCTTAATTACCTGCAGGTAAAAAGCTACAACCTAGGATAAGGCCTAGAAATAATAGACACTAAGCTATATGCTATTTTTAGAGTGTTAAGCAACCTAGTACTGCAAAACACTAACTTTGCCTTTTTTAGCGTGTCTGCTCTAACGCCTGTAGCATTAATATTCTATTAGATATTATCTTAACACACATTAGACAGTCTCTTCTCTAATTTCTAGNTAAAAAGCTACAACCTAGGATAAGGCCTAGAAATAATAGACACTAAGCTATATGCTATTTTTAGAGTGTTAAGCAACCTAGTACTGCAAAACACTAACTTTGCCTTTTTTAGCGTGTCTGCTCTAACGCCTGTAGCATTAATATTCTATTAGATATTATCTTAACACACATTAGACAGTCTCTTCTCTAATTTCTAGAGCCCTAGGGCCTAGGGTAGTAGTTTACAGCTAGGTTGTAATTCTGCAATTTTGTAACATTAATTTTTTTTTTTAATATTTAACGCTTAGACTATAACTACACTAGAATGTTAAGAGGC
>JAKUHH010000022.1:0-47065 GCA_022701365.1 Mycocentrospora acerina
TATTGTTAAGAAGAGGCAGCAGAAGCGTAGCAAGCCTCTTAATTTGCAACAACGTCAAGAGTACCATAGTAGTGCTATTTTCTGGTCTCCAAGAAAGGTTCAAGAAGCACGTGTTCATCAGTCAGTAAAGGAGCAGGAGGAAAAGGAGCTTCAACTCCAAAAAGCTAATACAAAAGAGCTTAAGAAAGCTCATAAGCTATATCTAGAAAAGATAGCTCAAGAGAAGCGTGTAGCAAGGGAGGCAGCAAAGGCAGTTAAAGAGAAGGAGAAGGCAAAGCAGGCAGCCAAACAGGAGCATAAGAGACAGGAGAACAACGCCAGAAAAGCTCTCCAATTATCCCAAAAGGGTAAGAGGAAGGCTTTAAGGCCTCCTCAACAAGCTGCTAAGCGCAGGAAACAGGTGGTAGATGCGTCAGGTGGTGGTGAGTCTCATAAAGCTGTTCCTGCACCTCTACCACCACAGTCACAAAGAGGCCGTGCGATTAGGCTACCAAGCAAATTCAAGTAGAGCAAAAGTTTCGCATATATTATCTATACTATCCACCAAAAAATCTCATAATAAGAGCAATTGTGCGTGGCTCAATAACCTCATTTCTACTTGAGATGGTTTTGGCGATAGGTGCGCATTGAGTGAATCCGCGCATTGAGTGCACGGACACGGTACTTGTAGTAGCAATCTTACAGAAATAGGGGGAAAGTGTAACTCAATATTGATTTTAGTCCCTTTAGCACATTTCTGGGTATTTGTTAGGCAGCTATTCTCACAGGGAAACAGTGCACAACGAAGTAAATTCTGTACATGCAAATAAGTGGGCATTTATAGTTAAAAAAGGAATCCATAGCTTAGCACGTCTATATGCCCCTCGAGGAAGTACCTGAGGATGATTAACATTATCGATTTTTCAATCAGTCAATCAAGGTATTCAGAGGTTAGGAAAACACATGCATCGTGTACATAGCTGATAGTTGTCAATGACTCGGTAGACAGGCAGCGTATCCCTCTCATTTGTTACCACCGTCGTACTGTTTCTATTATGTGCCCTAAACCATTCTTGTCCAATTTGAATCACACCTATGATACAAGATTGCCTAAATCCCTTACAAGCTAAGTCGCCGGATCACTCCTCAATATCGCGCAATTCTTTCAAGTTTGTAATAGACGCCGAACTTTTGAGCCTCTTGATTAACTATCTCTTTAGCCACGTCATCCAGAGTTGTGTGGCAAAGCAAACGTTATGTACTCAAGTGATGGACATCATGGTCGCTGAAATCGATCAAACCGATTTCGTGTTGATTGCCCCGACTAAGTTGAACAGGACGCATTTCTTGCTCTGATAGCAAAAGAAAATTAACGCCACCATGTGTAGCGTACCTCCGATACGCACCACTATAAATTGATCCAGATTGAGGAAAATTTCGGTTCTTGCACCACAATCAACAATTAGGACTATTCTCCTTGATTGAGATTCTATGCATTCTTAGGGAAAGTAGTATCTTGAATTGTTGTTGAGGACTGGTAAAATTTGCACGGGATCTGAGGCGGATGCTTCAACAGCTCAACAGTCATGCCTTGCAGACCGTTCCAATGCATCCCAAACTACTAGCCTTTGAATTTCGTCGAATAAATCAGCGACAGTGGTGTATCAGCTGGCATTTTTGTGAACCAAAGGCATCAACTTGGTCTTACTACCTATGCTAGCTCTAGATTGATTGATTGAATAAATTGGGTTAACGTCCTTGTTAGAGCCTCTCGTGGGGCATGAGGACGGACTAAGCTATGGGATTACATGAAATAAATTCACTGCCGCAGTAGTCTGTTTTAGTCGTGTTTGGAGTTAGACTTTTGTCCCCTTCTCCCTTCACGCGTTCTATCCCTCGCCATTTAGGAATGTCTCGCCTTTGTATGCTCTAAGCATGTTTTAAGGTGTGTTCCTTCTGTATATCTTCTGGTCCTAGTTGCGACTAGTGCCTGTATTACATGTAGTGGCGTTACTAGCTTTGGATAGCAGTGTAATGGCTCATATATCTGAATCAGGCTTAAATATAGATTGGCGCATATCGGCACACATCCGGGGTACATGGCACCCATCTTTATACTGAGACACTACATTTGCGCTTCAAAAAGATCTTCGGCAATTGCACGGGAGATGATTGCAGCAAAGTAGCATCGACAACCTGCAGAAAGGAGGGTTGTGGAAGATCGGGCGAAATTTTTGTTCCAGTGACATATTGTTATTATGTTAGGAGAAACTGTAAATATAATTTGAGGCCAAACGTACACACTTTGAAAGAAAAGGGTTCACTCATCCACTAGCGAGATGACCTGCTCTTGAGAGCATCGTTTAGTACCCTTCTCAGGCTTCATCCGGAGCGCAGAATGTGGTGGATACGGCGTTATTATCACTACCGGGTTTTGAGACATCAGTAGTATTCTCCATGACTTGTTGAAGCAGGTGAGCGATATAACGAAGATTTTCACATAGCATTCAGTGAGAGAAGGTCTCTTCTGAAAGTAGAAAGAGAACTGCGCATTCAAAACAACGAAAAATACTCTAAAATTATAAGCTGCATGTTCCAATTTCTTCAAGTTTTGATTCCGTATGGATGATCCGATCATCGTCTTGAATTGCGAAATAGTTCTCAATGTGGATGGTCTTTAATTCAATAAGATTCTCTTGAATGTTGAGTTAAGGTTGCGATTCTTCGCCACCATCAGTACAGTATACTCATCCAACATGCGATACCAATTCGGTAGTTCCTTCTCATTGGAAAAGTAGGTTTTTAAACATCTGTTTCGAAGGAATATTGGTAGACTGACCGACTGTTGGCGATGGTTGACGTAGCAGATTTAATGCGCCATGATCAATTCGCGCGTTTCTGATGTTATAGCCGAATGATGCATTTTTCAAAAATCAAAAGCACCAGCCAGTTCTAACGTTCTAATGATACTGCATATATCAGGCTCATTATTAATATGATCCGATATCGGTTAAGGGTATTGACTGACGATAAACCTCAGGGCGGAACCTTAGGCTCATCAGGTGATTCTGCAACGTCGGTCTCCAGTCAAGGGTCGTTGAAGGTTGGAAAACAACTGCTTGATAACTGAACAAATAAGAGAGATCTTTCGAAACTCGTTGAACAGCCAGAAAGGTGTTGCGGTTTATCAATGCTAAATCAGTGGGCAGAAAGCCACTATAACGGCGTAAGAACTTATCCAGTTTGATTGCAGTCGGACCTACCATAATTTAGAGAAACGCAAATAACTATACTGGTAAATTTATTTTGGAAAAAGTGGAGGGTAGCCCAAGAAAGAACACAGTAAAAGTAGTATTATCCTATGCCTACATTCGATCTGTTAGATAGAATGTCATTTGCTGCCTGTTGTGGATCACCGAACAATCGCAGTCACAATTACAAAGATATTGGAGGATTTTTAATTCGACAAAGAGACTTAGACAATGCGAAATCGAAGTTAGATTCAGTCTCAATAAAGGCTCAGTATTCGCCGTACAATCTCCGTACTCACATGCTGTTCTTTCGAGACCAAGGGTTGTATTATAGTTTCGTCAGGGGTTGAAACGACTCAACACAACTGAATTCATTCGTGAATTTCCTAGAGCCAATAATCGATGATACAATCTTCAATATGTTCCAAAATTAGAGGGTCTCAACTTTGAGATGTCTCGCTGGAAGGAGGAGACATCAGAAGAAAATTTGGTTGCACGCTTGCGGTCTTTCTCCTTATTAACTAAGAGAAATCAATCCAGAAAGAAACGTACGTATCTTTTAGATTTATAGCTTTCTCTGGAAGCTATCAAACATGCCTTTGTTCATGTGCTATCGTGATGTGTTGGGGTCCGTAATCACTCCTTGATCAACGAAGAATAAGATGCGGTATGATGCATCGTCGATTGAAAGTACGATTTACTATGAAGCAGTATTGAGAAATAAAACCTGACATATCTATACTGTCGAGTAAATTTCAAAAATAATCCCTGCCAGTTCGTTCGATGTGTAGCCCTACCTGTGTCATTTTGTATTTGATCATGAAGGAGGATCGACAAGATTTGATGTTGCCTCTTGAGCGACAAGCGCAATAATCTCTGTTTCCACCCCATTGCATAAACTTCTATACCTCTAACCATTGACCTTGTCGACCGACTCATCTTCCGTCTGCAACTTTCGCTCGTTTGTTGGCCTCTCAGGGACAAGCATCGTGGCTGCGAACGTTGAAGGTATCGTAATAGAAAACATGACAAAAGCGACAATCAAATTAATCATTGGCTTAATCTTTGCAGCCCCAATGCCAAATGAAAGGCACGAGCCCACGGATTCAAACGAACGCAACAGGCCTACAGCGAGAGTCAAAGTCTCAATGTCTTCGAAGAAGGCGCCCAGAATCCAATACACAAACATGTAGTGGGACTCGTTCATGAAGCTGAGATCATTAGAAGGAGCCAATATTGGGCACGAGACTGACTCACCGGAAGAAAACGTTAACTGCGAACCCGCGACCGAATCCTGGGTTCGCCCAATCGAGCGTGACCTTCGGTACTGCTTCAGAGTACAATTTCTCATTTGCGACTTGCCAACCAAACAACCCCAGCATAATAGTCGCAAGGAATGACCAAGTAATTTTGGCTAACGTCGGGCGACTCAGCGACTTACGATCAAAGAACCAACCCCAAAAGATGTTAGCTGCCGTAGCCGCAATGCCCGACGTTAAGGCACCGAGAGACCTTGCGCGCACGGAAAAATACCTAGTAAGATATATGCCAATATAAGTAGTATTGAAGTTAAATCTTTTCAGTGTTAGCAATGAGGGTGTAGTTGATGCGAGAGGATAGTAATTTACCCGATCATGACAGGAATGAGCAGAAAGAACCGTCTGTCTGTGAGCAAAGCCCACCATTTCCTCATTTCTTCTTTTATTGCAACGTTCTTTGTGGGATCAGACACCTTACGGCCGTCGCGGTATATGAGCTTCTGCGGCGGTGAGACTAGAAGAGCGAGAGGTAGGCCAAGACATTGAAGCGCGATTAACACAATGTAGGTAGTGTAACCAACTTTGCCTTTCTGACTACTCTTATAATTCATAGAGAGCTGTATAGAGGATCCAATTAACTGGCCCAATTCGCGCAGACCAAGCCAGATGCCTGTGAATTTTCCACGGTCATGAATGTCAGCGTAACCCAGTGCTATTGCACCTTCAGAGGCCCAGAGTGCAGAGGCCGCCAGGCCGCAAGTTGCGCCTCCAAAAAGGACGAACCATTCTGTGCCGTAACGATTATTCACGTAGAGAGCTATATGGTTCATTAGAATAGTGAAAAGTAGTGAATGTGTGAACTATGATCATACAAGCAGAGTAAGGTGCATAGCCCAATGTTCCCAAAAGAAGAATCCATTTGAGACCAAATTTGTTGGCGAGGATGGCAAATATGGAACATCCAAAAACCATAATTCCATAAGTCAAAGAGTTTGCACCATTGACGAGATATGGCTCTTGCTGACCACCCGCGCCGACATCTTATTTGACGTTAGTTGGTAGAAGCAGTTTTGAAGGGGAAACACATGCTATTGAGTGCATTCCAAATGCCAGGCTGAGTGAATGAAATCAATCCAACGATGATAACATTGAAAAGTGGACTTCGGTACCACCGTGTGAACTTTGATACAGCTTTTGTTGATGTATCGGTTGTTTGCTCAACTTCGGGTTCGACACTCTTGGAAGTCATGCTCACTTCCAGGACCTAGGTATGTTTCCAAAAAAGGTATGAAGGACGTTCTTATACAAAAACACATTATCATCTTCGTAAAAGTGGCGCACACCCCTGCTCTCCGATACCCAATGACTCAATCTTGAATCTTTATCTGGATGGAGTTTGGCTAAACATCAGATATGAATCTCCTGGGCATCGATAAGCCAAGGCTTTGTTATGCTGCTTGTTCCGTATTGTGGCAAACGATGAGAACCAATCTGGATGTCGCTATACATGGCTCTGATGTTATCATTTTAAGCGAGAAGCTTGGTGGAGCATAACAGGTACGTATTCGCACCGCAGACCTATCGGAAGCGAAGTTTAACACGCCAAGTTCGGTGGTTTTTCCAGATTCAAGCTATACAGGGAGCTAGAAGTCTATCCAAGAGATCTCATGCAGTACCCGTATCCAGTTCTTCGAATAAAAAGATAATGTGGTGGCATATCTGTGTAACATCGGTATCCCCACATATCTAGAGTCTATTATCAGAATCATGTGAGAGCTGGCTTTTGAAAAGCCTCATCATGGTGGTATTTAGATCAATATGAATTAGTTAAGGGGTGTATGAAGGTCTTAATTAGACGGTCTGTACTTTCTTAGTGTAATACCAGTCTCTGGAGAGAGCAGAGAAACCTCGCTTGAACGTTGATGTGAAGAGAATGAGATTCTATACATCTTTGTGTTGACCAAATGTTTTAGCAAGCTGGGAAGATTGAGAAGGATAGTGTCTGGCACGTGTACGCGGAGAGAATAGTCATTATTTCTCTTCGTTCATCACTTGCTTTTTGTCTTTGCAGTTATTTGACATTGAATTTCAATTCTTCGTTTACGCAGTAGTCACTTATTCCGGAATGCTGTGATCGCTAGCGGCAACTCCAGCTTTCCAACGATATGTGGAAGCGACATGCTCGTCCAAGGGACCTTTTTGCCCTTGCTTGCCGTAGAAGTTTTCTCGATATGTGCCACCAGGCACAGAGTAGTCGTCCCAGAACAAACCGCGTGATCTCAACTCGGGAAGCAAAAGATCAACCACATCCTTGAAAGATTGAGGAAAGAGTGCGTATGCCTAGTGACCAATTAAAAGTATTCTAACAAATGTTTTAAAATTAGACGTATGCAACTTACGATGTTAAATCCGTCGACATCACCTTCATCTACCCACGCTTGAAATCCATCTACTACCTGCGATGGTGTCCCAACGAAGATGGGGCCGTTCCCACCAATGCTGACATGCTCAGCAACTGTGTGCTTGGTCCATTTCGAGGTCCCGGGCGAGAAGCGAGCATATCCCTCTACAGTCGATCTTACTGCATTACTTTCCACCTCTCTGAGCTCTTCATCATCGCCATACTTTCCGAGATCGATACCTGTCCAGCCACAGAACAACGCTAGTGCTCCTTCTAATGATGCATACTTGCGATAATCTGCCAATTTGGCCTGTGCTTCTTCTTCCGTCCGCCCAATGATAGGAGTCACAAGAGCGAGAACCTTGATATTACTTCCATCCCTTCCAAATTGAGAAGCTGCTGTGGCTCTGATCTCCGCAATGTTTTTTGCGCAAACCGCTGGTGCGTGTGCAGAGACGAATATTGCCTCCGCATTCTGAGCAGCAAAGAGCTTACCAGCCTTCGAGGTTCCAGCTTGAAGGATCAAGGGTGTGCGCTGTGGACTTGGCTGGCAGATATGGGGTCCGGGTACAGAGAAGTATTTGCCGTTATGGTTAATCTCTCTAACTCTGTCCGGAACTGTGTACACGCCTTTTTCACGGTCAAGAACAACAGCATCATCTCTCCACGAGGATTCGAATAGCTTGTACATGACTCTCACATACTCTTCTGCCTGGGCGTACCTCTCGTCATGCTGTCATCGTTAAGCAATGCATGGGAATCGAGAATCGAAGTACTTACGGGAAGCTGCTCCTTGAAACCCATATTCTTCGCGGCAGAGTCGAGATAACTGGTAACAATCTAAGAAAATTAACAATTGCCAGCTAGTCTCAGATATCACAACCTACATTCCAGCCAAGTCTAAGCTTCAGGTCAGCAATTGAGTGCGGACTGGGCATTAATGTCTTACCTTCCCTTAGTCAGGTGGTCTACAGTGCTAAGTCTTCTTGCCAGATGGTATGGTTGCTCATATGTGGTCGAGACAGTCACACCAAAACCAAGACTCTTGGTAACTGCTGCCATTGCAGAGATCACAGCCAAAGGCTCATTCACGGGCCACTGCGCGCCGGAAATTTTTGCTGCGTCGAGATTGCCATTGTAGACATCGTACCCTCCTAGCACATCAGCAACGAACACCCCATGAAATTTAGCTTCTTCGAGAAGTTTCGCTAGCTCGACCCAATGCTCGACATTATTAAATTCATGAGAATGATCATCAGGATGCCTCCACAGTCCTGGCGACTGATGGCCACTACCTATACGTTTCTTAGAGATTAGCCTTCGGTTAAATGCCAGACGTAAATGGCGCTAAGCCAATACACAGACAATCTGCGTAATCAAGATTCTGATCACGTGCACTTACACATCTCTACGAAAGCATTTAGGATCAACTTCTTTCCGGGAGCCATGATATCGTTTGTTAAGGTCTAAATTCCGTGCTGGCGGCCTCTTTTATTGAAACGGGAAATCTAAAACGCAAAGCAGGTTTTCCGATGTCGCTCATGTTTCGGCTTCGGGTTGAGGATGATGTGCTTGCCTCCTACATTCACGCAATCGCTTACATCCTCAGCCTAAAACAATGTAGCATCTGGTACCCCACAACCATGAACACGCTACTGCTTATCATCCCTGCAGGAGCAACTCCTTTCAGAGATGATGTTCGCCCACGTTGTAACCATGCATGAGGTTTTTGGGCTTCCCCACTACGATGCCATCAGTATCCATAATGTCGATAGAACGGTCTCTTCTCAACACAAACCCTGTAGACATGCATATGCCTGCATATTTACGTATGTGTAGATAACGGTGCGGAACTACCAAATCAGAATTCCCGAAAGAATTGTCGTGGCTAGTCCGTCGTCGGCAAGTCCCAAAATATTCGGGTCACACAACCTCGACCGTCATCCTCATCTACGAAAAACGTTCAGCGAAAGCCAGAAGAAAAATACAAATCAACATTATGGTATCTTGGAATTGGCGAAGGAAGAGCATAGCGAAGGCTTCTCCAGTCGCAGAGACACTGAGAACGGATGACGACAAGGAACTGAGATTCCAGCGCACAGAAGAGAATGAGCCTATTCCGAATGTCCAATCGGTTCTTCTACTGAATGCTGTCCGCCAACCATATGAAGTTGTTACTGGCTACATGGTTCCAGAGATACTACAAGACCATGAATTACTTGTCAAGGTACAGGCAGCTGGACTGAATCCAATTGACTGGAAAGCACCGTAAGTACGAAAACGCAGCATGCTGAAGGGTATCAGATGCATCTAGATGTCTTGACACGTTTACTCACATCAACCAGCGATTTCAATTTCGGTATACCAATTCTGCCATATATAGCTGGTCGCGAGTTTGTTGGCACTGTAGTGAAAACAAACGGTGGATTCAATTCGCGTCTAAAGCAAGGCGATATTGTTATTGTGCCATCTACAGATTACCGCGATCTTCGCAAAGCAGCGTTTCAAGAATATAGCATCGCATCCTCGTTCAACGCCATACGAATACCTCAGCACATTCCGGTCAACTCTAGCAGTATCCTGGGAGTAGCATTTGTATCAGCAGCATTAGCTTTAGGGATATGCATGGGTGTAGATTTTGGCAAAGTCGAGGGTGGACCGGACCTTTTGCAAATTGTGCGCAATATCAGCCCTGAAAGTATACCTATCGACGCGCGGCAAGAATGTCTTGAAGGAATTGGAAACGACGAACGAGCGAAGGCCGGCGATTTTCTTATCATCTGGGGTGGTAGCTCTACCTGTGCACACGTCATGAAGCAAATTGCGCGACTGGTAGGACTGAAGATCATATCTGTCGTCGATGGCGCAAAGCATGGTATTCGTCTATCAGCTAGTGCATCTATACGTCCAGATTTACTCGTAGACTCCCACGACCCCGAGAGGGCGATCGAAATCATCAAAACTACAACCCGCAACCACGCTCGTTTTGGGTTTGATACAGTAGGGAAAGAAACAGCAGGCCATCTTCTGAAAGCTATTTCTCCCTCTTCTCCAGATACTATCCTTCCCAAAGAACAAAGAAAGGGTGAGAGGAAGGATTCCAACGCCCATACTCCTCCACCAACGCCGTCAGAAAACAGCTTGGAGGTATCAAGATCTCACCTTGTTGGGTTGACCGGGCTACCCAAGACGAACACTCTCGAGGATGTGGCTCTTCATAGTGTGCCTATAAAGCTTTTTCATGATGTTTCGGAGATTGGGGAAGCCCTGAGCTCGTGGTGTGAACGATTACTCGTCAAGGGATTGCTGGTTCCACCGGATGTGGTGGGAACCGTGAACGGGCTGATGGAGATTAACGAGGGACTTGATCGGATGAGAAGACGGGAGATTAGTGGAGGTCGATTGGTTGCTGTGCTGCCATGATAGGACTTTGAAACATACAAGGTGGAGAGATATGCGATTGACTGACAATTGTGCGGGTAATTAAAAATAGTAGCTTGTGGGTCACAGCTATCGTGAAAAGTGACACAATATTTTCGATAGTCTTTACAACATCAAGTAAATGCGCTATTGAATACTGCCTATCGTTTGTTCGAAACCTCTTGCCATAAATGTAGCTCCAATTTTTCTAAAAGCGAAATGTTATCGTGATTGCAATAAACTCCCAGATTCTATCGAGAGTTTGGTGGATTTGAATCCGCGAAAAATTAGGGTTGGAACTTGCTCAATCAGTTTTTTTTGAAAAGAAAAATATAGAATTTGATACTGGCGGTTTGAATTGAATCACTATTCTATCCTCTTTAAGCTTACGCTCCTATGCTGTTTTGCTCTAGCTAGCAGAAGGCCTTTACTCTTGCTCCATAAGATGCGGCTGCAACCTCTTTGTTGCCAAGCCCATTGAATTGTCCATGAAGGTGTTTATTCTGTCTGTTTACCCGCATGCGAGATGGACGTAACGCGCCCTGTTGGCAGGTCAATCTTTCCTTGTGTGGACTGCTCAATTGGTATTACGCTTTGGCTGCCGAACTCTCGGACCACCAACCATGCAGGCCAAATGGCAACAGCCCACAATGCAAAGTTCCAATAAACAGCGCCAACCTCTGCGAACAACGTAACAGAAGTTATTCCATAACTAACCGCTTGCCAGGCGGACTCAGAACCCCTTAATAATGCTGCGTACCGAATCACTTCCGGTTCGTCAGCCGCAAGATTGCCGATGATGAAGTATAGGAACAAGTAGTTCATCTGGAAGCCGACCGTGAGAAAGATGAAAACTGCAAAGGCGCGGCCAAATCCGGCGGATTTCCAGTCATATGTTGGTTGCGAAGATTTGAATTCTGTGACAAGTATTGTGGCCCACAGCCACCAAGCGCCCTGAATTATGGCGATAGTCCAGAATGTGGTTCGGGATCTTTTCTTGAGAGACACAGTCGAACGATCAAGCCATGCGCCTACGAGGTTGCCACAGGTGACAGCAATGATACCAGAAAGGAAGGAGCCAAGGGCACGAGCGCGAACTGAAAACCATACTTTCAAGGTGTTAGCAGCTGATTCGAAAAATATCAAAAGTTGACGTGGATTCAAAACTTACAAGCGAGGTAGGTGTTATACACTGCTTCTGCAAAGACAGCCTGACCAATCCAAAGTAGAATTAGCAAGAATCTTTTGGTAAAGAAGAGCTTAGTTGTTGCTTTAATCTCGAACCAAGGGTTTTGCAAGATCGACAACTCAACTTTCTTGCCGTCTTTCCTTTCTACCTTGCCTGGACTGTTCAAGAACCAGCCAACGACAGGGCCAATACACTGCAACGCAATGAATACCTGATAAACTGTGTAGGACACTTTGCCTGCTCCATTTCGGTCTGCGTTAAGGCCTAGGTTTATAGCCCCACCAAGAATTTGACCACCAAGTCGATATGTGAGCCAATATCCAAGTGCCTTGCCTTTGTTCCAGGGTTCTGGGTACGCTATGGCAATTGCGGCTTCAGCCATCCAAAATACACCTGCAGATATCCCACATAGTGCTGAACCTAGGTAGATAAACCACTCTGTTCCATAGCGATTGTTACAGTAAAGAGCTACAGTTATCAGTATAGAATAAAGCGATAAAAGTTGAGAAACCTACCGGCGGCGTAGGGAGCGTATCCAATTCTTGGAGTCTATTAGTACCTAAATTCATTTATATGTTGACCTCGGCTATACTTACGTGCCAAAAATTAAAGCTCCTTTGATTCCAATGTAATGAACAATCACACTACTGAAGTAGCAGCTTACCACCATCAGACAGAACGTGAGTGCATTCCCGGCATTCACTAGATGGGGTGACTGTGAGCCTCCGGCCCCCAAGCTATTCATTGCACCCCAAATTCCAGGTGCTGAGAAGTTACAGAGGCCAAGAATAGTGATGTTGAAGAACGTTGAGCGGTACCATTTTGCTGTGGTATTTGGTAAGCGTAATTCGAAAGCTCAGAGATTGACATACTTGGATAGTCGCGCCGCTCGCCTTCTGCATTGCCGACCGACTCAAGGGAACTATCTCGTTCGGTCATTTCTGGGAAGATAACTTATGCTTGAAAATCCAAAAAAAAACTTAATGAGTAGATCTGTTGGACTTCTGTGAGCTATTAACGTTCACTAGTGTAGAGATATTCGGAGATCATATCGCAAAGAATGTAGATCTCAACATGTGAACGATTCATGCACCCTATACCGAGTCGCCGGTATTCGGACAAAAGTGGCTTATATTTCGGTTGGGTTACAGCGGAAAGGATCCATATCATGCAAGCACGGATATTAAACGCATGTTTCCACGCGATGTAATGCGGGCATTTGGACTGGAGAGCACGCCATCTTCCCTGTGCTTGACGAAGTGCTGGGCGATCAACTGCACAACAATAAGGAAACCTTACAGGATTCAGAAAACTAGTGAATAGCATATCGTGTTAATACTGATTCGAAATAGATAAGCAGATTTCGTCATTTCAACAAGAAAAAATTAGTGCGAGAATGCCGAAGGTAGAACGGCAGATAAACCATAGTTGAGCTGCTTAGTAACATTTTCAAAATGAGGGTTGTGTTGTATCATCGTTGAAAGGACAAGTGTGTTGCTCGATCTGAATTAAGACTTGCATTGATAGATAAAGAAGAATAAATAAGTCGTGCCCAAAAATTCTGATCACCATTTGACGTTCCTGAATTTAGGTCGATCTCTTTGTCGCGCCTGGGGTATCCCACCAGCTCTCATGAAGGTCTTTTATGTCCACCTCTTGCCCCGGAGCCTTTAGGTACGAAGTCAAATCGCTATCTTCTTCTGTTTCTGCGCGGGTATAACCATTACCAAAGTAGGCAAATCTGTTAACTTTGTTGCTTTCGTTTCGTTCATATTCCCAATCTTCCCATCGTGGGTCACGCCTCACAAGAGTGACATGCGCAGCTGAGCCAGGCCATAGACCATGAATACGTTGGCCAGGAACACCACCATTATTCCAGGAGGAACAATTGTCTGTAAGAACAGTGGTGGGGAAAAAGGCGTCGCAAAAGTCGACAAAGTCATCGGCGGCCTCTTTCGATGGTGATATTGCCTGGATGCCTTGTGAAGATACTTTCCGCAGAATTCTGGCAAAGTATGTGAGAGCCGTTTCAACAGCTTGTGGAACTGTCCCTGATGGACCAGTCGCATGTGGGCCGGCGAGGAAAAAAAGATTTGGAAAGCCTGGGGTGGCCAGACCCATGTACGTGTATGGATAGCCCCATTTGCCTCCAGGTGTCCATGCTTCCCTTAAATCGACTCCTCGTGCCTTTACTGGAAACGGAGGAACAAGATCTGTGTTTGCGCCTGTGGCACAAAATATGGCATCAAATTCGTACGACTTGCCATCGAGAGTTTGGATTCCAGTGGTAGTGAAGCGTTTAATACCCGTCTTAACAAGTTCGACGTTGTCTTCGGTGAGCGACTCAAGATATCCGGGGCCTGGAGTCAGTCTTCGGCAGTGAGGCGCAAAGTCCGGTATCAATCCTTCAAGTAGTTCAGGTTTTTTTGCTACCCGCTTACTCATGACGTCTACAAACAAGTCACGAATGCCTTCGTTTTCAGCCGAGTTTCGAATCATAGCGCGGAAACGTCTCCAATATCTGTCCTCTATATCTTTACGGAATGCCAAATATGCCTTTGGGTCTTGGAATGATTTGCGTAACTCTTCAGAATACGGCTGGGGCTCGAAAGTTCGCTCATCGCCTGCCCACGATGTCGCGATCCACGTGGGATTACGCACGAAATGGGTAACGTGTTGGGAGACAAGTTGCAGGTTTGGAACAATTTGGAGGCCACTCGCTCCATTTCCAATTACAGCAACTTTCTTCGACGTTGGATCAAAGGTGGAGTCCCAGTTCGAGGTGTGATTCAAGTGACCTTTAAACTCGTCGATGCCGGGGTAATCTGGCAATTTCCAGGCGTTGAAACGGCCAATTGCAGTTATGACAAAGTCAAAGGACTCTGTAAATGAGTTGTTATTTTCAAGGTCATAGACCTCTAAGTGCCATTGCGATTGCGAATCGTCCCAGACAGCTTCGTCAACTCGATGCCGCAACTTGACATATTTGTACACGTCGTATTTCCTAGCTTGGGATTGCCAATAATCACGAATCTCTGCACCCTTGGCAAATATTTCTGACCACTGTGTATTGGGAGAAAATGTTGACTGATAAACGTGGGCTGGAATGTCGCATCTCACTCCAGGATAAACGTTCTCGAGCCATGTTCCACTCTATTTCAGCGTCAGAAGAGTGATGCGAGACCTCTTGGTCAAACTTACCACATCTTCATTCTTTTCGAAGATTGTGAGCTTGATGCCTGGGACCTTTGCGGGAAGCAGCACGCCAGCGTTGATACCTGAAAGGCCGGCGCCCACAACCGCCACTTTCAACTCCCGTACATTGTCGATGGAATGTGTTGAGTCAAGCCGTAACCTCGATACTGGATAATTGATAGGTAGTATTGGGCGAGTATCTTCTTGTTTTTCTTCTTTTGCAGATGTAAGGTGGTCTGTCAGCTGCGCGATACGACGTGTGGATGGTGAAGTGGTGGTTGAGTTCTGCGCCATCCTTGACTAGGCTAGACAAACTGAGGGGAGATCTTGTTCTACAGAATTTCCATCAACAAACTCGTACGACAAAGGCTTATAAAGGTTGAAAAGAAACCTTAACACCATGATCATCTACCGAAAATTCGCCGAGTCGTACCATAGATTTGATGATCCCGTTATCGGGTCGCTGTCCTAAAGTCATGCATGCGGATGCAATCACGTCTTCTCCCCACCTGCTGACGGTATGTGCCAAGTCGCATGACGCTCAACTGTCGTGCTTAATACCCTGAAGCAACTCAGCATACACGCTAGTGACTGCTGAATCTAGATCTGATAGTAAAATCTGTATGGTACGGTATGTGCAGAAGTTAAGACTTAAGTTCGGACTTTGAGTCTACTTAAGGCCAACCTTAAAACCTTTAACAGTGACTTCACGGTTTCTGCTAATTCACGATTTCACACATGTCTTCGCCTATTAAAGCCCGCAGATGGTACGACATTCGTTGGTTCCAAGAGCAAGACACGCCTGAGGAACGCAAGTTAATTACCAAGCTCGATCTTCTGATAGTTCCTTATGTCTTCCTAAGCTACTGGGTCAAGTACATTGATCAAGCAAATATCAGTAAGTTCAAGAAAAATTACGGAGGACCATTGCTGACGATCTCTAGATAATGCTTATGTAGCCGGCATGAAAGAAGACCTTGGTTTCCACGGCAATCAGCTTGTTCAACTACAGACTATGTATGTCATAGGTGCTGTATTAGGACAGTTGCCGTTCATGTATCTCTTTACGCGGGTTCCCATGTACTATTTGATACCTTTTCTCGATATCGCTTGGGGTCTTTTTACGTTGCTCCAATACCGCGTACATTCGTATGCAGAGTTAGCTGCGTATCGATTTCTAGTCGGTTGGTTTGAAGCTGCTTTCTTTCCAGCTATACACTACATCTTCGGTAAGTTTAAAGATTTGATAAGATGTCACCATCTTTAACATAAAGTCAGGTTCATGGTACAGAGGCGACGAGACAGGACGTAGAGGTGGCTTCTTTTATGTAGGCCTCTCGTTGGGCACGCTCACTGCAGCTCTTATTCAATCTGCAGCATCATCGCGTCTTGATGGGGTCCACGGACTTGCAGGTTGGCGATGGATGTATATTATCTGTGCCATCATTACAATCCCAGTAGGTATTCTCGGGCTTTTTGTCATACCAGGAACGCCGGACCGTCCCAACAAATGGGTATTGAAGGAAAACGATATTCAACTTGCTAAGAATCGTCTTCAAAGAGCTGGGCATTCCACAGAAGGTAAAGTCACCTTGGGAACATTTGTAAAGCTTGCCAAATCTCCTCTACTTTGGGCATTCTTGCTACTTGACATATTCTTTTGGAACGGCAGTTACAACACATCATCAGGAAGTTATCTTCTCTGGCTAAAAAGTCTCAAGCGATACACTCCAGCTCGCATTAACGAACTAGGAGCTATCTCGCCTGCTTTAGGAATATTTTACACGCTTGCCGTTTGTTTTGCGTCAGATTTTTTCCTAGGACCTGCTTGGGCTATCACTGTCGCTTATGTTTGGAATATTATCGGGCTGATCATTCTTGTTATTTGGACCGTTCCCGAGCCGGCTCTATGGTTTGCTTTCATGACGACTTACTCAGCTGTTGCTATGTCAAGTGTACTCTATGGCTGGATCAACAGTCAACTGAGCTATTCGCCAGCTGAACGATCTGTAGCACTAGTTCTTGCTAATACGTTGGCCCAGTCAACCACGGCTTGGACACCACGGCTTGTTTTCAAGACAGTTGAAGGCCCAAGATTCCGAAAAGGATATCCGTTTGTGCTTGCAAATTCGGTTTGCTTGATTATCCTTGCTCACATCATCAACTTCTATGTCAAGAAGAGAAAAACGTGAGTATTTGCGATTTCGCATGAGTGGCCATCCACTAATACCTCCTAGTGTTGAGTCGTTTAAGGCGAAGAGTGAAGACGACATCGTAATTGAGGAATCGGGATCTCCTATCTTTCCAAAAGGGCATACATCTCCGGCTGACAATAAAGCCTGATCATAGTAATGGGGATATCAGATCTTAGGCTTGTGCTAAACGTATTAATTGAAGATCCATGAGTGAGCTCCAATCGGCATCTCATTTCTGAAAACTTAGTGATATATAGGATCAAGATTGGCTACAGACAGGTCTAATTTTCATTTGTATTCTATAGAAGTCTGGCCGGTAAAAAGTCGAATTTGATCAAACATCACGTGTCATTTACGAGCCAATCCTTTTTGATGATACACGAGCATGCAACGTTACTTGAAATGTACATGTGTGCATTGAGTGCATATGCAACTCCACCCTCAACGATTCGTATGGTATCGGAAAGCGACCTTGAATGGCGCAATATTTGGCCTGAATTACGACAATTACACATGTTCGGCATGTCTGATGGATTACCACATACTACCAATTAAAGCCAGACATGATAGCATGATAACATAAATACTTTTCCTGGTCCAATTATCGAGTACTCATTCACAATCCTTATTCCATCCTTGTTGGCACAATGGTTGAGACTACAACAACTTCTTCGAGTGGAAACGGGCCAAAAAAGATTCTCATAAATGCCTTTGACATGAGCACTGTCGGCCATTTGAGCCCAGGGCAATGGAAAAATCCAAAAGATCGTTCTGCTTCGAAACGCAAGCTGGACTACTGGATTGATCTGGCAAAGCTGCTTGAGCGTGGAGGAATCAATGCTCTTTTTCTGGCGGACACGTATGGTGGGTATGACACCTATGAGGGAAGTTTGGACAACTGCATTCGCCGAGCAGCACAGTGGCCAATGACAGACCCTACAATTGTGAGTGATTTTGTTGAAGGAGGGTTGGCGTTGGCCATCTTCACTATGATGCTTACTTTCACAAGCCAATCTCCGCAATGGCAGCTGTAACCAAAAACCTCGCCTTTGCCATCACAGCCTCTACCTCGTTCGAGCCACCTTTCCTGTTGGCAAAACGATTTAGTACTCTGGACTGGATGACCAACGGTCGTTTTGGTTGGAACATTGTTACAAGTTGGAAGAAGGCGGCCTTTAAGGCTATTGGAATCGACACCCCAATCGAGCACGATGAGCGGTATGCACAAGCAGACGAATATCTGCGCGTGCTTTATAAGTACGTGTTTCTCTTATTGCATTGTTGTAAAACTGCTGTGGAGAAGACTAACCCATTCTAAGACTATGGGAAGGCTCCTGGGCCGACGATGCCATTACAGAAAACGCGGAGAGAGACGAGTACATTGATCCAAGCAAAATCCGCACCATCAAGCATGATGGCAAATATTTTCATCTCGAATCGCGCCACATCGTGGACCCTTCACCTCAACGTACACCCTTTCTCTTCCAAGCTGGGACATCGTCCGCCGGATCTGAATTCGCTGCTACCCATGCGGAGGCTATTTTTGTTTCTTCTCACTCTCCCGTAGTTCTGCGACCCAAGATCGATAAGATACGTCAGCTTGCAGCACAAAAGGGACGCGATCCTCAGAGCATCAAGTTCTTCGCCACATTTACGCCTATCCTAGGCCGTACAGATGAAGAAGCGCAAGAGAAATACCAAGAGCTGAAGAAATATGCAAGCGAAATAGGAGGACTTGTATTGGTGTCTGGGTGGACTGGAATCGATCTTTCAAGGTATCCACCAGACCAGGTTCTGACTGCAGATGACGCTACAGAGGACCATCGCGTGCGCAGTCTACTTGAACAATTCACTGTGACAAGTCCTGATATACCAGCATGGACACCACGTGTCATAGCAGAGAAAGCGTCTATCGGTGGGCTAGGGCCGGTTGCGGTGGGTTCTCCGAAAACAGTAGCGGATGAGCTTGAGCGATGGGTTCGGGAGGCAGATGTCGATGGGTTCAATGTTGGCTATGTAACGACACCCGGAAGCTTTGAGGATGTTGTAGACTTGTTGGTTCCAGAATTGAGAAAGAGGGGTATATATGCAGAAGTCGATGAGCAGAACAAAGGCGAGACATGGACGGCGAGGGAGAAAGTTTATGGGCGTGGACAAGCGAAGCTGCGAAGCGACCACGTTGGCTCAGGATATAGGTACGAGGTCTATGATGAGGAGAAGCTATAGTATAGCCTCGAAATTCTAGTACAAGCATTCTTGAGTATGAACTGTCGTATTATTCTAATCGTCTTCAAGGGAGTAGGCTGGGATATGCGTACAGTTCGTCGTGGCACCATTCATCGTTAAATATTTTATTTGCATATCATATCCAACAAGAAAAAGCCTTTTAAAACAACAAAGATCCTTAAAGTCGTACTCCTTCCCACTCCCCACCGTGCGGGAACCCCAGGTGGAACCGCCCACACTTTGCAAAGTTGAAGGTTGCGTCTTCCGTGGTATCGAAATCCGCAACTCTTCCACCCGCACTGCCACTCTCCTCCAGAAAATGCGCATGAATTCGCGGCCCACTGATAGCCTTCATCCATGTTGGAACAACAAAGCCGAAAATGACGCCTGAAACGGTCCCAGGTCCAGACCTGCCATCGAAATACTCAATGGATTTGAAGCTTCCAGTAATCTTGAAAGGCATAAGGGTGTTGACACTTTGCATCTCAATTTCTTCGAATATTGCACTTGCAGAGACGAGGTCGATAAGGGCGTCCAGATCGACTTCAGGTATGGCCATTCGGTGGGTTGACCGGAATATGGTGATCATTGCGAAGGGCAGACGAGCATCTATGGGTGCAGCGTTCGTGCTGCCGTCCTTTGCGATGGCATGCGCATATCCATCGATCAGAATCATAAGATTTCCATTCTCATATATTCCGATGCCGTCGGTGCCATGGGAGGCCAGGTCGGCAGTCTGGGGTTGGCCCGTATTGAAGCCAGCGGCGAGGGCGGCGTAGGTGGAAAACTGAAATATATCATTTGGAGTTGACGCTACCATTTTCAGAGTGGGTCTTGTGTAGCTTTTGCAAGGGCGGAGGTTTCTGGTTGAGATGAAGAGTCGCTCGGGATATCTGTATCGTCCTCTTGAGACTTTCCGGGGTGAGAGGAGAGCCGGCTCACGTCTCGCAACTCGATGTCAAGAAGCCTGCGAGTTCATCGCAGAACACCAAAGGTTGAAAACAAGTTAGCGCCACCTAACATCCGCCGGGAAAGAAGCATTTGGTGCGCGGCACAGCGGCTTACGCCACACGCTCGTATAGCGAGCCATTCTGGGAGACTTCGCTACAGTTTTGAAACAGCACGTTGACCCCACCCATGTCTGTTGTCGATGTTCTGTGAGTGAAGGAGGTGGAGCCCGTGGAACGGCTCCTTACGTCATGGTCATCTGAGCTCCCCCCAGCTGTCGCAAGCTTCGAGCATCCACGCGCCCTGGACTCACGACTAAGAACTGCCAAACTCGACACGGCCAAGTGATGAGCGCTAGCGAGCAGCGATGCCTTCGACGAGCAACATCCTTACGCTGACCAGCTCGCTCGCGCTGCGAGGGAGCATCTACGTGTTTTTGCGATGGGTAAGCGCCGTGGCCATGTCCACACTATGTCCACACTTGCCATGCAGACGGCCAACTGACGACGCGTGACTACAGATTCCATCCACTGTCAGTATCCTAGCTGTGTTCCATGGCGCAACCTGAAGGCGCAAGGTGCTGCACACACGACATCAGACGTACTAAGAATTCATCCTAGGCTGTCCCGCCCTTTGTGATTGCACTTGTTCTCGTCTACATCCCCTCCTTCTTTAGCAGCTTCCAGGACACGGCCCAGTACAGCATCATCTCAGATGAGCTCGACATCATCGTCAAGGAGACGGTGGCGCTCAACGACGATGACGACGAGAGTGACGAGGTGGAGCTCATCGAGGGCGCCGAAGATGGCCCGCTTGAGGAGCTCGACGTACAGGAGACGATTGTGTATGAGGAGCGGGAGCCCAGGATCCTTCAGACGCTGCTTACAGGCCTCCCGAGTCCGTCGTCGGCGCTGTGGAGCTGGATCACGTTTGCTATCAACATGGCGCTGCTAGCCATGGCCCTCGACGTCGTCTACCGCGCCCCACTCCTGCACCAGTGTCACGACGCGTCGTTCGGACGCGTCGGGTACGTGTCAGAGAACAGCGCCAACATCCTCGTCAGAGAACCGTATGCCTTTGACGTCCGCGTCCTCTACCGGTCGCTCGACGAGCCCAGCCGCCCCTGGATGCACAAGACGCTGCAAGCCAGCCAGCCCGACGAGTGGCTAACTACCAACACCGACTTCACCACCGTCGTGAGCCTCGACCGTTTGCACTCAGACACGCCCTATGAGTACGTCATCGAAACGTCGAGCGGGAACAAGACGGGCACTTTCACCACAGCCCCGCGCCCTGGACGGCTGTCGCTGCTCAAGGATGGTAAGTACACCTTTGTACACTCGAGTTGCATCAAGCCGCGCGTCCCATATACGCCCTTTCAGCACCCACTTGAGTTTCCAGGCATGAAGCACCTGGCGCGCTGGCTACCAGATCTCCAGCCCTACTTCATGCTCTTCCTCGGCGACTTCATCTACATCGACGTTCCACACCGCCAGGGCAGGGACGCTGAGACGTATAGACGCGAATATCGCCAAGTCTATTCATCTCCATCCTGGCCTGCCGTCAGCGATAACCTACCCTGGATTCACGTCATCGACGACCATGAGATCCAGAATGACTGGAGTAGCAACATGACTGGCGTTGCTGTCCCCGCCTACGATGCGTTCCAGCACTACAACGCAGCCCCCAATCCACCCCCACATCGCAAGGGCCACACATACTTTTCGTTTACGCAAGGGCCCGCTGAGTTCTTCCTGCTCGACACGCGGCGCTACCGCAGTCCGGAGTCAAAGGATCCCAATGACACATCAAAGACGATGCTTGGTGAACAGCAACTATCCGATCTGCTTACCTGGATACGCAAGGCACCACTTGACGGGGTGCATTGGAAGATTATCGTCACTGGTATTCCTTTCACCAAGAATTGGCAGTTTGGATCCGAAGACACATGGGGCGGATACTTGTACGAGCGACGAGTGATTCTTGAAGAGGCGTGGGATCTTTCTTCGAGTAGCGACGTCGGGGTTGTGCTTCTCAGCGGTGACCGGCATGAGTTTGCCGCGACTGCATTTCCACCACCCAAGGACTCGAGGTGGCCAGTTAGTGCAACGGTGCACGAGTTTAGTACGAGCCCATTGAGCATGTTCTACCTTCCAGTGAGAACGTACAAGGAGGTCGATGATGAGGATGTTTGCATCAAGTACCTTCCGGATGGCAATAGCAAGTTTGGGGCTGTGGAGATTACGACGCCTCAGCACGGAGAGCAGAGCTTTCTCAAGTACCGATTGTTTGTGGATGGAAAGGAGTTGTGGACGCACGTCATTTCTACGCCGCCTGTGAAGGGGGGCAGTCACCGGGCGCGGGACGCTGTCTGGGGGTGAAGAGTGTGCCGAGTATAGGTTATGTTTTTTGTGTGATTGAAACTGGGCAACAATCTGACAGAGTCTATTCTAGTATGTTTAGCGTTTGCATGCAGTTTACCAGCAGCAGGGAATCTATTTTATGGAACAAGCAAAGAAATGAATGAAGACTAGTTTTGCACACGGCAACGGCAGCATAAAATTTAATGTGCATTGAGCAAGCACATGGGACTATTTCTTCCACCTTCTTTTTGCCGCCTTGTCCTCGTCTTCCTTGGACCATTCTCGCGGCAGCACGGCAAAGACTAGGTATGACGTGTGCGTCTTGATTTCAGGCTCGGTACGGTGGATTAGCCTTCCCTCCTTGAACATGACTCTGTTTTCTTGGTCCCTTTTGGACTGTGCCAGCCGATCGTGCTTGGAGGGTGGGAGACGTTCCAAGTCGGTGTTCTTCTTCCCGTGGACCTCGGGGCCTGCATCGTCTCCCCTCTTTCGCCCCTCGGCCTTGCGCATAATGTCCTCCTGCTTCTCCTTTTGCAGGCTGTGGAAGACGTGCGCTCTGCCCTCGACGTCCCTCAGGCGCTGGACGGCCTCTTGCACCGTGGCCGCCGTTGCATTTCCTCCACGCGAACCTTCCTCGACCAGGCCAACGCGCTCGCGGCGCACTTCGAGACGCTTGTGTTGGACTTCTGCCATGTCAATATCTACCCAGCCGTATGAACGCAGTGCAGCAACCGTCTTGGTGACTTGCTCGATGCAGGGGCTGAATGTGCATATGCGCACGGCATTTCTAGGGTTAAGGGCTGTGCGAAAGGGGGCGGTAGCAGCAGCACTGTCGGCAGCAGCTTCTGGTGTCGAGGGCTGAGAGCGGGTCAGGTGCTTGAGTGCCTGCCAGGGCGCGGGAAGATCGAGGAAGATGGCATCTGCGTCGGGCCCGGAGGCGTCGGGCAGGCAGAAGCCGTCGGCGTAGACATCGCGATGTGTGACGGTCACGAGGGGATCGAGGCCGTGTTCCTGTATCTCGACACGCAGCTGCTCGGCGCGAGGGGCGTGGTACTCGAAGCTGTAGACACCACCGTATCGTTTGGGGCGTCGATTGCTGCTGCTGCTGCTGCTGCTGCTGGCTGCGTCGGCGGGGCCAGGGTAGCCGTTGAAGACTGCGCGCACCGAGGCGTGGGTGAAGCTGCCACTGCCCGCGCCGGCCTCGACAATGTGGTCGCCCGGGCGTACGCGCAGTCTCTGCAGAACGTAGCTGTAGTCGGGCGTGTAGACGACCTGGGTGCGGTGCGGCAGCGACAGGGTCCAGAACTCGGGCGTGGGCGGGATCAGATGGGCGAAGCCACTGCTGGCTGCGGCTGCCTTGACAATGTCGCGCTTCTCGGGCGTCTCTGCGGCGGCGGCGGCGTCGTCATCCTTTGGGTCGCGCTTGCGCTTCTTGGAGCGCCCACGGGAGCCCGTGTCAACGAGCGAAGCAAGGATCTGGGTGCCCCAGGGCTGGCCGACGAGGGTGCTGTGGGGGAAGGAGCCAAAGCGCGTGTTCTCCACCTTGCCCTCTGCGTAGTCCGAGTCGCCGTCGGGACACAGGATGGCGGGAATCAGCTGGTCGCGCCGCAGTTGCAGAATCCCGAGCCGATTTGCGCTCGAGTGCGTGCCCGGGTCGAGGAAGGGCGAGGGAGCGGGGGCCATTGCCGAGAGTCTTGTCTCGAGAGTCTTGACAGTCTTGAGAATGCGCCTGGGAAAACGTGACGCGAGGGTGCGCCTGGGAAAACGTGACGCGAGGGTGTGCCTGGGAAAACGTGACCCGAGGGTGTCGTGACGTGTGGGCTGGGAAAGCGCGGCCTGCGAGCGCTCCCCAGGGAAAAAAGCGAGCTGCGGGTGCTCATGCAAGCACGTGACGCGTGAATACGCCATCCTGTCTTGCGGGGAGCTTTCGCGGCTGCCATTGGCGGGCACAGACGCGCGGTGCAAGCAGCAAGCAGCAAGCAGCAGCACGCAGCGTGACACACACAACGCAACGCCGTCCAACGCCTGTGCAGTGTGCAGCAGCTGGCAGCAAGAGTCACACATTCCGCCATCTGCCCTCCACCCGGCCAGTCCAGGCCTTGTCGCCCGCCCCTACGTGCAGTCGCTCCTTTCTGGCTGGCCTCCTTCCACCTCTGCCTTGATGGTCCTTAGTCGCCGTCTTCTCTCCCGCAGGATCCTCTCGTCCCCGCCCACGACCCCTCCCCCTCGCCCAAACACAAACTTGATCACACAGCCACTGCGACCACGCCGCCTTCTCGCCACCATGGCGACGCCCGCACGCACCCAGCCGCCGTGGAAGGAGCCCAAGGCATCGGATCCCGCAAAGCTCAAAGTTTGGAATTCCTTGACCAGGTCCAAGAACGACTTTGTCCCCATTGATCCCGAGGCCAAGGTCGTCAAGTGGTACAGTTGCGGTCCTACTGTCTACGACGATGCCCATCTTGGACACGCCCGCAACTACGTGACCATTGACATTCTGCGCAGAGTTTTGGCAGGCTACTTTGGGTACACTCTCCGCTTCGTCCAAAACATCACCGATGTCGACGACAAGATCATCCTGCGTGGACGACAGCAGCACCTTCTGGCTCAGTTCAAGACTGCGAACCCCACCATCACAAACGACGTCCTTGCCACAACTACAGAGGCGTTCGAGGCATACGTCAGGAAAAACCTTCCTCTTCTTGGTCCCGCCATCAAGCCCGAGCACTTCAATGCAGAGTCGGCGGAAAAGTATGCCAATGTCATCACAGGAAAATCACTCGACGGCGTCACACCACCAGGTGACAAAGAAGCAAAGGTCAAAATGCATCTTAGAACGGCCAGCACGGCAGCAACAGCACTGCTATCGCCCTCCAAATCCACACCAGAAGATATAGACTTGTTTTATGCTGGCGCTGAAGATGTCCTGTTGCCCCATCTTGACTCATTGCATGGTTCCTCCATCGACGCCAGTGACCACACCATCTTTACCAAACTCACCCAAAAGTACGAGGCGCGCTTCAATGAAGACATGCGCAATCTCAATGTCCTAGACCCTGACGTAGTGACTCGGGTTACCGAGTACGGTGATCAGATTGTGACGTTTGTTGACAAGATTGTCCAAAATGGGTTCGCATACAAAACTTCAGACGGCTCAGTCTACTTTGACATTGACGGGTTTGAAAGGGTGCCTGGAAATCATTATGCTCGTCTTGAGCCCTGGAACCGCGGTGACAAGGGGTTATTAGCAGATGGCGAAGGTGCGTTGTCGGTACAAAAGACATCTGAGAAGCGAAGTGAGGCCGACTTCGCCCTATGGAAGTCGAGTAAACCCGGAGAACCTGCTTGGAAATCGCCCTGGGGGCCTGGGCGACCCGGTTGGCACATTGAGTGCTCCGTCATGGCTAGCGATGTCCTGGGAGAGCAAATGGATATTCACTCTGGCGGGATCGATCTCTGCTTTCCGCATCACGACAAGTATGTTTGGAAGCACTGAAGCCATCTTGATGCTAACATGTCATAGCGAACTTGCTCAATCAGAAGCTCACTGGTCCTCCAAAGAGGGTGGGCACCAATGGGTCAACTACTTTTTGCACATGGGCCACCTATCCATTTCTGGCAGCAAAATGTCAAAGAGCCTCAAGAACTTCACAACAATCCGGGAGGCTTTGGCCCGCGGAGACTGGACCGCTCGAAGCTTACGCGTTATATTTTTGCTAGGCGGCTGGCACGACGGCATTGAAATCACGGATGACATGCGGAAGGGAGGCGCGTCCTGGGAAGGCTACGTCACCAACTTTTTCTACAAGGCTCGTGATTTGGAAGTGCACCCAAATATTGGTTCCACAGGCGCCGAAGATGAAAAAGTAACAGCAGCGTTCGAATCAGCAAAGGAAAAGGTTCACAATGCCCTGGCTGATTCCTTCGACACACCCACTGCCATGCGTGCAATTTCTGGCTTGATCACAGACTATAATTCTGCAGACAAAGCCGGCTTGTCAGATAATGTTTCCTTTGACATCGCCCGATGGATCACAAGAATTGTCCGCATATTTGGCCTTGACGGATCTGCTGACCCGTATGATGGCGGTATCGGATGGTCGGGCATTGACATACCTTCGGCAGCAAAGGAACTTGTCTACGCCGTCTCCCGGGAGCGTGACGCCATCCGCCAACATGCCATTGCAGGCGATCTCTCTGACTCGGTGCTCGAATCCATCATTGCACAACATAAGCCTGCACAACAACAAGGTGTTGCTTCGATCCAATATGCAGAGGTTCTGTCCACTTTTCAGGAATCACTTCGCAGCCTCGCATACAAGAAAGCCGCCGCGAAAGACTACCTGGACCTATGTGACGCGCTGCGTGACACACATCTCTGGGATCTGGGTATTTACCTTGAAGATCGGGAGAATGCACCCGCAATGGTACGCCCTGTGGACCCCGAGCTCGTCGCCGCGCGCCAGCAAAAAGAAGCAATCGCAAGACTGAAAGCGGAGGCCAAGGCCAAGCGAGAGAAAGAAGAGGTGGAGAAAAAGGCAAAATTGGCAGAACAGGCGAAGCTCAGCCCCATGGATATGTTTAGGATAGCCGAATATAGCGCGTGGGATGAAGAAGGGTTGCCAATCAAGGACAGAGATGGAGCGGATGTACCAAAGAGTAAGACAAAGAAGCTAAAGAAGGAATGGGAGAAGCAGAAGAAGCTTCACGAGGAGTACCTGAAGAGCAACGAAACTTCATAAAATGTTGAGTAGAATTCTCTTGGGCCGAATAATGTACAGGTAATGGTAAATAGCCTTAGCTGCACGCCATCACATCCATCGTCTCTTGAGCCAATGTCTTGTTGACTTTATAACAATGCGCCTCCTGTAGCCCATGCCGCTGGTGCATGTCGACTAGCATACCTTCCTCCTTTTCGTCCTCTCGTTCTCTTCTTGCTCTCATACTTTTTAATCTGCATCTCTGCGTCATGCTGAAGCGACAAGTTGCAAACTCTATTCTGTTTGTGAACCGTTGACTGCGAAGGATGGTTAATTTTTGCTTGCTCAAAACACAATCTCCTTCTATACGAGGCAATACAGCAAATTCGATTAAACTCGCTTCAGATAAGTTTGCCACCAGACAATTGAGGAAGAATTCTGGCCCAGAGATGGTCAGGAGTATAAATTCATCTGCAGTGAATCTATGACTTGATGGCTTCAGAATCCCAAGCAACAGGCTCTCAAATCTATCAACAAATTCCAAGGTTGCTCATGAGATGCTAAGAAATCAATATGTGTTCTTCAGGTTTCGGCATTTTCAAATAGCAAAGGACAAATACCACAAACAACAATCTATTTTCGTATTACCTCCTTTACGAAATTAGTGTAAAAAGGATTGAAGATGTAGTCAGTTGATGTTATCTTACACAATACATTGATGGCTTTATCATTCCTATCTGATTTATATTGATTTCATACACTTTAGATTGTAATTGTGGTAACAAGTGATGTCTTGATGTTTATATGCACCAAAATCTCAAGTCTCGTCAGGTTTTAAATGGGCATCTTTATCGCGACTGATAAACGAAGGTTTTTTAAGCAGTAATTACTATACGCGATCATTCAATTTGGCCAGAATGGTTGAACAAGGATGACTCTTGGTCGCAAAGCTGGAGCATGGTATTATGCGAGCATTCGCTTGCATAAACAACACATCTCTTAACGAATCTAGCGAAGCTATTCGAGCTGCACCATCTCGCAAGTTCGAAGTGACTTGTCAAGGTGGTAAGTGATATGCTAAATAAGGTTTGGACTAGCAACATTTTTTCTTTCCCATAGGTCGGTGAAGAAGCAACGATGCTTTCTCATTCTTTCAATCATATGGGGGATTAAGCTTTGATGCTTAGGCGGTATCTTGACATCTTTAAGTAGATTATATTTCACATAGCTTGGAAAATTGTCGTAGTGATTTTTCTTTTTGGTGTATTTTAGTATTACAGATAGTTTTTGACCCTAGACAAATTCCAGGCAGCCGTTTATATTTCCAATTCTCTCGTCCAAGACGATCGAGGCCTGCACCCACCTTCCATCGCGCTGCAACTCTCCAACTAGCCTCTGACCTCCATCAACGAGTCGCATATCCTTGGCCGAGGCACTGAAGTTACCTCCACCTCCGCTGCCCCCACCTGGCACCTGAAGGACCTGGCCCGGGTAGATCATGTCGGCGTTTTGGATGCCGTTGTGCTGCGCGATTTGCTCGAATCCGCAATTGTGCCTAGCTGCAATGGCACGGAGTGTGTCGCCTTGCTGGACGATGGTCGTCGAAGGGCCACCGCGGTTTCCGCTAGACCAGTGAAAGCTACCATTGTCATTTTCAAGGTACTTGTTCAAAGCAATAGTGCTAGATTGGTACGATCCATCCGGTCTTCGGCACTGTGCATGAAGGTTGTAATCACCGTGAGCATCAAGGCGAATGTCGTTCGACGACGCCGTAAAGTTTCCAGCAAAGTTGCCGCCGCGAGGCTTGTCGTCCTGGCGATGCTCTGGCTGATGATGTTGTTGCTCATGCTCCTGTTTCTTCTTATCGTCACGTTCATCCTTCCAATCAGACACAGTATCTTGGGTTTTGTGGCCCGCAAAAGCGCCCGCCAAAGCACCGACTATCATGCCAGATGTGCCATGGCCGGCTTTACCGCCAAGAGCGTGACCGCCATATGCACCTGCGGCACCGCCAGCTATGCCACCCATAATTCCGCGTTCGCCTTCTGGGTCGCCTTCACCATTGTACTGATTTTGGTAACCTTGGTTGTGAGAATTTCGGCCTGAATTTGATGAATGAGTCGCCGTAGACGCATATTGTTGGTATTGTGGTGGTTCTTGGCCGTAACCTTGTTGACCTGAATATGGTTGTTGATCTTGAGGTTGTCCCTGTCCGTAATATTGACCGGCTTCCCCAGAATAACTTTGCTGGTATCCCCCGTTGTTGTTGTGGCTGTTGTCGTTGCGGCCACCATCATAGCCACCATTGTTGCTGTAGCTGCCACCGTTGTAGCCAGACATGTTGATAAGTTTGTTTAATTTTGTTATGGAAGTGTTGGTTCAGGTTCTGAATGGTGAATACAGAGTAGCGTATTATCTTTAAATACTTGCGAACTCTGCACAGTTGTTCCGCCAACTCAGACACCGCCACTGTCAGCAGCGGTGAAATTGTGGGGCATGGAGTCAGGGTATCCCCACTTCAGCCACACCTTAACCAATTGATGCGGTCCACGACACGGATCACTCGGCTGTGCATCGGCCCTTTATCGGCTAAGTCAATTCCAGCCACACAGCGCACCTTTACTGTAACAAGCCTGTGATTCAGACTGTAAATAGAACTGTGACGAGCAATGACCTGAACAAGGTTTAATTGTTCACCAAATTAACCAAAGAAGGCCGAAACGGTTCCACCAGAATCGGATAATAATGCTTATCGAACCTGTATCGCGCAAACGGCACGTGACCATGTCCCAATTGCTTACTATAGTATTAGGCATTGGTATTGTAGGTGGGGAAGCGACAGGGATCAGGAATTGGATTGCGGCCAGACTACTTTTAGAAAAAGTTGTATTATAAAATTTTATTTTAAAATGCTGTATATCTACCTTTAGTCTTAACTGCCTCTCTCTTATATGTAACAATGCATGTAATAAGAGAGTGATCTGAATAGGGTCTAAATGTCCACTGCAAGGCATATAGGAGTGCTAGGACTAGATGATACACTAAAGATACTTTTCTCTGCACCTATAGGTCTTGTATAAAAAGATACAGAAAAACTACTTATATATGTTAGGACACAGTGTACTGTTCACAACGTCACATCCTATCATTACCCCTGAGTCAACCGACACCTATCTGATAGCCACCTGATTTGTACTTGCCCTAGATAGCAACCTTAGGAAGGGGTATATAAGGGGGCAGTCTGTGTAAGCTTTATAGAGTAGTTTTTTTATATCTTTTTGTACAAGACCTATAAGTGTAGAGAATATTATTATTAGTATACTCTCTAGTTCTAGTCCTCCTATATGCCTTGTTGTAGACATTCAGATCAAATTTAGATCACTCTCTCATAACTTGCTTTTTTACAATAATTAAGCTACAAAGTAAATATAAGTAGAACAAAAGTTTATTCATGTTTTATTATACTATGTTCTATAAAATCTTATACTAATTAATTAGCTTATTAAGCTTGATAGCTTTATTTCTAGATAAGATACTTTTAATGTTTTAGTGCGTTAAGTGAACCTAGGCGTTGAGTGCACAGACACAGTAGTGTCCTTGCAATTGAAAAGATGATGTATTACTACTGTACTACAGTCTACTGATACCGGAAGTTTTCGGCTGAGTTAACCAAGAGAAGTAGACCCATCGAGCAGAGATTACATACCGAAGTTGGCTCACGATGCGCTTTAAACCGGCACACCTATTTAATTTTGAGTTAGGTATAAGCCACTCCTGCCTTGTAATAGCTGTTAAATATCTCTCTATCATGCCCAAACACTAAATTTGCTCCTGTTCTTCTCTGTAAATCCCGGATCATTTGGTGACTTTTCCGCCACGCTTCATCGTCTCTCAGCAAATACCCCTGTGGCCTGTTTTCTTCAAAATTCTCATGGACGTGGTACTGATCGCTAGTAAAAATCCATGTCCCAGAATTCTGAAGATTTATCTGCATGATAGAGAGTCCCGGAGTGTGGCCTGGTGCTAAATGCAGCGTTATTCCCTGCGCAATCTCTAACTTTTCACTCGTGAAAGTGCGCCAATTGAGGTCAAATTTATGATATGCGGGATTGTATAGATCTACTAGATCGTCTGAGGTAGCTGCAGCATGGAAGGCGTATTTAAGTTCCATCTCATGTACGAATATCTCAACATTAGGATTATTGCGGAAGTGATCGAGACCACCAGCATGGTCAGCGTGCATGTGCCCTATAACAACAGTGCGAACGTCTGCAATGGAATTCCCTGTGGAGGCGATAGCAGCATCCAGTTCCTGGGAAGGGTGATAATTCTTCTGTAGATGTTTCTGGGCTCGAGAGGCCCCGGTCTCGAAGAGGATCAGGCCAGAGGATGGGTGCTCAATTAGAGCAGAGATAAATACGAGTTCGCGAGTGGTATTGGTAGTAGCCTGGTATTTTTGTGAGCATACGATTTAGCGGTAGAATATGGAGAAGACTGACGTAGCGTAGCAGGAAAGGCTCAGCAAGATCTACGTAGCCCAAGTCAAGAAGCTTCGAACTTGTCAGCTTGCGACTACGTATTTCTTGATACCAACATGACATATCTTACCCATATTTTGGTGCCCTATTGTAAGCTTAGTACGTGAAGTCGAGATGGTGAGTAGCTTTCCAACCTACGTTGGGGGCTTGTATCAATGAATCAAGAGAGGCAGTCATTGGAGATGAAAGAACAGAAAATGAGTGAACGGTAGTAAATGCAGAAAGAGATAGTAGAACCTTGATGATAAGCATAATTGCGGTTGATTGATATCCGGATGTTGAGCTTCTTTTTTCAATGTGTAATAATGTCAATTAGTCAATCTGCAAATGGTATAAACACAATTAGGACTGAATTTATAAATCCACTCACGTTATATTAAGTCCGGCTAAGTCCTTATAAGATGTTTCTAAACGCCGGAAACTTTATAAGCAGACGCTTGGCATGTTCAGGGTAAAGGCAGTTTCTTTTCGATTTGAGGCTAGATTGAGCTAGGAAGAAGTGAATCGCTGAGGTGAAAATTGAGGCCTTCATAGTACGGCTTAGTTGCTTCAGTGGTTTTTTCACGACGATAGAAATAGTAATGTTCGATCTGTATTCAACGTCCTCAGTCGGGAGCAATCTATACCATCAAGCATTGGTACAGATGAAACAAGGAAGAATTTACGTAGCTATTTTAGTCTCACAATGCATTCTTAGAAAACAATTCTCCTCCTTTGCCGAAGATCGGAACATAAGCCGTGCAAATATTAAAAGCCGAGAGACTATTACTCAACATCCGCAGTGCATGGAATTAAGTCGAGAAGATGACTAAGGTACCAGTGTTTGCTCTTTAAAGAAATATAATGATACTGCAGAGAATGTTAGCACCCTAGTACGACCTAAGAGGCAGTCCTTATGTATATTAGATCTATAGGCTTAGGCTTTAAGTCTGGACATATAAGTTTGTGCTGCCTCTATTCTACGGCTCTCACCCTGTATTCAAGGGTAAAGTCTGCGCTTAAGGCTGTGTAACATAAAAAGCATGCGTATCAAATACCTTACTAACATTGAGACCTTGATAAGTGGATTCTTAAGCATTTTAATTAGCCTGAAGATATCACTCAGTGCTAAGTGTGTAATATCGGTGTATCAAATACTGTTAAAGTTCAATCATCTCAAGCATGCCAATTCCATCTTTCTGTACTCCTCCTCAATCTTTGCCTAGATAGGCAATAGCAAAGTCTCTGTAATCTATTAGTCATCCCTGTGGTCCTTACCAAGCGCTACAACTGTATACATGTTTGTCGCACTCTGCTTCAGTAACTGCACATAATGGAACAAAATTAAACCTAGCGCATTCTTCATTGCTTGCCGTGTCTTACCAGCATATAGATCAACAGGACTAAAGTTGATTTTCTTCAAGAGGTTTTCGCGTGTCTGATTTTTAAATGGGATAGGCAGGGCGTCTAACTCCCTGCAGACAAAGGCTGCTAGGTTGCTCTTAACTTAAGATTTTAATTGCAGCTAACGCAGACGGGCGAGGAATTATGCTTTAGAAAACTGCTCTATAAGATCATGTAAGTTATTTAAGGCGAAAGGTGTAAGAGGACATGTAGCGATGATAGGAGACATGAATGCAAAGACTGTTACAGCAAAATTCTAGATGTAAAAACCTAAGGGTTGAGTTAAGAATGGGATACAAAACTAACTATGCATTAAGTGCATGAAGTGCCGTTACTATTTGTAGCTGCTGCTTGGAAGAAGCTATCGCACGATTTTCCGAAGCTGTCAGGACATTATCCATGCTAGTAAAATTCTTCTTGCACTTATCTATTCAATTTACTTATCCTGTGCCTGGCAACGCAGCTTAGCAACTACTGCATTGAGCAAGAAAATTGTTCGCGATTTAATAACTCTATTCGATATTATTATCTTTGTCACTCGCACTTTACATGGTGGTTTTAATTAACTACTTAACCGCTCTAGTGAATTGAACATAATCTTCTTTACTGTTAAAAAGTAGGATAGGTGTAGCGACGCAGGTAAGTAGAGAGTGATCCAGATTGGGTCTAGATCCACAACGAGGCATATGGGGGTGCTGGGACAGAAGGGTAGTCTAAAGATATTATGCTCTACACCTATGAGTCTTTTAAAAAGAATACAGAAGAAATATCTAATAAAGCTACACCACCTAGATCCTTAAATATCTTAACCTAAGGCTTGTGTTGTAGTAACTGATTAGTATCAGGTAGATTTTAGAAAAGTGTTTGTTGGTTCAGGCGCAATCAAGGATGTGATGTAGTGAATGTTAAAAGGAGGACTAATAGAATGTCCATTACAAACGTTTATTCCTTTAATTATATTAAATCAATCTACATTAGCTGGCTTGATTGAATACAATACTGTCAATGCAGTCGTTAGTCCATAAGACGGTGATTTTCTAACTAGACTAAGCTCTCTTTGCTAGAGACTTAGAAGCCTAGTAAAAAAGTAGTAGTGCTCTCACTACGTGGCAGTACTAGATTTGAATTTTTCTGTACAGCTATATTTCGTTGTAGTAAGCCTTTAGGTCAAGGCTCCTGCAGCAAGCAGCCAATTAGCTGTTGCTATTTCTGTTTTCTGCAAAACTTTAGCAGAACGGTACCACCCTAAACTTCAGTACTACATAACTCTACTATCATGAGTTTACTTGAAGCTGCGATTGAAAAAATTAATTCTTCAGAGCCTAGTAAGTTACTAAGTTTTACATTGGTCGCTTAAAAGCACGGAGTTGTGTACTTTTAATTGCCCGCGTATCACGCGCACAGATACGGTGAAGCCTCGGAGGCACAAGATTGACTCACAATGGCTAGCAGCAATACAGTGTGCAAGGAGCTGGGGAGCTGGGGCCTTGAATCGCGATCTGAAACGGCTTCAGAAGTTCTTGCTAAGGCTAAGATGGTAAGAATCTACCACATGTACGACTTAGAGTCTGAAGAGTAGGAGTTTGTGTGTATTCATACTTTAAGATTTATTCAATCATTAACTATCAATCATTCAACACTTCGATATTAATTTATCCAAATGTTAGTTAAGTTTTGTAAAATCAATCAAACAACTTAGAAACTTCGATTAAGAGCAATAACTACTCTAGAAACGATTAAATTGATTTTGCATGTATCTGCTACACTACCACACTACTTTCTACTTAAGCTTCACTCGAGAAAAGTATCTCCCTAAATTGCTGTGATATTTGAGGACTGGAGATGCTCGCAAAAAAATGCGATCAGCTTCGGAACGCTCTGGTTCGTTTGATCGTAAAGGTCGATGTGCGTTAGACCAGGGATGATATGCAATTCTTTGGGTTCTTCGGCCTGTTCAATGGCACGCTCGCTGTAGTAGAGTGTGTCTGCATCACCACCAGCGATCATCAGCAAAGGTCGTGGTGAGATGAGCTGAATAAACGTGTAAGAGCGGTAGGTAGCAAGGAGATCGATACTGCGCCACAAATTCAAGTTAGGCGAGGTAGGTACCTCGCCACGGGGGGTTCGGTAGTAGTCGTGAGCTTCTTGATAAAAGACTGGCAAGTTCGAAGTGACGTCTGCTGGGGTATGAGGTACAATGCGGGTCTGATTAGGTGGCGCCCCGAGGCCTTCGGCAGTACGTTGGCGGCCAGCTTCCGCCAGTTGCTCGTTGAGTCCAGGTAAAATGGGACCGCCGTAACTCCCAAATCCCTCAGCATTTAGCGTTCCCATATCGACAGCGCTGACTGTGGCCACGGCCTTGATACGCTTGTCCGTCTGGGCGGCAAAGGGAACATATCCTCCCGAGGCACAAACGCCCAAGGCACCAATATTATTAGGGTCGACGATCTCCAGTGTGGAAAGATATGTCACAGCGTTCCTTATATCGTTCGCTCGTTGATATGGATCCTCGAGATAACGTGGAAGTCCTCCACTTTCGCCCTGATAGGCTGCATCAAATGCAAGCGTGATGAAGCCACTTTGCTCAGCGATTTCTCGGGCATATTGACCGGCAGTTTGCTCTTTAACTCCTCCGCGCGGGTGTCCGACCACAATGGCTGGACGTCTAGCTGTTGAAGTCTTCGAGTCTGGAACGTACAGGTGACCTGCGAGAGAAAATCCGTTGCTGTTGAAATGAACCCATTGAGGCTCCAGAGCATCCACAGTAAGGACTGAAATAGAAGCCATTGCCGTAAGAAGGACGGATGTCCAAGATGAGCTATTAGAAGGCATGATGCAAGTTGAAACAATGTCCTTGAAGGTCTGATATCTGAAAGCAGGCGGATTAATTCAACAAATGAAGGAATTTCGCAGCTAAGTATACGATTGTGTTGAATTTACAAAATCTAGTCAAGTGAACTTTATATATATAGTCCATTTATGCGTGTGATCCATGCAATGACTTCCGAATATGTGAAAGATCCGCCATCTTGATGTATTCTGCCTAATCGATTATAAGGCTGCAATAAGCTATGCCAATTACTCATGCACGGTCGTTAATACATATTTACGTTCTTTAGAAACAGAACTAATTCGTTGCGTGTGGTCCATGCAACGTCGTCCGTAATTGCACCGTCCCCGCAATCTTAATATATCCGGACTTAACGGCTGTAAGGCTGCAATAAGCTATGCCAATTATCTTCGCATGGTCGTTAGAGCATACTTACGGTCTTTAGAGATAGACACGATGGATGGGAGGTACCCGTGTATGCCTAGAAACCGAAAAGCTTACGAAGATGGGAATAGAAGTCATTAGTGACTGTGAAATGTTGCACGTCCGTTTAATCTCTCGGAGTTAATGCAAATATTGACACTGGAAACTTTAGTATCTTTTGAATGTATTCTACTGTTAATATCGCCTTGGTGACATTCTTAGAGATTGATGGCCTAGCCATAATTCGTGAGAATACGCAACCCCTACACTACTTTTGCATTTAAAAGTCTAAAATGGAAATTATTTGTCGAAGAACACGCTGTTCAGAATTAGATCATGAACGCCCAACACGTTCGACGCATCAAGGCTGTCCTTGGTACCATGACCATCGGCAAAGCAGGTAGTCTAA
Organism: Mycocentrospora acerina; assembly: GCA_022701365.1. Classification (NCBI taxonomy): domain Eukaryota; kingdom Fungi; phylum Ascomycota; class Dothideomycetes; order Pleosporales; genus Mycocentrospora; species Mycocentrospora acerina. The sequence goes on from JAKUHH010000022.1 coordinate 36,710, forward strand.
GACACACACTTCATTATTCCTTCACTGACTGATATACTCGCTTAGGGAATGAAGGGGTTCGTGTTAGTACACTTACAGAAACCAACACGCTTCTGGACTTATTCCAAAAATTCCATTACGTGGAAGTCGATACTGCTCGAGTCTACGGCAACGGCTCATGTGAGGAGTTCCTCGGAGCCAGCGGATGGAAGAATCGGGGTCTCTTGATGGCAACCAAACTATATCCAACTGCTCGCGTAGATATGAAATGGACATTCCAAGGAGAGTTCACACATTCACCAACGCATCTGCGAGCAGGTCTCATGGACAGTCTTGGTGCGTTAAATACAAAGCGAATAGATTTGTTCTATTTGCATGGTCCAGATCGAAAAATTCCGTTCCGGGAAACAGTCAAGCAGATCGATCAGCTCTATCAGGAAGGTCACTTCCAGCGTTTTGGACTTAGCAACTATCAGTCGTGGGAGGTTGCTCAGATTTGCGAGATATGCAAAGCGAACAACTGGATCATGCCAAGTGTGTATCAAGGTCTCTACAACGCGTATCACCGCGTCGTAGAGGATGAGCTTGTTCCGTGTCTTCGTCACTACGGTATCTCCTTATATGTCTTCAATCCTTTAGCCGGCGGTCTCCTTACTGGCCGCTACGGTCGTGGAAGCAACATATTCGTGGGGGGGGAGCGTTTTGATCCCAATACCAAGCAGGGTCAGCTGCATCGCAACCGCTACTGGAACGATGCCACCTTTGCTGCCATCGAGATCTTGAGAGAAGCTACAATGAAGCACGGAATCTCGGAATCTGAAGCCGCACTTAGGTGGTTAGTACATCACTCAATGCTGAAGAAGGAATTGGGCGACGCTATTGTCGTGGGTGCAAGTAGCAAAGCACATCTTGAGGATAATCTAGTGTCTTTGGAGAATGGACCGCTGCCACATGATGTTGTGGATGCGTTGAACACTGGATGGACAAGGACCAGAACTTTGTCTCAAAGATACTGGCACTGAATGAAATCCGATGTTAATTAGTGACGCTGTCATGTCGCAAATATCAAACTTCTCCGAACACAAGTCTTCTAATGCGCCGCCTCAACACAGTATTCCAAATCGCCTGAACAAAACTGTTTACCCGCCACCCAAGCCCGAAATTTGCTAATTTTGCTAAGTTCGTTAAAATTGGTTGTACAGTCTGTGAAACGTTACGTCCAAAACTCATTCACTAGCGTGTGTCCGTGCGGATCTGGATCTTGAAGCGCTCTATCCGAGGGAAAGGAAGTAATGTTATGGTACGTATCGATAAAATTCAGCCCGCAGTCAGTAATAACAGGATTACTAGACACGGGCTTGCAACTCAGCGAGAACAATCCAGAGATAACAGGTCATGTGATAGGCTCATCCAGATAGAAGTTAACAAGATAAGCCTCGCTCACTTAGTTCACGATGAGCTCAGTAAATCAGAGGTTTCTCTTCCTTATCTAGTATACACGAAACACCCTTCTGGACTTTAGTGTTCAATCTCTTCAATCAACTCGATTATTGATTCTCGATCATCCAACATTGTGCGCGACTTGCTAATCTTACCTCTTACTTATAGCCCCTTTCTTTCCCTAGCAAACTCTTTCATTGAGAACCAACCTTGGTCACGTATATCTCAAGTGCTATTTAACGACTCACAGGTTATTAAAAAAGGAGTATTCAAAAAGAATTTCATTGGCGCAATTTATCAATGCATACACAAACTGTAACAACGCAGTTTATAAGAGAATAATCTAAAAAGGGTCTGAAGTGTTTACTATAATGCATATAAGAGTGCTAGGACTAGGGGGTAAATTAAAGATACTATTCTCTACACCTATAGGTCTTATACAAAATCTGCAAAAAACACCAACTTTGCCTTTTTCAGCGCGTCTGTTCTGACGCCTGCGGCATCAATATTTCATTAGATACTATCTCAACACACATCAGACAGTCTCTCCTCTAATTTCTAGAGTCCTAGGGCCTAGAGTAGTAGTTTGCAGCTAGGTTGCAATCCTGCAATTTTTGCAACATTAATTTTCTTAATATTTAAAGCTTAGACTGTAACGACGCAGGTTTTAAGAGAGTGATCTAAATAGGGTCTAAAGTGTCTACTACTAGGCATATAGGAGTGCTAGGACTAGAGGGTAAACTAAAGATACTATTCTCTACACCTCTAGGTCTTATATAAAAAAATATAGAAAAACTACTCTATAAAGCTATATAAACTGCTTTTTTTATATATTTCTTCTTAGAGTTGCTATCTAAGGCAAGTATAAATTAAGTAGCTATTAGATAAGTATTAGCTAACTTAGAGGTAATAATATAATATAATATTATAAATATTATACTACTCTTCTCTCTATGTAGGCAGAAAGTCTCTTTCTGCAGAGTTATCTTTTATCTATATAAGAGAGAGAGAGAGAAGAAAAGTTAAAATAAGGTTTAGATAGTATCTAGGTTTCTTTTTCTTATCTTTATAAAGCTTTTTTGTCTAAAGTTTATATTACTTTCTTTTTTTTTTACTTTATAGTGCAAGTCTTTATTTAATCTAATTATATCTCTTTCTATATTTAACTCTTATTTATATCTTGCTGCAAGGTATTCTTTAATAATGTGTTAACTTTTACTTTAAGAAAAAAAAATTCTTTATTATTACCTTAATAATTATTTCTTTTACTTTAAGATAACTTCTTATATTTTAAAGCTTTTTCTATTAAATCTTAATATCTTTAGTAGTTAACCTTAATATTTTTAATATATATACTATATTAAGCCTTTTTAGTAGTGTTTTGCTAATAAGTATAGTAAAACTACAACTATAACTACAACTATAATTGCAGCAGCAGCAGCAACAATAATAACACTAACAACAGCACTAGCAGCAACAATAGCAACAGTACTAGCACTAGCACTAGCACCAGCACTTGCCCTTGCCCCCTATGCTAATCTCTGTCCCCTTTAGTGCCCTTTTAGTAGCCTTTAAGGTTATCTGCATGTAGTATATATAGGCTGTTACCTGCAGGTAATTTATTAAGTTTATATTTTATTTAGTAAAGTTAAAGAAATACTGCTATTATATAAAGTAAAATATAAAGTATAATTTAGTAAGTACTTATATCTTGTCTTATAGTCTTTATTGCTAATTTTTTTATAAGTGCTATTATATATAAGACTTTAGTTTAAGTTTTTATAGTAGGCCTTAAACTTATAGAGTAACTCTATCTATAGTAGTATTAATAATAATAAAAAGATAGATATAGTTATAAAGCTTACTACTAAAGCAGCTTATTAGCTAGTAATATATATATAAGTAGCTAACTCTTATATTACTAGCATAACTATAGCAAAAGTTATACTTATATATTATTAGTTAATAAAGAAGAAAGTTTAGTCCTTATAGGCAGAGTTAAAGGAGATTTAAAGAGTAGTAGTATGTTAAGAGCAGGTTGGGCAAGGGAGGTCTTAGACCAATCAGGTAGACCCTAGCCCTACTGAGCAACCTGAGTCACGTGATGTGCTTAGTGCTTAGTGTGATTAGTTATAATTAGTATGCTAAGCACTACATTATAATTATAATTAAGTATATAGTAAGTAGAAACACTACCTTTATAGTAATGTGTTTAACCTTGTTAATTAATCTACTTATTACTTCTTGCCTTTAATTACAGTGTATCCTTAATACATGCATTAAACTAATCTTGTTTCCCTAAACTTACTTTATCTCTAAGAACTAACCTTAAACCTGTTCTACTTTAGTACTAGTATTAGAAGGTCTTTAACTACTAAGATTAAGTATAGAATAAGATCTTAACATTTTAAACACTTTTAAGATAAGTAATAACTTAAGAAATAGTGCTACCCTTAGCAGTCCTTAAGAACCCTCTATTAGCTACTACAGAAGCTATAAAGTTGCTAAGTCTAACTTCTATTATAGAGATAAGAAGAAACTAGATAAATAGCTTCTCTAGTTAGACCTCTTCTTTAACTTCTAGGGAGAATGTAACTTAGAAGATAAATATATCTTACTAGCTTTAACCTATATAAGAGGATAAGCCCTTTAAATAGATTAAACCCTTTATAATTAAATATATAAATAGTAATGCATCTAATAAAGTAGAGCTTTAGATAAGAGACTTTCGTAAATTTAAAGAACACGCTTGCAAGGTGTTTAGACTTACTAACAAAGCAACTACTACTAGTAGATCTATCTAAATGCTTAGGCAAACCTACTCTGCTGCTAAATATGCTATAACTTTTTAGCAGTATATATTACTTACAGACTAAGATAATAAAGCACTTATAACTATATTCTTCTAAGGACTTAAGCTTAAAGTTAAAGAAGAACTTATAAGAAGTAGTTCTATGCTTAATAGCTTTAGCAAACTAGTTAAAGTAGGAATTAGCATTAATAATACTTTTTATAAGCTATCTATAGAATTATAATAAGACAGTTAACCTTAACCTAGATATAGATATACTAATAATAACTGTAGACAATAACTACTATATGCTACTAACACTACTTAATAATTTAACTATAGATAATAATCTAGATATTAAAGAAGAAGTAACAGAATCTATAGCTCTTAAGGACCTAAGTTTATGCACTTTAATAACATTAATAAAGGCTAAGAGTATAAAGGAAATCTGTAAAAGGATGCTAAGAATAGCAATAATAACTGTAATAAGTCTATATAAACTTATTATAGCTGTAGCAAACTAAGCTATATATCTAGAAACTATAGATTAAAGAATATAGTTATAAGATAAGTAAATATAATTAAGTTTACACTATTAGATATATTAGACACCTTCTACAAGAATTTAGACAATAAATAAGTAGTTCTTAATACTCTTAAATCCTAATTAGCCCTATAGACACTAGCACAGCTAGCAACGCTAAGTCTATCTAAAGACACCTAGGCATTTACTATTAGAATGCAAGAATATATGCTACTAAGCAGTTAGGATAAAAACAACAGCAGAAATAATGCTAACACTTCTAACTTAGACAGACCTTAATACTATCTAGATTACAGAAATAAGAATTATGCAGCTATGTTATAGACAGTATGCTCTTATAATTATTATACAGACTACTATAGTAAAAAAGTAGGGTTAGGATAGTTTTTAGCACGCAGAAATAAATATAAGTACTAATAGTATAACTATAAGCACAACAAATGTAAAAACTACCTCTAAGATAAATGTAAAAAAATGCATTTTCTTAGAACTAATAATCTAGTAGAGATCTTTTAGATAAAACTTACAGTTAATAGAGTCTATAACTAATACTAATAGATTACCTGTATAAACCCTAAATGTGTTAAACATGCAGAAGTAAAGCATATAAATAGATTTTAAGATTAGCCTTTTTTAGGTTAGCACTACACACCTAAAATAACACTAGATAACTTAATGCAATAAATTCTAAGACATTAGTTAAGCTACTAGTAAGACTTAACAGATACTAGATAAAGGCACTACTTAATTTAAGGGCATAAACAAACTTTATATTATTAAGAGTAGTATAGCTAGCTAGACTATTACTTGTAAAGAAAAAATAATTATACTTTATAGTAGTTATAAATAGGTAACTAATGCTAGAAGAGTTAGAGATTATATATAAAATATATAATATTACTCTTTAGATCTAGTTATACTAAGAACAGATTACTTTTAATATCTTTAAGATAGCTACTTATAATATTATTTTAGGACTTCTTTAGTTATAAAAGTATAACCTAATAATATTATAGGCAAGTAAGAGTCTTACTTTTAATTAATGCACCTGTACATCTGCATTAAAGCCTGTGCTTTATTATTAAATAAAGGTAGATAAAAAGATAATTAATAATGTTACTTTAACTAAAGATGTCCTTAAGACAGTAGGAGTTAACTCTGCAGATACTAATAGCTCTATAAGTTATAAAGCAAGAGTTTAAGGAGAAACTTATAGAGAGGTAAAAAAATGTATAACTCTTATTATTCTTAAAAAGTATTAAGTATAAGACTGCCTCTTTTAAGAAGAGTTAGGTATAGCTATACTAGCTAAGCATTAGCCTTAGGATTCTAAAATTTTCCTGCAGGAAGGAAAGCAACTAACTTTTAAGCTAATATACAGATTATTAGAGAAAGAGCTTAAGGTACTTTGTATGTACATAGCTAAGAATCTTAAGAAAGGATTTATTAAAGAATTAGAATTACTAGCAGGTTACTTTATCCTCTTTGTACTTAAGAAGGACAGAACCTTTTAACTATGTGTTAACTACTAGAAGTTAAATAATATTATAATTAAGAACAGATATCTACTACTAAATATATTAAAGTTATAAGATAGACTTTTTTAAGCAAAGAACTTTATAGCTGTAGATTTAAGAGGCGCGTATAACCTAATATAAATAAAGAAAGGTAAAGAATAGAAGACTGCTTTTAGAACGCGCTACAGACACTATAAATACACTATTATGCCTTTTAGTCTTACTAATGCACTAGTAATATACTAAGCACTAATAAACAATATACTACAAGAGTACTTAGATATATTTGCTATTACTTACTTAAATAACATCTTTATTTACTTAGACAGTATAGATAAATACAATAAGCATATTAAGAAGGTACTTATAGCATTAGAAAAAGCTAAACTACAGCTTAAACTAGAGAAATGTAAATTTTATAAAATAAAAGTAGAATTCTTAGGCTTTACAGTAGGAATAAAAAGAGTATAGATAAGTAAGGAAAAGACTAGAACTGTAAAAGAATAGCTATAACTAAAAATAGTAAAAGAAATCTAGGCATTCTTAGGATTCTGCAGCTTTAACTAAAGATTTATAAAGGACTATTTATGCTATGCAATACTACTTACTAAGCTTATATAGAAAGAAATAACATTCTAGTAGAAATATAAATAAGAAACTGCCTTTTAATTACTTAAGTAAGCATGCATTAAGCTACTAACTATAGTAGCCTTTTGCAGCAGAGAACCTTTATAAATTAAAACTAATGTATTAGATTTAGCATTAAGAGCATGCGCTTGTTAAGAATGCAACAGTAAGTAGCATCCTATTACATACTATTCTTGCAAATTTAGCAGACTAGAAGAAAGATATAATATATATAATAAAGAACTTATAGCAATTATCTCTGTATTATAATATTAGGGAATCTATAAAGAAAGCTGTTTAGACCTTATAATCTACACTTACTATAAGAACTTACTCTCTTTTATAACTACTAAAGTACTTAACTAACAATAAGTTAGATAGTCTAAAATATTAAGATAATATAAGTTTAAAGTCCTGTATATGCTAGGAAAAGACAACAGATAAGCTAACACTTTAAGTAAGAGAACTAACATTGCAGGAGAAAAAAAATTACTTAGTTAGCAATACTGCAAGTTAATAGAGATAGATTAATTAGACTATCTTAGCAGCTAAACAACATATTACAAATTATAAATAAAGAAAACATTTTACTAAACATACCTAAGGAATTATAGGAATAAGTTATTAGAGACTACTATAATAACCTAGTATATAGATATCTTAGAATTACTAGAATAATAGAGCTTATATAATAAAACTATAAGTTTCTATATATAAAAGAAAAAATTACAGCTTATATTAAGAAATGCTTATACTGTTAATAAAATAAGCATAGTACACACACTAAGTATAGAGAAATGCAGCTAATCTAAGCACCTAAGGCACCTTAGATAGATAATACTATAGACTTTGTTACTAGCTTACTAAACTCTAAAGACCTTATTACTAATATTACTTATAACGCAATACTAGTTGTTATTAATAGACTTATAAAGTATACTAAGATAATACTATTTTAAGATAATTATAATATAACACAATTAGGATATATAATACTAAACTAGATACAATAAAACTACAGCATCTTAGAATTAATTATTAGTAATAGAGATAAACTATTTATATTAAACTATTAGACAACCCTAATAGCTATAATAGGAATAAAATAAAAACTATTTACTACCTATTATCTGCAGATAGATAGACAAATAGAAAGAATAAATTAAACTATAAAAACTTACTTATAGATATACAGTAATTAATAATAAAATAATTAAGTATTACTACTACTAATAGTACAGATAGCCTATAATAACAAGTTATTAGAAGTAATAAGTATAATAATGTACTTTATAAATTACAGATAATACCTAAACTTATTTACATAAACATTTCCTAGTCTATAAATAGAATTAGCAGTAATTACAGCAGAAGAACTTAAGGAAGTTTACAAAAATTTAAAGAAAAATATTAAAATAGTATAGTAAAAAGCTATTACTTATATAAACAGAAAAAGAAAAACAGCACTTTAGCTTAAAAAAAAGGATAAAGTGTATCTTCTTATAAAAAACCTTAGAATAAGAAGACTAAGTAAGAAACTAGACTACATTAAAGTTAGACTATTTTTTATTATTAAACCTAAAGGACTAGTTAACTATAAACTTAAACTCCCTAAAGATGCTAAAGTCTACCTAGTATTCTATATCTCTTTATTAGAACCTGCTAACCTAGAAATGCTAATCTAAAAAACATTCTATTTTAAACTAGATATTAATAACAATTATAAAGTTAAGAAAATTATTAACTACTAAGAAACTAAGTAAAGACTTAAGTTCCTAATTAGATAAAAAGGTTACCTACTAAGTAAAGATAACTAGGAACTAGAAACTTACTTTATAAACTATTAACTACTACTTTAAAAATACTAGAAGAGCCTAAGATATAAGAACAAGGTTTTACCTCTAAAAAATAATGCAGGAACTTCCTAGAAGTTATCTAAAAGACCTTTAATAGCACTTTAAGTACTTAAAAATAAGCTTAAAGCTAGGCTTTCTAAAGGACTATTAAAAGATATAAGATTACTTATTTCTGCGCATTCCTGTTCCTCTTATTCTTTAATACTTTACTCCTGTACTAAAATTGCCTCCTTAGCATAACAATCTATTAAATTTATTTATATCTATAATCTTTCTTCTCTAGCATGCATAGTGCGCAGATCTTCTAGTGCTTTCTTTTGCACTTACATTATAAAATTTTAAGCCTCTTAAGACTCCTTAATTTATTATTGCAATTTTTCCTTTTTAGTTGCTAACTGCTTAAACTTAGATTAAGTTACTTATACATTACACTGTTAGCTATATTATAAACACTTGCTATACTTCCTAGACTAAATATAGACTTTATATACCTAATTGTGCTTTGCATAAGTTACGCTTTTCTAGACTATTATTTTACTATTAATTTTAATTAATTTATAAAGACATTAATAGTAGACAGTACTTAACTCTTTAAGATATTTAGATATTGTTAAAACTAGGCAGCAAATGCATAGGGACTACACGCGTTATATAATAAGCTTAAGGGACTAAGCTAGGCAAGAAAGGGGATAGTGTTAAAAGCAGGTTAGGTAAGGGAGGTCTTAGACTAATTAGGTAGACCCTAGCCCTACTAAGCAAGCTAAGTTACATAATGTGCTTAGTGCTTAGTATAATTAGTTATAATTAGTACACTAAGTATTATAATTAGTACTAAGCACTACATTATAATTAAGTTTATAGTTAGTAGGAACACTACCCTTATAGTAATGTGTTTAACCTTGTTAATTAATCTACTTATTACTTCTTGCCTTTAATTACAGTGTATCCTTAATACATGCATTAAACTAATCTTGTTTCTCTAAACTTACTCTATCCCTAAGAACTAACCTTAAACCTGTTCTACTTTAGTACTAGTATTAGAAGGTCTTTAACTACTAAGATCAAGTACAGAACAGGATCTTAACATAGTAGGCATAAAGGCTATAATAGAGGGGATAAAAAAGAAGATAAAAGAGATAGTAGTAAAGATAGCAGAGATAGTAGCAGTATTAGCAAAAGGGAGTAAAAGTAGTAGTAGTAAGGTAGCTGTTAGGGGGAAGGTTAGTAGAGGTAGTAATAATATAGTAAGGTCTCTAGGCAAAAGTAAGCTAGCAGAGTTTAGCAAAGACATAGCAATAAGTAGCGCCTAANCAAGTACAGAACAGGATCTTAACATAGTAGGCATAAAGGCTATAATAGAGGGGATAAAAAAGAAGATAAAAGAGATAGTAGTAAAGATAGCAGAGATAGTAGCAGTATTAGCAAAAGGGAGTAAAAGTAGTAGTAGTAAGGTAGCTGTTAGGGGGAAGGTTAGTAGAGGTAGTAATAATATAGTAAGGTCTCTAGGCAAAAGTAAGCTAGCAGAGTTTAGCAAAGACATAGCAATAAGTAGCGCCTAAACTATATTTAAGTTAGGTCTATTAGCTTGCATATACTATATAT
>JAKUHH010000300.1:0-11501 GCA_022701365.1 Mycocentrospora acerina
AAAAAAAAAAAAAAAAAAAAACTATGATGTAATTGAACAGCTATGGAGTGACTTTCGCGCCTTTCTTACCAGTATCCGAGAATGGGAACGAATTTCCCACCTCCAAGCGTCTCATCCTCTGGTATGGTCAAGGCCAAATCCTGAAATCTGGTTATTGTCGAGTTCGAACACTCTTTGGTTCGCTAATATGATGACAGCGAATAGTTTGACGCATTATTGGGCCTTTGAGATAGTCGTGAGAACGCATCTCGATTGTTTGCACCAGATTGTACATACAGCAGACGATTACAGTCTACGAACACATATGCATACTTGCACCAAAACATTGGAAGAAAGCTCACTATTGACTTTGGCGGATATGATTTGCGATAGCACACCATATCTTTTACAGCCAGAGATGAAGCTGCATGGACTTGGGTCTGCTTTCTTTGTCCTTCCCACAGCTTTGCGAGTGTACAAAAAAGAGCAAAATCTTAGTAGTAGCCGCCTTGTACGCGTTCAATGGATCACTAGTCTTCTAGCCAGCAAAGGGGTTCACTTTCAATGCGAATAATGGTGGATCTCTTGCGACAAATGACTCAGTGTAGACGCAAATCATAGGATTATGGACAGGATAATAACGAAAGAAAACGTCGCAACGTACTACTGGAGAATGTATAGGATTATGTTCCCTTGTAAAAGGTTCCAGTAGAGTTAAATTGAGATTTTGCACATATACGTGGCGCAAACTGGTTTAGGCAAGTAATGCGAAAAACACTGCAAGACGGTAAAGAGACAGGACATAAGTTATGTATACACTGTTGGCGTATAGTATGCTTGATTATTTGACTTTATATTCTCATGAAACAGCAGGAAATTGTGATTAGAGACGCTTCACCTGCAGAAGCTCAGAGATTTTTGAAATTGGTCATTTCTCGTTTATTTAGGCCCCCAACCTGTTACCAGCAATATTTCCTAGAGAAATATTTTACATGATTAGGGAGTGGTATCCTTTCTTATCCTGCTTATAAAGTAATTAAGTGGTACTATAAATTCTACAAGACAAGTTAGTATCTTTTACTAAGGTATTTTCGGATACAAATGGGAAGGATTGATAAGGAAAGATAAACCTTATTCTTTATGGTAGAGATTTGAGATTCATACGGGCTGTATACGCTTGCTCGTTTGTTTCTCAAATCAGTCTCAGAGTGGTTCTGAAATTTAGCTTGCACACAAAACTGGTGATGGCATTCAAAGGATCTATGAAAGTGATTGTAAATAATTAATGCAGATTCTTCATGGAGTTCTTTTGTCGATGACTGTATTTCAAATTGTAGTTTATTAGCAAATTCTACGATAGTCTAAAATCGCCTCTCCACCAGGGGTTGAGGTTGTACATATTGCCGAGAAATTGAAATTAGCAATACTATCGCTCTGAATCGCATTGCAGATATCCAATCTGCTTTCTGCTATCGTTCACTTCCTGTGATGCCTTAAGGGAATAGCGTCGGCTTCTGATAAGGGACTGAATCCCGTCCTAGCAATGGACTTGAAAAGTTTACCTGGATGAACTATTGCGAAGCAAATTGCAGTCAAAACCAGTAACGACGCATCAAAAATATACATCAGCGCCTCGATTTTGTATATGGAGCCTCCTGCACCCTCCACGAACTCGATGAATCGAAAAAGACTTCTGAATACAATAAGCATACTCACTGCGTAAAGTATCCAGACAACTCGTTTCCATTGTACATTTTGCCTTTCAGAAATAGCAGTAGGTTCCCTATCAAGTCTTCGGTGTAAAACTGCAGTCATTACAAGGAAGACTGCAAAAGCGCAAAGTTGGATAGCAAGCCCTCCCATGACAATTTGCATCCCTTTTCTTGCTCCCTCCGCTCCACTTGCCTGCGCCGCAGACCCCATAATCTGGCACACAAAGCTCACAATATCGATAGTAATGTAAATCTTAGATATCCAGCCTGACCTGATGATGGAGTGTCCTTCAGCATCAAGGCCACGAATTATTCGACTAAGTGTCATGTACACGGTCGCTGCGAGTAGGGGTGCAGAACCGAGGATGAGCATCATCTGGATGAGATAAGGTGTTCCGTTGCGAATGTTCTGGCTGGCCCATGCTCGTCCATAATATCCTGCTGCCTCACCTGAGAGACAAGAGTCAGCTTAAGCTGATAGATTGAGAGACGATCAGCTGGGCGCCTTACCTATACATCCGAGAACGAATGGCGTGAAGTACCAGCTTCGATAAATGATCATAAGTACGCAATGAGTTATGGCCGCTATCCCAAACAATGCGACGAACGTCCAGCCAGCACCAGCTGAAGGAACATAGGGGAAGAGGTCGAAATCAGCGATACCGCGAGATGTGATGTGGAGTAAGTTCATATTTTCTGATGAAGTTTTTGAGTAACGAACGGTGGGCATGCAAACAGCTGGGAATTGTAGCAACAAATGTTGATGATAATTCAATCTTCCGGACAGATCTTGTCATTCACGTACGTCGATCCATTTATATTCGTATCATAGGCGTGAAAGTATTGACTCCGTACCAGGAGCTAGGCCAAGTATGAGTGAAGATTGTTTCCAAGTTATGCCTGGCCTGTGTTCTGCCGCTTTGAAACTGTGAAATGGAACACTGGAGAACGCGCAAAATCAGGAATATGGAGCATTCAGTAGCAGTTATCAAGCTTTTCCTGAACTGGGCAGCCTAAAAGACTAATAAACTTATCACTTTGGACTGAACGGCTCTAATGTGCCAGGATAAGGCTGCAGCTTGAAATCCCAAGCTGTAAAAGGCCCGCAAAGCTTTGGAGGCTTTGGGGGCTTCGCGATCACAGTACGAAGCAGTTAGTTGCACTTAAAGTATTGCAACTGAGATGAGCGGCGTGTATCATCATTTCCAACGCTGATGCTGACCACAACATATCCGTCAACTATGAGCTGGTCACTTAGAGCTTTTTGTCTGATATGCTAGCAATGGGACATTTCGTGGTATGGTCCGGACGACCGCGTATTGGATGCGAAATACGCAAGTTTGCGAGGACAGATTGTTGTTATTGGTTACAAGAGCTTCCGCTACTACACCGCACGGAGCTTACGTCCAAGCGTACTGATCATAATGACCTTGCGCTGGTGTGGCCGTTAGCCGATTCCAGTATAACGGCGCAAAATTCTGACAGATTAGACTTGTGGATACTCTTCTGGTAGATCCGTTGTTCTGATGTCATTTGAAAAATAGCAATAGAGAAAATTGTATTTAAGAACGCCCTTTAATATCTCGTTGCGTTGAGCAACCTTTCGTCCACTTTTCGTAATTTCTTTATCGTACAAGTCGATTCGGTCAGCTGCCTCAGTAATTTACAACTCGTAGTTATCAGCACTCTCTAGTCTGCTTGGCATAATTATGAAGCTGCTTCCAGCCACACTTCTCTTAGGCGCAGTCTATGCGCAAAATTCAATATTGCCAGTAGTCGATCTTGGATACGAGATTCATCAAGCTGCTAGCTTTCATGTAAATATATTTTGATTTTAGATATACAACACTAATATTTGGCAGAGGGCTGGAAATTTTTTCAACTTTACCAATATCCGATACGCTGCGCCTCCAATTGGTAATCTACGTTTCGCGCCTCCTCAAGCTCCTCACGAAGATCGGTCATCTGTAAACAATGGCAGTACCCCAAGGTACGCACACACTTTTAGCATAATTTTGCATGATTACAAAGTGTTAGTACTAACCAAAGTAGGATGTGCCCACAGGCAAACCCAGGATGGTCACAAGAAGCCCTCTCTTACGGCACTAGTCGTTTGCTAGGGGTACCCTACAACATCACCCAGCCTTATACACCATCAGGCGCGAACTCAAGCAGTGCAGTTCCAGCACAGGACCCTAGCGAGACTGAAGACTGTCTTTTTCTGGACGTTTTCGTTCCTGAGAACATTCTAAGTAAGTCAGACCAAGGGTTTGGTGCTCCTGTCCTTGTTTGGATCTATGGTGGCGGCTACACAATTGGTTCCAAGACCAACGACCCTGCGGGACTGCTCGCTGCCTCTGGTAATTCATCAATTGGCGAAGTGATTTACGTCGCTTTAAATTATCGACTTGGTGTCCTTGGATTCTTGGCTGGCCCTACTTTTAACGTTGAAGGTGGTGTTTCTAACGTTGGACTGTATGATCAGCGATTTGCCCTTGAGTGGGTTCAGAAGTACATTCACCTTTTTGGAGGAGACAAAAATCGTGTCACAGTTTTTGGCGAAAGCGCAGGTGGAGGAAGCATTATGCATCAGATTACTGCATACGGAGGTACAAAGGGCAAGATACCCTTTCAACAAGCTGTCCCTCAAAGTCCTGGTTGGTTTCCAGTTCAGTCTAATTTACAGACGGAGAGCACGTATCAAAAACTCCTAAGTCTGACAAACACTACTTCCCTTGCGGATCTTCGTGCTTTGCCCTCAGAAGCGATCATCCGCGCCAACGCCCAGCAAATCATCTATGATTCGCCATACGGCAGGTACACTTATGGTCCAGTTGTAGATGGCAATTTTGTACCACTTCAGCCAGGACAACTTCTTGCACAAGGGCGATTTGACAAGGATGTTCGTGTTATGGTTGGCCACAACGCAGATGAGGGAGCATACTTCACTCCGACATCGGTTCAGTCAGATGAGACACTGCGAGCTTATTTGAGGGGGCTGTTCCCAGTCACACCGCAGCAAATCATTGATTACGTTACAACAACTTTGTATCCGCCAGTTTTCGACGGGTCTTACCCGTACCGCGACCAGTACTCTCGGGCGGCTTTGCTTGTCTCCGAGGGCATTTTTACGTGCAATACCAATTATTTGTCGACCGGTCTCAGCAACAGAACCTATTCTTATTTATTCGCGGTTCCTCCAGCTCTTCATGGGCTTGACATAGCCTACACTTACTTCACTGGTGGTCCTCCATCGTTTTCGGTCTCTAATGTAACCATTGCATCTGCCATACAAGAGTTTATCACGAGCTTTGCCAAGAAAGGTCACCCAGCTGCAGACGGTATTCGTACATTCAACATGTATGGACCAAGTGCATCAGTTTTGAAGCTTAATAATACAGGTATTGATGTGGTACGCGATAGTAACGCGAACAAGCGCTGTAATTGGTGGCAAAAGGCTTTGTTTTAACAAGATTGGATGAACTAAATTATTTCCTAACTAACATGAGGTGTGATCCAGCGTCTAAATTGTACTTATATAGGTATCGCGTGAGGGTTGTTAATCCTCTTTAGGTTTTGAAGACCCTCCCAACTACAATTTCAACTATTCTAATCTTCTTCTGAATAGTGTTTTACAAAGCAAACATCTGTTTATAAATTAAGTTTAAATTTTTTTAGTCTTATCTGCACTTTCTTTTCACATTTTTTAGTTTGTATAATTAGACTTCCTAAACTAAAGTTTATGTCAGCTAATACAAGATAAGGAACGTAATTACCTAATTCTAATATATTGTGTGTAAGACATACACTTTTGAGGAAATAATAGATACCTCTAATAGATTTTTTTACATAATGCTTTCTTTTAATCTATCTACAGAGGAACTTAGAAATATCAAAATTAGGTAAAGAAAAGTAATCAAAATATCTTTGTAAAACGATATTGTTTTAAAGATTAGAGAATTAGAATAAACTTTAAAACTCATTACAAAGTAGGCATTAATTTTACATATTATTGTTAATACTGTTAGTAATATAATCTGTAAGTAAACAATTAGGAGGAACTTATTGTATTATTAAGAGTATAGGACTTAGAGACTGTATAGGAGTTAAGTGCTTACGTGTGAGCACACGTGCTTGCACCTGTGCGCTCTTAGGCGTAGGCTAACACACCCCCTTAGCTTAAGTGCTGTATAGCAGAGTAAGAGGTAGATAACTAAGCTAAGATAATATATAAAATAAGTAGATAAGTAACTGCTCTTTAATATAAGAGTAATAATTTAAGTAAGTATTTCTAGCTAATTAGTGTTTACAGGGTAGGCTAGTGTTACCTAGGAAGCTCCTATTAGTTAGATCCTAGATCTCCTGCGTGTGCCTATGCCTTAAGCTGTGTAGTAAGGTTAGTAAGGCCTAGCTAGTATAAGAAGCTAGCATGCTTTTATTTACTAAAGATTTTAGTAAAGCTATTAGCAGGCATCTCTGCTGTAGGCTTCTAGTTAACCTAGAGCCTGCCTTAAGCTACCTCTTAGTGTATCTATTAATAATATATATTAACATGCTTAAGCTTAGTTTATAGCTGCTTAGCTGCTCTAGTTACTATAGTAACTATTTATTAATTATTATACTACAGTTATAGTATAAACTGTAGGTTAATTTAAATAGATTTAAATAGTTATTACTACTATATTATCTTAGAGCCTATAAGTAATAGTTAGAGAAGCTCTACTTTTATTATTAATTTAGTAACTAAGCATTATATAGTAACTTTCTAGTTAATTAGTAAGCTATATAGCTTAAATAGATAGCCTTAAGAGCTCTTGTGTGTCTTAAGTTTAATAGTATAGGCTGTATTAGATGCTCTATAGAATAAAGGCTCTTGCAGAGGCTAAGATTATAGTTAAGCTTAAGGCTTATAGTATAGCTTATAGTATAGCTTATAGTAAGCTTATTTTAAGATACTAGTAATACTATCTTATTAATCTGCAATTGCTTAGATAGATAGATTCTTTGTCCTAATTAAGTATCTCTAAATGTAATAAGTAATATGTAGATACTTCTGCCTTAGGTTCTGCAGGTAACATGTAAGCAGTAAGTAAGCTCTAGAAATATCTAGTCTAGTTAATATTAAGATATAAGTAAGAGAGCTTATTATCTGCTAATACTGCTGTCTTTAGATAGCACTAGGCTCCTCTAAGGATAGTAAGAAACTGTTTTCCTTAAGTAGTATATTAAGATAGTGTCTTAATACTAGTCTTAAGTTTAATTTTAAGGCTATTTTATTAATAAATAAGTCTTATATTAGATAGATAGACTAAGCAGCTCTATTATATATTACTTAAATTCCTAGGAACTACTTAAGCTTACTAAGCTTGCAGATATTATATATGCTAAGTAGCTGCCTACAAAAGGCATTATATATTATCTAGTATTATATATATACTAACACTACTATATTATTAACATAGAAGAAGACTATTAGTTAATTATTAGTAAAAAGATAAAGAGCTCCTAGTACTAGCTTTAGCTTTAGCTTCTGCAGTATTACTAATAGCTCTTAGTACTATAGCAGTAGAGCTTCTTTTAGGCTATATAGTGCTTATAGCAGGAGTAGCAATTCTCTATATTTATAAGCATAGCCCTCTAGTGTGCAGTAATATAGCTTATGTAGTAGCTTAGTGTTAAGAAATACATTTATAGCATTAAATTAGTACATCTATAAGTTAAAAGCTGCTGCTATAGCTATTAGAGCTCTAAAGGTCTTAATTACTAGTATAGTAGTATATATTTCTCTCTAGTGCTCTTAGAGATTACCTCTAACATATAGCCTTACCTTATATTAATAGAGATAGCTAACTTTATTAAATTTATAAGTAAATACCTACATAAGAGGTAGAATCTTAGTGTCTGCTAATGCTGTTGTAGTCTCTGTTTTCTAAAAATAGTATTTCTCCTAGCAGCTATTAATCTCTATTTAAGTAGCTTGTTTAAACTCCTTACTAAATAAATATATACTAAGCTCTTTCTAATACTTTAGTAGTAAAGGCAGCTAGTCTTAATAAAGTTAGTGCTCTAGTAGCTTACTTAATAGCTTTACAAAAGCTTATAGATTTATAGCTGTTATAAATAAGTAATAGTAAGCTACTAGAGCTTAGTACTAACTTATTTAAGTTCTAGTCTGTTTTCTAGTAACTATATTACTTATGCTAATCTTAAGATTATTGCTTAGTAGTGCGTTGTTGCTTTTACTGTTACTGTTATCTAATGTGTGTTTAGATAGTTCTGCTAGTAGTATTAATAGAAGCCTTAAGCTTAAGCCTTATAGTTAGCTTTAACTTAAGCTTAAGATAAAAGCTTATTAAGTGCTTAGTTAGTACATATTAATGTTGTTAAATATTTCTTTATTACTTTCCTTCTCTTATAGCAGCTTATTTTAAGCTTGCTCTTAAGTAAGTAGTTACTTACTATCTTATTAATTTAATTGATCTAGTATTTGTAGATCTAGTATTTATAGATAGCTTAGTTCCTTAGCTATCTCTACTATATATCTTTCTGTTTTTTATACTAGCTTAGTATTATCTATCTCTACTACATAAACCTAGGCTGTATTTTAGTAGTCTAGTTAACTTAGTAGTAGCAGCTTATTAATCTTAACCTCTAGAGCTTATTATTAAATAATATTAAGCACTTTAATCTCTTCTTATAAGATAGTCTCTCTCTTAGCCTGCTACTTACTGTTATAGAGCTTGTTATGCTAGAATAGCATATCTCTTACTTAAATAATATAGCCTGTCCTAGGTAGCTATATCCTAAAGATGTTAGTTAAGTTATTGCCTAGTAAGTAACCTAGAAAGGCCCTAGCTTCTAGCTTATTTACTAATTAAAGCTTCTTATTAAGCATATATGCCTTGCAGCTAATAGGAGTGTTAAGATCCTGTTCTGTACTTGATCTTAGTGGTCAATAACCTTCTGATACTAGTACTAATATAGAACAGGTTTAAGGTTAGTTCTTAGGGATAAAGTAGGTTTAAGGAAATAAGGTTAGTTTAATGCACGTATTAATAATACACTGTAATTAAAGGTAAGAAGTAATAAATAGATTAATTAACAAGGTTAAACACATTACTATAAGGGTAGTGTTCCTACTAACTATATACTTAATTATAATATAGTGTTTAGTACTAATTATAAAGCTTAGTGTACTAATTATAACTAATTACACTAAGCACTAAGCACATTATATAATCTAGGTTGCTTAGTTGCAGCAAGGCTAGTTAATTAGTTAGGGTGCATCTCTTGCCTAACCTAGCCTTAACACTATCCTTCTTCTTGCCTAGCTTAGTCCCTTAAGCTTATTATATAACGCGCGTAGTCTTTATATATTTGCTGCCTAGTTTTAATAATGTCTAAACATCCTAAAGAGTTAAGTACTGTTTACTATTAATGTCTTTATAAATTTATTAAAATTACTAGCAAAATAATAGTCTAAAAATGCACAACTTATATAAAGCATAATTAGGTGTGTAAAGTTTATATTTAGTCTAGAAAGTATAGCAAGTGTTTGTAATATAGCTAATAATGTAATATGCAAGTAACTTAATCTAAGTTTAAGCAGTTAGTAACTAAAAAGGAAAAGTTACAATAACAGATTAAGGAGTCTTAAGAGGCTTAAAATATTGCAATGCAAGCACAAGAGAAAGCGCTAGAAGATCTGCGCACTGCGCATGCTAGAGAAGAAAGATTGCAGATATAAATAGATTTAATAGATTATTATGCAGAGGAGGCAATCTTAGTAGAGGAGCAGAGTATTAAGGAACAGGAGGAACAGGAACGCGCAGAGATAAGTAATCTTATATCTTTTAATAGTCCTTTAGAAGGCCTAGCTTTAAGTTTGTCTCTAAGTACTTAAAGTGCTATTAAAGGTCTTTTAGATAACTTCTAGGAAGTTCCTGTGTTATTTTCTAGAAGTAAAACCTAGTTCTTATATCTTAAGCTCTTCTAGTATTTTTAAAGTAGTAGTTAACAGTTTATAAAGTAAGTTTCTAGTTTTTAGTTGTCTTTACTTAGTAGGTAACCTTTCTATCTAATTAGGAACTTAAGTCCTTACTTAGTTTTTTAGTAGTTAATAATTTTCTTAACTTTATAAGTATTATTAATATCTAGTTTAAAATAGAATGTTCTTTAGATTAGCATTTCTAGGTTAGCAGGTTCTAATAAAGAGATGTAGAATACTAGGTAGATTTTAGTGTCTTTAAGGAGTTTAAGTTTATAGTTAACTAGTCCCCTAGGTTTAATAATAAAAAATAGTCTAACTTTAATATAGTCTAGTTTCTTACTTAGTCTTCTTATTCTAAGATTTTTGTAAGAAGATACACTTTATCCTCCTTCTTAAGCTAAGGTACTCTTTTTCTTTTTCTGTTTATATAAGTAATAGCTTTTTACTATGCTGTTTTAATATTTTTCTTTAAATTTTTATAAACTTCTTTAAGTTCTTCTACTATAATTACTGCTAATTTTATTTATAGACTAGGAAATATTTATATAAATAAGTTTAGGTATTGTCTGTAATTTATAAAGTATAGCATTATGCCTATTACTTCTAATAACTTATTATTATAGGCTATCTGTTCTATTAGTAGTAGTAATACCTAATTATTTTATTGTTAATTACTGTATATCTGTAGGTAAGTTTCTATAGTTTAATTTATTCTTTCTGTTTGTCTATCTATCTGCAGATAATAGGCAGTAGATAGTTTTTATTTTGTTCTTATTGCAGCTATTAGGGTTATCTAATAGTTTAATATAAATAGTTTATCTTTATTGCTAATAATTAATTCTAGGATGCTGTAGTTTTGTACTATCTAGTCTAAGATTATATGCTTTAACTATGTTGCATTATAATTGTCTTAGAATAGTATTATCTTAGCATACTTTATAAGTCTGTTAATAATAACTAGTATTACATTATAAGCAATATTAGTAATAGGGTCTTTAGAGTTTAGTAAGCTAGTAACAAAGTCTATAGTAATGTCTGTCTAAGGTGCCTTAAGTGCTTAGATTAGCTGCATTTCTCTATACTTAGCATGTATACTGTGCTTATTTTATTAACAGTATAAGCATTTCTTAATATAAGCTGTAATTTTTTCTTTTATATACAAAAACTTGTAGTTTTATTATATAAGCTCTATTATTCTAGTAATTCTAGGATATCTGTGTACTAGGGTGTTATAGTAATCTCTAATAACTTATTCTTATAATTCCTTAGGTATATTTAGTAGAATGTTTTCTTTATTTATAACTTGTAATATATTGTTTAGCTGCTAAGATAGTCTAATTAATCTATCTCTGTTAACTTGCAGTATTACTAACTTAATAATTTCTTTTTCTCCTGTAATATTAGTTCTCCTACTTAAAGTATTAGCTTATCTGTTATCTTTTTTTAGCGTGTACAGGACTTTAAACTTATATTATCTTAACATTTTAGACTATCTAACTTATTATTAGTTAAGTACTTTAGTAGTTATAAAGTAGAGTAAGTTCTTATAGTTAGTGTAGATTATAAGGTCTAAATAGCTTTCTGTGTAAATTCTTTAATATTATAATGCAGAAATAATTACTATAAGTTCTTTGTTATGCACATTATATCTTTCTTCTAGTCTGCTAAATTTGCAAGAATAGTATGTNTAATAATTTCTTTTTCTCCTGTAATATTAGTTCTCCTACTTAAAGTATTAGCTTATCTGTTATCTTTTTTTAGCGTGTACAGGACTTTAAACTTATATTATCTTAACATTTTAGACTATCTAACTTATTATT
>JAKUHH010000314.1:0-11070 GCA_022701365.1 Mycocentrospora acerina
ATAATTTATAAAATAATTAATTGCTTACTGTCTTTATTGTTTTCTTTAATCTAGTGATTATTACATTTGACTTGCTATCTGGAAGTTCTTTATGTTACCTAAATTTAGTTATTTTAAAATTGTTCTCTGGTGTTTAAGTAATCTAGCTTTTATTTTTCTTGCGTTTTTAATTTGTGATGAGACAAAAAATATTTTTATCTAAAATAGACTCTAAAGACTCTAGAAGATATTAAGTATTAAGAAAAAAAAGTAATAAGTACATTCTAATTATTAGTTTTTTTACTTTTATTTAGAGGATGCTTGCTTTACTTTAGTAGAAAATAGTTTAAAGTTTAGAAAACAATCTATGTTTTGTAATAAGAAATTAATTTTACTGTTTTTATTTTAATTAATGTTAAGGCTACATCTTTAAAATTTCTGTTTTTAATTAGAAACACAATTTATCTGTTTAAAAGTAATAACAACCTTTGCTTTTATAGAAATTATGTTCTTGACTTTTTTTAACCTGTTTTTAAACCTCCTTTTTTTTAGCTATTGACTCTTTATGGAAAATAGTTGATATCTCTGCTGTAGCAGGAATTGCTGTTATCCAGTTGTCATATTAAACCTATTGAGCAGACTTCACCCTATTATGCTCCTAAATTGTCCTGTTTTGATTGCCTATAATCCCCTTCTGTTAGCTAATAAAATAGTTTCTGTAGACTCTGAATACCACATACACAACAGAGTATATCTAAGAGATTATCTTTCTGTTCTTGTTTTGAACTAGAATATGCTTGTCGTCAAATGGTTTCTGATTTGCCAACGTCGTCTTGTCAGCAGTTATCAGTCCACTCACACATATTGTCAAGTGGCAGGGCAAGTTAGTAATAAAAATGATTTGCTTCTTAATTAGTTGTTAACAATCTATGTTAAGTCTACAGCGCTTCTTTAGTGCAGCTAGGAATCTATTAGGCTAAAAGTTTGATTAATCTATACACTTTAATAAGAACTAAAGGTTAATTAAAGACTCTAGGGACAGTTCAGGCAAAATGTATGGACTGTTTAACGTTTAAACTATGACATTAATAGCAGCGTTAAGTCTCTACTTTGTAGGTATCTTTTTAACAAGTAGGCAATTATCTGTGCAGCAAGTGAATGCGTAGTCTAATTAAAAGAACGTAAAGGTATTGAAAGCTAGAAGGACATAGGCAACAAGATCATTAATGTCTGTCATTTCGCCATATGTGTAGTAGAGTTCTGGTGTGTTGCTAGCTGTCAACATACAGACGTCTAGTGCATTCTGTTTTTTAATTAGAGAAGCGCTCTCTATTTTAAGCATAACAAAGCTGAAATAAGAAAATTAAAATTGTGTTAGACTGCAAAGCTTAGCACACGTTATTATGTCTCCTTATAACATGCCTGCCCTAAGTCTAATCAGAGCACTAACAAGTGCTTCAAAAGCGCATAAATTGTTCCTCTATTTAGTCAGAGTCTTTTGCTGTGCACTTTGTCTTAGGTTAAGCTTCTCTAGGAAAGTAGATTCAAAAAGCTGCCAGTTTAGACCTAAGTCTAGTAGTCTTAAAGCTTCACATTTAGTCCTACTAATAGTGAAGACTTCTAGACAGGTTGTTTCAGCAACACCTAAAAGTCTTGCTAATGCGCCTGTTAATATAAGTTTAGTTTTAGAAGATTTTTTATCTTAAGAGAGCAGATCTACAATAGTTTAAAACGTTTAATCCTTGTTATCCTAAATTAAGTTAAGATCAAAGTTAATAAGTTCACAGCTAGTAGTCCTGTAAGTAAGATTAGTGGACATGTTCTAAATGCATATTATTCAGAGACTATAGCTACAAGTGAAAATTGTTAAATAGGTATCTTATTGCACCTAGTGCAGCATCTGATCTGTTGTGTTAAGCTATGATGCAACGCGTATATTAGGGCTCAAAGATTCAAATGACAAATACGTGTAGTTGCAAGATCAATTCTTTTTCAGCTAACAGTAAAAACTATTGTAGTTAGCGGCAGTACGTGTGGATTAGGAACAATAGAAACTGATTATGTGATGTAGTTAGTGTCAGAGCTGACATTAAACAAAGCGCTTGCGCTAGTACATTTCTAAACTTAATTTGTTTAGATTTTAGATAAGGTCATTTAATCTAAAAGATTTATGCAAGGGGCAAGATAATTGTAATAATTAATTAATTTCAGACTTCATATTAAGCAAGGGCGGCAGTGCGACCTGAAGGTCTGTGAGTCTAATTGTTGTTGTTTTACGCATTATAGCTGCAGACAGTCGCAACGTAGTCAAGCGTTTGCCGCAATCTAGTCGCAATTGCGGACGTTGATTTTAGCGCTGTCGTGAGCCAGTCGTGAGCCGTCGTGAGCCAGTCGTGAGCCGTCGTGAGCCAGTCGTGAGCCAGTCGTGAGCTAGTCGTGAGCCTGTCGTGAGCCTAGCTCTAACCATTTTTAGTTAGCGCCTTTTTATAGGCTTGTCTTTCACTCTGTTAGACTTGTGCATAAACAAATATGCAGCCTAGCATAATTACAACTTGCAACATTACCTTTTACTAAAAACTTAACTTTTTTAATTCTTCTTGCATAATTAGATTTTCTATTTTGCATTTTACAATAGATAACATTAAGCTTCCTAGCATAGACAAACCTAAGAGAGGAATTTTACATAAACGTCTATAAGAGACTAGGAAGAGATAAGCAAACAAGAAAAATAATAAATGCACTAAACTTAACTGTCAAGAGTTAGTTGCTGCCCCTAATAGAAAGCGCACAATTCCTTCTGTATAATGCCTGTATTATTTGAAACTGAACAGGGAGGCTCACGCTTGATGTAGGGCAAGGACAAAGACTAAGAATAATGGATTAACACTAGGCTAGAAATTAGCTTCCACTTCAGACAATAATTTAGAAACATCTATTAGGAAACTTAACTGCCTTAGTCTATACAGACTAAACACATATGATATGAACACCGCGTTATGTTATCAACAATTGTCATAAATTCTGTCACGCTTACTACCCTACTATAATCTTTTAAGTCGCCTATTACTATTTCTTAGAGCCTACATGAAACTAACGTTAGAGGATATTTAGGGCCTAAAACAAGTTAATGCAGACAGCAATTACTTGTTAGACATGTCTCTATTAACAACGCCTTAACTATTAACTTAACAGAATTACAGAAAAGAAACTTCTTAACAATATAGAGCTGTTAAGAACAGATACAAAATTTTGCTAAACATGTTTAACAGGCTACTACTTGTTTCTTCTAATACATCTGCGCATTGCAAACAGAACACTTAGGCCTTACCTGTAAGTACTGCTATGTTACAGTCTTTAATACTTTAATTTCCGCCTACGTTTCCTCTAGATCTGCAGAATCTTTTCCTAGGGTTTTCTTCTAATAAAAACTAAAAGGCTATTAGTGTTCTTAGAACAGTTCTTAAAACAAGTTTATTAGTAAAGACAATTAATTAGAATAAGGAAATTATACTTAATAGACTACAAGGCAATAGAGAAGATATAGTTAACATCCCTTTACACTTTACAACAAAGAACTAGATGTTAATATCTAATTACACCTCTTTTAACTTAAATTAAGCACAAAGAATTCTACACAAGACAATTTAGGCAGACCTTTATAGAGGAGAACCTCATATACACGTTTCTAATTAAGAGGATAGCAAAGGCAGAGAAAAATCAGAAAAGTTAGTAGAGTGTGCAGAAATAATCTCGCAATAGATGTATCTAGACCAGAATTGACCTAATCTTCTCTTTGCTGCTAACATTAAAGGAGAATTGCCTGACATACAAATTCACATCCTAATGCTATTACAGGAATTAAGGCATTTTAACGAAAACAAAAACAGCTCTAATTACACATCTAACATCACGCCGGAGGGGGCTATTGTAGATCTGCATTAGGGTATGTTTAACTATAAGCTTGCAATAAAGTCTATCTAACTTACTGCAAGATAACTCTGACGTTTTATCTATTAGTACTGACTAGAAGTTCTGGTCTTTCTACCCTCCAAGCAAAGAGAACATACGCTTGTTCTAAGCAGAGCAAAAGTCAAAATCCTGCAAACATAACAGATTGCGAAACATTTTAAAAGATAGTTAATATGCAATTACTGCTGCACAAGACAGTATTTATATTCCCACTAGCTAGATCTATGCAACTTACGCGTTGCATAACAGCTTCACTATTAGGACTACATAGAGCTCAGCTCAGGGACTTAGTATAACTACAGACTTAATGCTAAGCAAACTTAATCCCCCTAAAGTTTTAGAGTTTGTCCTAAATTCTGTTTCTAAAATTTAGCTATTCCTAGAGTGTTTAGAACAGGCATTTTAATACATAATGTATAAAGAGTGTTAAGTTGCTCTACAGAAAATTTGCTTGCACTTAAGATCTTAAAAAGAGATGCGCGTCCTGCTCTTTGATTTGCGTATAGGCAACAAGAGAGCTAGACCAGAAAAGAGAGTTGTTAAACAGTTTAAGTTGTACTTAAAGAGTTTTAAAGCTTGCATAGAACACAGTAGTAAGAGCCCTAGATTTTAGGATTGTACAGTAGAAGGATGCGCGCGTAATTTGCTAGGGCACCTTTAGGATAAGGACAACTATACAGAGGTCTTGCAAAGATTAAATAGAGAAAAATAAGTGTTGTGATAAGGGGGGATCTTGACTTGAACGCTAGCAGGAAGGACAACATTAAATTAATAGCATAGACAGAATAACTTAATAAGTATTAAGTTAAAAGTATTTTATTCTATGTATTGCCTAACTATGTAGCTTTATACTATAATTTTAAGTAGTGTACAGATTTCATTTTAACGACTTCTTCCTTGTATTCTTATTCTGCCTTCAGGGCTTATAGCGTTAAACTCTGCAAAAGTGCAAACTCCAGAATAGCTGCTTTAAACTCCTATGCAAGATATATAAGCTTCTTAAAAAAGATTATATAATTCCTTATGCAAGGGCTAGTCTTTTAGATAAGGAGTAATAGCACTAAAGGAAAGTAACATTCTTGTTATCTCTAAATTGTTCGCTCCTGTAAGAGCAATTAAAAGTGCTGTGCAGTTGCCTATCTCTTTGTCAGCGCTTGCGCCAGCATCTGATACAATCCTGACAAATTAGGGGATGCGTGTATTTATAGCAAAAAAGAGTACTTTAGTATTAAAAGGCTTCTAAGGAGGCAGAGCTACTATACTTTAAACAACTTGTTTAAAAACTGCAATAGAGTATAGAAGGGTTACATGTTAAACTGCTATTATTATTTGTTTTCTTCTACGCTAATTGCAGAGGTAATAGTTTTTAAGTCTTAGGATGTGTTTCAAGACATCTATATCTTCTATACAGTTGCCAACGCGTATCATAGCTTCGTTAGACCATATCTCATGCACATTTTGCAAAAGTAATCTAAATTCTACTGCAAAGTTAGTAATCTTAGTAATGCATTCTAGACTGCAAGTTGCAAATGCATAAGCCAGGTTCTTGCCTTAAAACCATTAGGCATATATGCGATTATTAGTGTTAGGAGAGGTATAGAATCTTATCTCTTAAAGCAGCCTTATAATTATATTTTTATTTTGTTCCTAAATAAAGTACTCTAATAGGACAGCTTTATATAGGTAAGAATTGTCTTCTAGGAAAGTGTAATTTGGTACTAAGTTAAGAGTAATAGCATCTTAATTAAGAAATAATGCTGCAAGCATCCTTATGTTGTTGTTTAGCGTAATTGTTTCCCTAGGGCAGATGCAATAATGTTTGTCACAAGGTGGAGGAACATTGCAATTGCAGGTGCTGTGCTAACACCAGAGCAAGTCCAGATACTGATAACACTAATTAGATTAAGAGATCTGCCTGCAAAGAAGCTTAATAGTTTGCTCTAAGCTATGCATTATTTATGCAGGATATTAGTAAATGTATTCTGCTATTTCTTTAACAAGGAAAACTATGTTTTAGTTAACAACTTGTAGCAATAAGTAGCTTAGGTTCAGATTATTGTAGAAAGCCTGCAGGAGTATTAGGATGTAAACCTACAGATGTTTGACTAAGAAATCTTATAAATTTAGGTTGCGTTAAAAAACCTCAGGCTCTGTGCGCTTAAATACTGCTTCTAGTATAACATCGCGCATAATTAGAAACAGAGGAATTAGATTGTATGCAGCAGCTAGACCAGCAGTAACAATAACATAATTAATAATTAATTTGTAGGTCTCTGTTAGAAGAGCCTTAAACTTGGAGATTAACACTAAAGGGCCAGATAAAGAAGACATTATTGTCCTAAGAATACAGAAGAAAAGGGGCAGCGTATATTTAAGAGAGAAGAGAGAATCTTAAGATAAGGTTAGTTAAAACTGTTTTCAATAACAACGTAAGTTAGCTAAATTAAAGATTTAAATAAAATCTTCTTAATAACAAATATATTAATAGAAAGATAACATAGACTAGGGATATAGACGAGGTTTAAAAATGCAAATAAACATAAAGAATCTAAGATTCTTTGTTTAGAATACTTTTATAATATAAAATTAAAGAATAAATTACTTCTTTATTTATTAACAAATCTTTTATTGTGATTTTATTTCTCTTTTCTAACATATCTTTAATGTATGATATATTTAGATTGCGAAATTTTTTCAACATGTAACTTACTCTAGTCCCTTTTACTGAAGTGTCTATTAACAACCTTCTTTAAGTACAGTTTTTAACAAAACAGATCAAATTAATTGTATATTTTAAGAATACATTTTTTAAATTAATAGGTTAGCTCTAGTCTTTTTCTTGCCTCCTTAACTAACCTTTTCCTACAATTTTTTTGTCTTTTACTATAAAGACACCAGAAACTGTTGCAATAGATAAAGCAAAAATTATTCAGGACGCAACTTGTAACGTGAGTCTTTACATTGTCAGTTTAACTAAATTAATAAGAAGCTAAACATTTGTAGATAGTAGCGGAAGCAACTAAAATTATTCATGTACTCAATAGCGACGTTCTACAAGCACTCTCGCTAAGCGTTACTGCTCTCTCTGCTGGTATGTTCCTAGTATTCTTTTTTCTATAAATCTGACATCTACAGCTCTTGCCAGAACTCTGGCTTGTCAAACAATTGTACCTTTAGTTCCTGCTATCAAGGAAACTATTAAGGTATAGAATAGTCAGCTTTTCTAAACCGCATTAAAGACTAACAGAGATAGCAAACGCAGGACCTTAAAGGACTTTACATCTAACTAAGCAAGGTTATACCTACAGTGTCTAAGGCAAATACAGTTTTAAGTTCTTCCTTAAGTCCTACAAGAGTCACAAGATTATCTCAATCTATTGCCAAGTCTATAGGCACAAAAGTCATCTCTAAACCAAACACCACACAACCTTTTGCAACTCTGCAGACACAGAGAAAACAGCATTATTATCAGGATAGTCTGCTAGCAAATTGTGATAAACAAGACGAGATTTAACACAATATTTCACGTACCTCTTCTTCAAAGAGGAATGTCCCACGTATTGACTTGCCTGATAAGCAAACCCCTAGAACTTTAATGCCTACTTTAGCAATTTTTACTTCTAGTTCTATAGCACTAAATCCTCTTAAACGTGGTATTATAATAACAGTAGAGAACAACTATCTAATAAAGCGCATAAAAAATGTTCACAAGAGCGCACCAAGCACAAGGCAATTCTATTCTACTAAGACACATCTAAAATCTACCAGACCTTCTAAACAAAAGGCATCTTAAAAGTTAACAGGCCCCCTACTAAACAAAGACGTTAATTCAGTACTAGAAAAGGTCAGTTTAAGTGCTAATTGCACTTAAATTGTGCCACAAAAGATTGACGCAAGGAACAGACTACCAACAACAATGATAAAAAAACCTCTTAAGGGACTAGAATTAAGTGACAAAGTTAATAAGAGCCTAATAGAAAAAAGTTTAATTACATTTAGTAGCATTGCAAAACGCTTTATTTAGTAGACATTATAGCGTTAAGAATATATTTTGAAGATATTCTGTTAAAATTTCTATTTGTAACCTAAATTTAGTTTTTAATAAAACAACAAATGTGCAGATAACAAAAGTTTTGAATTTAGAAATTATCTAAATTTAAGAATTAAAAGATTTTTCTTCTTAACAAAACTTAATCTTTTTAATACTACAGGTTTAGAAGTTAAAAAGACATGGAGAAGCTTATAACAGCTTATGACTAGCACATAACTAGCACACAACTGGCTCACAACTAGCTCATAACTGGCTTAGGAAAGCTGATGTTAAGCAATCTGCTATGCGATCTGCCATGCAACCTAACATGCGACCAAACATGCAACTAAACATGCGACTAAACATGCAACTTATAGCAATAAACAATAAATCGCGCACAGGCCTTAAGGCGCAATTGCTGCTAGTTTAATCTGAAACTATACCTACTTCTGCTCAAACAACTAGCTAGGTAACCTGCTAATCGACAGACTAGCCAGCCTACCAACTAACTATTTAACAGTCAGCATACCTGTGTTTCTACATCAGATTAATTATGCAATTTAAGAATTTAGAGCAGTATTAAGGAGCAATGCACTTGCTTAGCATTAAGGTATTTACACCTCTACAGTTAAATTGTTTTTTAATGCTAATATTAACATGTAGCTAAATAACAAGTTCTATACTTTAGTTACTTTGTGTAATAACAGTAAGGAAGTTAAAGAATTTATTACAAAAATTATAGAGCATAGTAAGTTAATTTTCACTGCACTACATAACTAAACCCTGTCTAACTTGTCCTGCAGTTCTTAATTATGCAGAACAGAACGTTTTTAGCATTAACAAGCCTGCAGATAGCGCTAACACCGTTAACTCTGTTAACACTAACGCTGATACCAAGACCTTTGTCTATAAAGGAAATTAGCATTTAACTGCAGAAGAAGACAACAACAATAACAAGACTAATGCCTAGCTAGTTAACTATGCCTTCTCTTGCTCCCTTAAACATTCTAGGAGCTCTGCCTTGCAGCACTGTTAATCTCTTAAATCTCTTAATGTTAATGCAGATGAAATTTAAGACTTAAAGAAGCAAAGCAACAAGAAGCTTGCTATGCAACCTTCAGCTGTTTATAATAAGGTTCTAAAGACAGGCACAAATAAGAATACTCTGCCCTCCTTATCTCCTACGTCTGTGTCTGTATCTGCTGTTTTGCAGACTAAGCTTTTAACTCCTTAGAAAAAGCAAACTTATCTTAGATTGCTAGACCCCTAGCTATCAACGCTGACGACTTTAAGGCAGCGTAGTCTTAACAACTTAGTTTCTAGTGTTACTTTAAGCAGCAACTCTAAGTAGTTAAATGTCTTAGTAGGAATTCTAAAAGACGCGAATACGCCCCTAAGCAAGAGGCACAAGTAGATCTAAATAAAGTCTTTGCTATAGAAGACTTAGAACAGATTACAAGGCAAGGGAGGGGTAATCTTAAGATACCTTTTAGACTTTAGTTTAGAGTTTTACAATACCTACAAAGAGGCTTACACTCCTTGCAGCAATTCCTTATAATTTCACAACATTAGATATGTGCAGTATGATACTTTAGGGTAATAACAATACGATATTTGTTCCTAATTTAAGCCTATCCTTTTAAGCTTTTTAAAGATAATTACTTTTGCTTTTTCATACTAATCTAGTCTACTCCTCTGAAATCTTTCTTTTTACTCATTTTTGCTATTCAGTTTAGCAGTAGCTTAAATTTTGTTATTAACAGCATTTCTCAGAAGTTAAAATTAAGTGTTTCTACAGCTCCAGTAATATGTTAATAACCGTCGTCGTTACTTTGCCTTTGCTTGTGACATATTCAATCTGGCTTGTAGATAATTTCTTAGTCTTAAAAGTATATTTTTGATGTTTTTTGTAACCTTTTGGTTGTAAAGTTTATCTTAACTTTTATTTTTTGTTTTTTTTATAATACTTTAGTTGTTCTTTATTTAAAGCATTTAGAGTTAAAAGTGCTCTTCTCTAGCACTAAGAAGGCAGCATAGTCTATTAGGTGATATTGCCTAGCTAAATAATTCGTTATTTAATATTAGGACTAACATGAAAGTGCACAGGCCTAAGGGCACTTTTAACTCGCAATGTAAAACGCCTAAGCAACGCAAGTATAATCTCTTTTAAAATGCGACTTTTTATAAGACTATAAGTGCAACCTTTTTTAGCCTATTTTCTTTGCACTAATGCTGCTGTAAAACACTACAAGCTCTAGCTGCAACTAGAAAATAAGGAAAACCACAGGAGGCACACGCCCTAGCAGGGCTTAGACATAACACAGACAGGACATCCCTAAACAGCGAGGGTTGTAACGCACAAAGAAAGCAGGGGTAGAACAGCCCTGCCTAAAAAACAAGCAGAATAGACTACTGCGGTAATAGACAGGTTTTATGTAATTCTATAGCTTAGTCTGTCTTTATGCCCTATAGGAGGATTCTAAATAACGTTAAAACAATTTATTTAATTAATTAATTAATAAGTGCAACCTTTAGACTAAATTTTAATGTTACAGTTTGTACAAGAGATAATGCAAACAAATCTAAAATTTTGTTATTTTTTAATCTTCTAGTTTAACTTTATTAAATAAATTATTCAGTTTCTTCTTTTTTAAGAGATTAAATGTTACATAAGAAGTCAAATTAAACTAAGATAAATTATTTGTTTAATTAATTTGCTTTAAAAGAAGTAGAGAAAAGTTCTTCAAATTTAAAGGTAATTATTGTAATGGTCAGGCGCCCTGCCCTTGCTATTGATACTACGCAATAACCCCACTTATACCAAAAGGTAAGCACAAGAATACTTAAGCAAGTATTCTATGTGTAGTATAATATATATAGTGCTAGATCTAGACTTTGCCGACTAGATGCTATNCAGTTTCTTCTTTTTTAAGAGATTAAATGTTACATAAGAAGTCAAATTAAACTAAGATAAATTATTTGTTTAATTAATTTGCTTTAAAAGAAGTAGAGAAAAGTTCTTCAAATTTAAAGGTAATTATTGTAATGGTCAGGCGCCCTGCCCTTGCTATTGATACTACGCAATAACCCCA
>JAKUHH010000311.1:0-14962 GCA_022701365.1 Mycocentrospora acerina
TTTAAGGATTAAAATTGTCTTAGTCCTAGTTTCTAAAAGAGTTATAAAGAAAATTGATTTTACGCTAGTTTTATTTAATGTCAGATCTGACATTAAATATTTTCTTGCATAAAAAGTCGCATTCTAGTCGCAACATGGTCGCAACAAAAAGTAGGTTTTAATCATTTTACTTATCTTACAATTTAAGATATTAGACCCTTAGAAAAACTTATATTTGAGGCATTTTACTTTTAGAATTATCTTATTTATTGCTCTTCTAAAATTAAGAAAGACAATAAATTTTACGCTAGCTTTATTTAATGTTAGATCTGACATTAAATATTTTCTTGCTTAAAAGTCGCATGCTGGTTGCAACTAAGTTGTTACAAATGGAAGAGCATATATAATTCTACTAAGTTACTATTCTTGTGAAACATGACTATAAAAAGAATGAATATTTAATTATTATAATTGTCTTATTTTAGTATTTAGAATTTTTTTAAAGTAAAGTTGTTTTTACGCTAGATTTATTTTATGTCAGATCTGACATTATTATGCTTTTTTAAATTAATCTCTATGCTGGTTGCTACAAACTGTTAACAACAAGTTAGTTTCATTTAATTTACTTAACTGAATGTTTTAAGTTTCTACACATTTAGAAGAACTTACTTTAAAGATTATTACTTGTTAAAATTATAAAAAAGGAAGTTATTTCTACGATTGTTCTAAAAATTATTAGATTTAGCATCTAAAATATTAACGCATAAAAACCATACGCCTATTACAATAAAATTGATTTTAAAAAAAGTTAGCAATTTCTTATCTTATAATAATTTTTAAGAATTTTGAAGACTAAAGAGACATATAATTACCTTTAAATTTGAAGAACTTTTCTCTACTTCTTTTGAAGCAAATTAATT
Organism: Mycocentrospora acerina; assembly: GCA_022701365.1. Lineage (NCBI taxonomy): Eukaryota > Fungi > Ascomycota > Dothideomycetes > Pleosporales > Mycocentrospora > Mycocentrospora acerina. The sequence goes on from JAKUHH010000311.1 coordinate 900, forward strand.
AAACAAATAATTTATCTTAGTTTAATTCAACTTCTTATGTAACGTTTAATCTCTTAAAAAAGAAGAAACTAAATAATTTATTTAATAAAGTTGAACTAGAAGATTAAAAAACAACAAAATTTTAGATTTGTTTGCATTATCTCTTGTACAAACTGTAACATTAAAATTTAGTCTAAAGGTTGCACTTATTAATTAATTAATTAAATAAATTGTTTTAACGTTATTTAGGATCCTCTTATAGGGCATAAAGACGGACTAAGCTATAGAATTACATAAAACCTGTCTATTACTGCAGTAGTCTATTCTGCTTGTTTTTTAGGCAGGGCTGTTCTACCCCTGCTTTCTTTGTGCGTTACAACCCTCGCTGTTTAGGGATGTCCTGTCTGTGTTATGTCTAAGCCCTGCTAGGGCGTGTGCCTTCTGTGGTTTTCCTTATTTTCTAGTTGCAGCTAGAGCTTGTGGTGTTTTACAGCGGCGTTAGTGCAAAGAAAATAGGCTGAAAAAGGTTGCACTTATAGTCTCATAAAAAGTCGCATTTTGAGAGAGATTATACTTGCGTTGCTTAGGCGTTTTACGTTGCAAGTTAAAAGTGCCCTTAGGCCTGTGCACTTTTATGTCAGTCCTGACATTAAATAACGAATTATTTGGCTGGGCAATATCACCTAATAGACTATGCTGCCTTCTTAGTGCTAGAGAAGAGCACTTTTAACTCTAAATGCTTTAAATAAAGAACAACTAAAGTATTGTAAAAAAAACAAAAAACAAAAGTTGAGATAAACTTTACAACTAAAAGGTCACAAAAAACATCAAAAATATACTTTTAAGACTAAGAAATTATCCACAAGCTAGATTGAATATGTCATAAGCAAAGGCAAAGTAACGACAACGGTCATTAACATATTACTGGAGCTGTAGAAACACTTAATTTTAACTTCTAAGAAATGCTGTTGATAACAAAATTTAAGCTACTGCCAAACTGAATAGCAAAAATGAGTGAAAAGAAAGATTTTAGAGGAGTGGACTAGATTAGTATGAAAAAGCAAAAGTAATTATCTTTAAAAAGCTTGAAAGGATAGGCTCAAATTAGGAACGAATATTGTATTGTTATTACCCTGAAGTATCATACTGCACATATCTAACGTTGTGAAATTATAAGGAATTGCTGCAAGGAGTGCAAGCCTCTTTGTAGGTATTGTGAAACTCTAAACTAAAGTCCAAAAGGTATCTTAAGATTACCCCTCCTTTACCCTGCAATCTGTTCTAAGTCTTCTATAGCAAAGACTTTATTTAGATCTACTTGCGCCTCTTGCTTAGGGGCGTATTCGCGTCTTTTAGAATTCCTACTAAGACATTTAACTACTTAGAGTTGCTGCTTAAAGTAACACTAGAAACTAAGTTATTAAGACTATGCTGCCTTAAAGTTATTAGTGTTAATAGCTAGGGGTCTAGCAATCTAAGATAAGTTTGCTTCTTCTAAGGAGTTAAAAGCTTAGTCTGTGAAACAGCAGATACAGACGCAGACGTAGGAGATGAGGAGGGCAGAGTATTCTTATTTACGCCTGTCTTTAGAACCTTGTTGTGAACAGCTAAAGGTTGCATAGCAAGCTTCTTATTGCTTTGCTTCTTTAAGTCTTAAATTTTATCTGCATTAACATTAAGAGATTTAAGAGATTGACAGCGCTGCAAAGCAGAGCTCCTAGAACGTTTAAGGGAGCAAGAGAAGGCATGGTTAACTAGCTAGGCATTAGTCTTATTATTATTATTGTCTTCTTCTGCAGTTAAATGCTGATTTCCTTTATAGACAAAGGTCTTAGTATCAGCGTTAGTGTTAACAGAGTTGATGGTGTTAGCGCTATCTGCAGGCTTATTAATGCTAAAAATGTTCTGTTCTGCATAATTAAGAACTGCAGGACAAGTTAGATAAGGTTTAGTTATGTAGTGCAGTAAAAATTAACTTACTATGCTCTATAATTTTTGTAATAAATTCTTTAACTTTCTTACTATTGTTACACAAAGTGACTAAAGTATAGAACTTGTTGTTTAGCTATATGTTAATGTTAGCATTAAAAAACAATTTAACTGTAGAGGTGTAAATACCTTAATGCTAAGCAAGTGCATTACTCCTTAATACTGCTCTGAATTCTTAAATTGCATAATTAATCTAATGTAGAAACACAGGTATGCTAACTGTTGAATAGTTAGTTGGTAGGCTGGCTGGTCTGTCAATTGGCAGGTTACCTAGCTAGTTGTTTGAGCGGAAGTAGGTATAGTTTCAGATTAAACCAGCAGCAATTGCGCCTTAAGGCCTGTGCGCGATTTATTGTTTGTTGCTATAGGTCGCATGTTTAGTCGCATGTTTGGTCGCATGTTTGGTCGCATGTTGGGTCGCATGGCAGATCGCATGGCAGATCGCTTAACATCAGCTTTCCTAAGCCAGTCGTGAGCCAGTCGTGAGCCAGTTGTGTGCTAGTTGTGTGCCAGTCATAAGCTGTCATAAGCTTCTCCATGTCTTTTTGACTTCTGAACCTGTGGTATTAAAAAGATCAAGTTTTGTTAAGAAGAAAAATCTTTTGATTCTTAAATTTAGATGATTTCTAAATTCAAAACTTTTGTTATCTGCACATTTGTTGTTTTATTAAAAACTAAATTTAGGTTACAAATAGAAATTTCAACAGAATATCTTCAAAATATATTCTTAACGCTATAATGTCTACTAAATAAAGCGTTTTGCAATGCTACTAAATGTGATTAAACTTTTTTCTATTAGGCTCTTATTAACTTTGTCACTTAATTCCAGTCCCTTAAGAGGTTTTTTTATTATTGTTGTTGGTAGTCTGTTCCTTGCGTTAATCTTTTGTAGCACAATTTAAGTGCAATTAGCACTTAAACTAACCTTTTCTAGTACTAAATTAACGTCTTTGTTTGGTAGGGGGCCTGTCAACTTTTAAGATGCCTTTTGTTCAGAAGGTCTGGTAGATTTTAGACGTGTCTCAGTAGAATAGAATTGCCTTGTGCTTGGTGCGCTCTTGTGAACATTTTTTATGCGCTTTATTAGATAGTTGTTCTCTACTGTTATTATAATACCATGTTTAAGAGGATTTGGTGCTATAGAACTAGAAGTAAAAATTGCTAAAGTAGGCGTTAAAGTTCTAGGGGTTTGCTTATTAGGCAAGTCAATACGTGGGACATTCCTCTTTAAAGAAGAGGTACGTGAAATATCGTGTTGAATCTTGTCTTGTTTATCACAATTTGCTAGCGGACTGTCCTGATAATAATGCTGTTTTCTCTGTGTCTGCAGAGTTGCAAAAGGTTGTGTGGCGTTTAGTTTGGAGATGACTTTTGTGCCTATAGACTTGGCAATAGATTGAGATAATCTTGTGACTCTTGTAGGACTTAAGGAAGAACTTAAAACTGTATTTGCCTTAGATACTGTAGGTATGACCTTGCTTGGTTGGATGTGAAGTCCTTTAAGGTCCTGCGTTTGCTATCTCTGTTAGTCTTTAATGCAGTTTAGAAAAGCTAACTATTCTATACCTTAATAGTTTCCTTGATAGCAGGAACTAAAGGTACAATTATTTGACAAGCTAGAGTTCCGGCAAGAGCTGTAGATGTTAGATTTATGGAAAAAAGAATACTAGGAACATACCAGCAGAGAGAGCGGTAACGCTTAGCAAGAGTGCTTGTAGAACGTTGCTATTGAGTACATGAACAATTTTAGTTGCTTCTGCTACTATCTACAAATGTTTAGCTTCTTATTAATTTAGTTAAACTGACAATGTAAAGACTCACGTTATAAGTTGCGTCCTAAATAATTTTCGCTTTATCTATTGCAACAGTTTCTGGTGTCTTTATAGTAAAAGACAAAAAAATCATAGGAAAAGGTTAGTTAAGGAGGCAAGAAAAAGACTAGAGCTAACCTATTAATTTGAAAAATGTATTCTTAAAATATACAATTAATTTAATCTGTTTTGTTAAAAACTGTACTTAAAGAAGGTTGTTAATAGACACTTTAGTAAAAGGGACTAGAGTAAGCTACATGTTGAAAAAATTTCGCAATCTAAATATATCATACATCAAAGATATGTTGGAAAAGAGAAACAAAATTACAATAAAAGATTTGTTAATAAATAAAGAAGCAATTTATTCTTTAATTTTATATTATAAAAGTATTCTAAACAAAGAATCTTAGATTCTTTATGTTTATTTGCATTTTTAAACCTTGTCTATGTCCCTAGTCTATGTTATCTTTCTATTAATATATTTGTCATTAAGAAGATTTCATTTAAATCTTCAATTTAGCTAACTTATATTGTTATTAAAAACAGTTTTGACTAACCTTATCTTAAGATTCTCTCTTCTCTCTTAAACATACGCTGCCCCTTTTCTTCTGTATTCTTAGGACGACAATGTCTTCTTTATCTAGCCCCTTAGTGTTAATCTCTAAGTTCAAGGCTCTTCTAACAGAGACCTACAAATTAATTATTAATTATGTTATTGTTACTGCTAGTCCAGCTGCTGCATACAATCTGATTCCTCTGTTTCTAATTATGCGCAATGTCATACTAGAAGCAGTATTTAAGCGCACAGAGCCTGAGGTTTTTTAACGCAACCTAAATTCACGAGATTTCTTAGTCAAACATCTGTGGGTTTACATCCTAATACTCCTGCAGGCTTTCTACAATAATCTAAACCTAAGCTACTTGTTACTACAAGTTGTTAACTAGAACATAGTTTTCCTTGTTAAAGAAATAGCAGAATATATTTACTAATATCCTGCATAAATAATGCATAGCTTAGAGCAAACTATTAAGCTTCTTTATAGGCGGATCTCTTAATCTAATTAGTGTTATTAGTATCTGGACTTGCTCTAGTGTTAGCACAGCACCTGTAATTGCAATGTTCCTCTACCTTATAACAAACATCTTTGCATATGCCCTGACAAAGAGCTTATACTAGATAACAGCATAAGGATGTATGCAGCAATATATCTTAAACAAGATGCTATTGTTCTTAACTTGGTACTAACTTACACTTCCCTAGAAGATGATTCTAGCCTAGACTATAGCAACCTATTAGAGTACTTTATTCAGGAACGTAATAAAAACATAGTTACAAGACTGCTTTAAGAGCTAAGATCCCACGCTTTACCTGACCCTAAAAATCGCATACTTGCTTAATGGTTTTAAGATAAGAACCTAGCTAAAGCGTTTAAAACTTGCAGTCTAGAATGCATTACTAAGATTACTAACTTTGCAGTAGATTTTGATGTAATTACACAAACAATGTATAGGATATGGGCTAAACGTGCTATGATACGCGTTTGCTACTGTATAGAAGACATGAACATGTTAGAACACGTCCTAGAACTCCGAAACAACTGTGGTGAAATGTATGTTGGAGAACAGCAAATAAGAACAGCTGCTTATTATGCAACACTTCTAAACTCTATTGCGATTTTTAAACGCGTTGTTTAGAGTGCCTTTAATCTGTTTATTCTTAATAACGCTATTAATATCGCTGTAGATTTAGGCCTTCCTCAATTTGTCAGCATTGTGGTAGATGCTAGTGTAAATGTTAACCTGGCGATAGGCAATAGCACACCTTTTTTGCGTGCGCTTTGCAATGGAATGAACATTTTGGAGATAACTGGATCATTTCTCTTGCTTAGCGCTGTTACTCCTTATCTAAAAGACTGGCCTTTGAACGAAGAAGCTTACAACCTTATTTGAGACATGTATATATCTCGCCTAGGGGCTTAAGGCAATTATGTTAGAGTTTGCACTTTCGCAGAGTTTAATGCTATAAGCCCTGAAAGAAGAATGAGAATACAAGGAAGAGGTTAGTAGGATAAAGTTTAAATTTAGCTAAGAATTATAATAAAGTGAAACTTTTAGGTTTAAACTTGAAATTATTAAACAATAAGTATATTTAATTATTACTGCTGCTATTAGATTAAGAAGTTGTAAAATATTCTAAAGGTTTATTTTAAGTCTTATATATTTTTCTTAAGGAGCACTTATAACTTTAATAATATAGAGAAAAGTCAACAAATAGAGCTTAATTTCATGCTTTAAAGAGAGGTATTAAAAAATTTAGAATTATAGTCTAATGCACAGACTAACAGACAGCATTGCCGCCTGGTAGGTGGGAGATGGTGGTACTACATGTTGTGCGATAGCGTTAGATTGCATTGAAATTTAAAGAAAGGCGTAAGACTTGCTTACAGCAAGAGCGTTCAATCTTAGTAGCGTTAAAACGCAAGATGCATTGCTATGTTACTTCGTGTGTATCTTATATGCTGTCTAATAAGGCTGGCTTAATTTTTACTGCCTGCAGACTATCTAATTCTCCTCTATCAATTGCACGACACTAATTTGCAATGCAGTTCTATGCCATAATTTCACTGCGAAGTTTGATTGCGTCTACGCGCCTTTCTTCTTATTCCTATATTTCTACACATATCCTAAGCCTCAGCGCTTTAGCACAGAGATTTGAGCCCCTTATGTAGCCCTCTTTACTTAACCTTGTTCTTTGCAGCCTCTACTTCTCTCATTGTTGCGTTCTTAAACAGTGCAGCGTTTATAGCGCCTGAGAGCAAGTGTACATAGCTAACAACTAACCTATAAATAAACATATTCTTAGTTAAGCACTTAGTAGTCATAATGTTGTCATAAAACGCGCTTAAACCACAAAGCGACTGACAGTTGCAACTGTTAAGTGCGGAAATGTGCGACCATGAAGTGCGACCATAAAGTGCGACCATGAAGTGCGACTATAAAGTGCGACTATGAAGTGTGACTAATACAAGCAACCACGCACCTATGCTACATTCACTTCCACTAAACATAGAACAAGCAGAAACGCAAACAAGGAACGTTACTAGTGTTATAACTAACTGCTGCAACTTGGTTCTATTAACGTCTAACACAAGTAGAAACAGAACTTATAGTTAGTGATTTAAGATGTATTAAACCTAAGTAATCTTATTATCTTTTAAATTAAACTTGTAGTAGCGTTAATTTAGAAAATCACACGTAAAATAATCTAAAAGTACTAAAAAGATTAAAGTTTGAAATGTCAACATTGTTGTAGCTATGCCTACTATACACACAAGCAATTACCTAAAACTCTGCATTAATTAACATTAATGTAATTTGTTATCACTAAGGAGAGTGAAAGAAATACAATGTAAACAAAGTCTATTTACAACTTTATTGTAACTTATATCCTCTTATGTTGTATATATTCCTTAATAACTTACTTTAAACATTCCTTCTTGTCTCTCCTTAACTACAAACTTAAACAAACTCCACTTCTTTTCTTCTATAGCCTCAGAACGACAATGTCTTCTTTATCTGGCCCCTTAGTGTTAATCTCCAAGTTTAAGGCTCTTCTAACAGAGACCTACAAATTAATTATTAATTATGTCATCATTACTGCTAGTCTAGCTGCTGCATATAATCTGATTCCTCTGTTTCTAATTATGCGCAATGTTATACTAGAAGCAGTATTCAAGCGCACAGAGCCTAAGGTTTTTCAACGCAACCTGAATTCACGAGATTTCTTAGTCAAACATCTGTGGGTTTACATCCTAATACTCCTGCAGGCTTTCTATGACAATCTAAACTTAAGCTACTTGTTGCTATAAGTTGTTAACTAGAACATAGTTTTCCTTATTAAAGAAATAGCAGAATACATTTACTAACATCCTGCACAAATAATGCATAGCTTAGAGTAAACTATTAAGCTTCTTTGCAGGCATATTTCTTAATCTAATTAGTGTTATTAGTATCTGGACTTGCTCTGGTGTCAGCACAGCACCTGCAATTGCGATGTTCCTCTACCTTGTGACAAACATCTTTGCATATGCCCTGACAAAGAAATTATGCTAGATAATACCACAAGGATGCTTGCAGCATTATTTCTTAATCAAGATGCTATTACTCTTGACTTGGTACTAAATTACACTTTCCTAGAAGACGATTCTTACCTATATGAAGCTGTCCTATTAGAGTACTTTATTTAGGAACAAAATAAAAATATAATTATAAGGCTGCTTTAAGAGATAAGATTCTACACCTCTCCTAACACCAATAATCGCATATATGCCTAATAGTTTTAAGGCAAGAACCTGGCTTATGCATTTGCAACTTGCAGTCTAGAATGCATCACTAAGATTACTAACTTTGCAGTAGAATTTAGATTACTTTTGCAAAATGTGCATAAGATATGGTCTAACAAAGCTATAATACGCGTTAGTAACTGTATAGAAGATATAGATGTCTTGAAACACATCCTAGGACTTAAAAACTATCACCTCTGCAATTAGCGTAGAAGAAAACAAATAATAATAGCAGTTTAACATGTAACCCTTCTATACTCTATTGCGGTTTTTAAACAAGTTGTTTAAAGTATAGTAGATCTGCCTCCTTAGAAGCCTTTTAATACTAAAGTACTCTTTTTTGCTATAAATACACGCATCCCCTAATTTGTTAGGATTGTATTAGATGCTGGCGCAAGCGCTGACGAAGAGATAGGCAACTGCACAGCACTTTTGATTGCTCTTACAGGAGCGAACAATTTGGAGATAATAAGAATGTTACTTTCCTTTAGTGCTATTACTCCTTATCTAAAAGACTAGCCCTTGCACAAGGAATTATATAATCTTTTTTAAGAAGCTTATATATCTCGCATAGGAGTTTAAAGCAGCTATTCTGGAGTTTGCACTTTTGCAGAGTTCAACGCTATGAGCCCTGAAGGCAGAATAAGAATACAAGGAAGAAGTTGTTAAAATGAAATCTGTACACTACTTAAAATCATAGTATAAAGCTACATAGTTAGGCAATACATAGAATAAAATACTTTTAACTTAATACTTATTAAGTTATTCCGTCTATGCTATCAATTTAATGTTGTCCTTCCTGCTAGCGTTTAAGTTAAGATCCCCCCTCGTCACAACACTTATTTTTCTCTATTTGATCTTCGCAAGACCTCTGTATAGTTGTCCTTATCCTGAAGGTGCCCTAGCAAATTACGCGCGCATCCTTCTACTGTACAATCCTAAAATCCAGGGCTCTTACTGCTGTGTTCTATGCAAGCTTTAAAACTCTTTAAGTATAACTTGAACTGTTTAACAACTCTCTTTTCTGGTCTAGCTCTCTTGTTGCCTATACGCAAATCAAAGAGCGGGACGCGCATCTCTTTTTGAGATCTTAAGTGCAAGCAAATTTTCTGTAGAGCAACTTAACACTCTTTGTACATTATGTGTTAAAATGCCTGTTCTAAACACTCTAGGAATAGCTGAATTTTAGAAATAGAATTCAGGACAAACTCTGAAACTTTAGGGGGATTAAGTTTGCTTAGCATTAAGTCTGTAGTTATACTAAGTCCCTAAGCTGAGCTCTATATAGTCCTAATAGTGAAGCTGTTACGCAACGCGTAAGTTGCATAGATCTAGCTAGTAGGAATGTAAATACTGTCTTGTGCGGCAGTAATCGCATATTAACTATCTTTTAAAATATTTCGCAATCTGTTATGTTTGCAGGATTTTGACTTTTGCTCTGCCTAGAACAAGCATATGTTCTCTTCGCTTAGAGGGTAGAAAGACCAGAACTTCTAGTCAGTACTGATAGATAAAACGTCAGAGTTATCTTGCAGTAAGTTAGATAGACTTTATTGCAAGCTTATGGTTAAACATACCCTGATGCAGATCTACAATAGCCCCCTCTGGCGTGATGTTAGATGTGTAATTAGAGCTGTTTTTGTCGTTGTCGAAATGCCTTAATTCCTGTAACAGCATTAGGATGTGAATTTATATGTCAGGCGATTCTCCTTTAATGTTAGCAGCAAAGAGAAGATTAGGTTGATTCTAGTCTAGATACATCTATTGCGAGATTATTTCTGCACACTCTACTGACTTTTCTGATTTTTCTCTGCCTTTGCTATCCTCTTAATTAGAAACGTGTATATGAGGTTCTCCTCTATAAAGGTCTGCCTAAATTGTCTTATGTAGAATTCTTTGTGCTTAATTTAAGTTAAAAGAGGTGTAATTAGATATTAACATCTGGTTCCTTATTGTAAAGTGTAAAGGGATGTTAACTATATCTTCTCTATTGCCTTGTAGTCTATCAAGTATAATTTCCTTGTTCTAATTAATTGTCTTTACTAATAAACTTGTTTTAAGAACTGTTCTAAGAACACTAATAGCCCCTTAGTTTTTGTCAGAAGAAAACCCTAGGAGAAGATTCTGCAGATCTAGAGGAAACGTAGGCAGAAATTGAAGTATCAAAGACTGTGACATGGCGGTACTTGCAGGTAAGGCCTAAGTGTTCTGTTTGCAATGCGCAGATGTATTAGAAGAAACAAGTAGTAGCCTGTTAAACATGTTTAGCAAAATTTTATATCTGTTCTTAACAGCTCTATATTGTTAAGAAGTTTCTTTTCTGTAATTCTGTTAAGTTAATAGTTAAGGCGTTGTTAATAGAGACATGTCTAACAAGTAATTGCTGTCTGCATTGACTTGTTTTAGGCCCTAAATATCCTCTAACGTTAGTTTTATGTAGGCTCTAAGAAATAGTAATAGGCAACTTAAAAGATTATAGTAGGGTGGTAAGCGTGACAGAATTTGTGACGATTGTTAATGACATAACGCGGTGTTTGTATCATATGTGTTTAATCTGTATAGACTAAGGCGGTTAAGTTTCCTAATAGATGTTTCTGAATTATTGTCTAAAGTGGAAGCTAATTTCTAGCCTAGTGTTAATCTATTATTCTTAGTCTTTGTCCTTGCCCTACATTAAGCGCGAGCCTCCCTGTTTAGTTTTAAATGATACAGGCATTGTACAGAAGGAATTGTGCGCTTTCTATTAGGGGCAGCAACTGACTCTTGACAGTTAAGTTTAGTGCATTTGTTGTTTTTCTTGTTTACTTGTCTCTTCCTAGTCTCTTGTAGACGTTTGTGTAAAATTCCTCTCTTAGGTTTATCTGTGCTAGGAAGCTTAATGTTATCTATTATAAAATGCAAAATAGAAAATCTAATTATGCAAGAAGAATTAAAAAAGTTAAGTTTTTAGTAAAAGGTAATGTTGCAAGTTGTGATTACGCTAGGCTGCATATTTGTTTATGCACAAGTCTAACAGAGTGAAAGACGAGCCTATAAAAAGGCGCTAACCAAAAATGGTTAGAGCTAGGCTCACGACAGGCTCACGACTGGCTTACGACGGCTCACGACTGGCTCACGACAGCGCTAAAATCAACGTCCGCAATTGCGACCAGATCGCGGCAAACGCTTGACTACGTTGCGACTGTCTGCAGCTATAATGCGTAAAATAACAACAATTAGACTTACAGACCTTTAGGTCGCACTGCCGCCCTTGCTTAATATGAAGTCTGAAATTAATTGATTATTACAATTATCTTACCCCTTGCATGAATCTTTTAGATTAAATAACCTTATCTAAAATCTAAACAAATTAAGTTTAGAAATGTACTAGCGCAAGCGCTTTGTTTAATGTCAGCTCTAACACTAACTACATCACATAATTAGTTTCTATTGTTCCTGATCTACACGTACTGCTGCTAACTACAATAGTTTTCACTGTTAGCTAAAAAAGAATTGATCTTGCAACTACACGTATTTGTTATTTAAATCTTTGAGCCCTAATATACGCGTTGCATTATGGCTCAACACGACAGATCAGATGCTGCACTAGGTGCAATAAGATACCTATTTAACAATTTTTACTTGTAGCTATAGTCTCTGAATAATATGCATTTAGAACATGTCTACTAATCTTACTTACAGGACTACTAGCTGTAAACTTATTAACTTTAATCTTAACTTAATTCAGGATAACAAGGATTAAACGTTTTAAACTATTGTAGATCTGCTCTCTTAAGATAAAAAATCTTCTAAAACTGAACTTATATTAACAGGCGCATCAGCAAGACTTTTAGGTGTTGCTAAAATAACCTGTCTAGAAGTCTTTACTATTAGTAGGACTAAATGCAAAGCTTTAAGACTACTAGACTTAGGTCTAAACTGGCAGCTTTTTAAATCTACTTTCCTGGAGAAGCTTAACCTAAGACAAAGTGCATGGCAAAAGACTCTGACTAAATAGAGGAACAATTTATGCGCTTTTAAAGCACTTGTTGGTGCTCTGATTAGACTTAGGGCAGGCACGTTACAAGGAGACATGATGACGTGTGCTAAGCTTTGCAGTCTAACATGATTTTAATTTTCTTGTTTCAGCTTTGTTATGCTTGAAATGGAGAGCGCTTCTCTGATTGAAAAACAGAATGCACTGGACGTCTGTATGTTGACAGCTAGCAACACACCAGAACTCTACTACACATATGGCGAAATGACAGACATCAATGATCTTGTTGCCTATGTCCTTCTGGCTTTTAATACCTTTACGTTCTCTTAATTAGACTACGCATTTACTTGCTGCACAGATAATTGCCTACTTGTTAAAAAGATACCTACAAAGTAGAGACTTAACGCTGCTATTAACGTCATAGTTTAAACGTTAAACGGTCTACACATTTCGCCTAAACTGTCCCTAGAGTCTTTAATTAACCTTTAGTTCTTATTAAAGTGCATAGATTAATTAAACCTTTAGCCTGATAGATTCCTAGCTGCACTAAAGAAGCGCTGTGGACTTAACATAAATTGTTAACAACTAATTAAGAAGCAAATCATTTTTATTACTGACTTGCCCCGCCACTTGACAATATGTGTGAGTGGACCGATGACTGCTGACAAGACAACGTTGGCAAATCAGAAACCATTTGACAACAAGCATATTCTGGTTTGAAACAAGAACAGAAAGATGATCTCTCAGACATACTCTGTTGTGTATGTGGTATTCAGAGTCTATGGAAACTATTTTATTAGCCGACAGAAGGGGATTATAGGCATTCAAAACAGGACGATTTAGGAGTATAATAGGGTGAAGTCTGCTTAATAGGTTCAATATAACAACTAGATAACAGCAATTCCTGCTACAGCAGAGATATCAACTATTTTCCATAAAGAGTTAATAGCCAAAAAAAAAGGAGGTTTAAAAACAGGTTAAAAAAAGTCAAGAACATAATTTCTATTAAAGCAAAGGTTGTTATTACTTTTAAACAGATAAATTGTGTTTCTAATTAAAAATAGAAATTTTAAAGATGTAGCCTTAACATTAATTAAAATAAAAACAGTAAAATTAATTTCTTATTATAAAACATAGATTGTTTTCTAAACTTTAAACTATTTTCTACTAAAGTAAAGCAAGCATCCTCTAAATAAAAGTAAAAAAACTAATAATTAGAATGTACTTATTACTTTTTTTTCTTAATACTTAATATCTTCTAGAGTCTTTAGAGTCTATTTTAGATAAAAATATTTTTTGTCTCATCACAAATTAAAAACGCAAGAAAAATAAAAGCTAGATTGCTTAAACACTAGAGAACAATTTTAAAATAACTAAATTTAGGTAACGTAAAGAACTTCCAGATAGTAAGTTAAATGTAATAATCACTAGATTAAAGAAAACAATAAAGACAGTAAGCGATTAATTATTTTATAAATTATGATAAAACACCTCCTTTTAACAAAAAATCTAACAAAATATTTAAGGTTAAAGTAGTTAATTAAATAAGATTTATATGTTAAGAAATAGATAATAGATAATAAATCTTAACTTAATAAAGAGTAAACATATAATTATTTCTTTTAAAAGTAAAAATATATTTAATTAACAAAGATTAAGCATTAGTTAATAAGGTATTCGCTTGTATAGGCGACAACGTTTAACTAATTCAATTAATTCAACCACATGCGACCACGTGCGAATATGTGCGAATATGTGCGAATATGTGCGAATGTGTGCGAATGCGTGCGAATGCGTGCGACTACGTGCGACTACGTCTAGCTGCATGCGACTACATGTAGCTGTATGCAGTTAAATGCGAATTATAGTATTAAACTTTATTTATGCATGTTGTGTAGTAAACTTGTGTGGTTAAAATTAAGTAATATTAAATTTTAAGAACATGTAAATAATAACAATAATAAA
>JAKUHH010000024.1:0-11898 GCA_022701365.1 Mycocentrospora acerina
GTCAGAGCAGACGCGCTGAAAAAGGCAAAGTTGGTGTTTTTTACTAAGGTACTTTATATATATAAAATAAAACTTACTTTTCTTAATATCTACTTAAAGGCTAGCAGTACGCAGTCTTTCTAGTACCTGCTTTATATGCTATTCATAAGTAATAAGGTCTTCTAAATAGATTAAGATGTTATCTAAGTAGGTAATATAGAAGTTATCTAGAAAATTAATTAACATATTATTTATTTATTATTAGTAGATTGTAAGGCTGTTGCAAAGGCTAAAGAGTAGTACTTTATATTTATATATTCTATAACAGATTTAAAAAGTAGTATATTCTTTAGAATCTAGATCTAAATAGATATAGTTAAATATAGAATAAATATTAAACTTAGTAAAAATCTTAGCCTTTAAAAAGTAGGCTAAGAGCTTATCTATACAAGGAATTAGATAGATATCTTTATAAGTAAAGTTATTTAGTTTATAATAGTCTACACAAATTTAGACGTCCCTATTAGCTTTCTAAACACATAAGATAAGAGATATAAAAAAGCTCTAACTATACTTAATTTAACTTTTTTTTAAGTTCTCTTAGATATAGCACTTAGTTACTTTTAACTCTTCTATATTCTACTTATATAACAGGCTATAGCTGTTTAGTAAGAGTTTAGTAAGTATAATCTTATAGTTATATAGTTAAAAGTCTAAAATAGTTTCTCTAGCAGTCTTGCTAAAAATATCTTAGAAGGGGTAGTAATAAAGAGGTAATTAGTCCTATACTAGGGCTATGTTATTAGAGTTATCTTCTAGCCTTTTTTTATCTAGAATTTAATTAATTTTATAAAGGCTAGTAGTAAAGAATTTATTTTCTTAGTATTCTATATTAAAGTAGAAAGTGTTAGTAGAAATAAAAGTAATATAAAAAGAAGGTTTAATAAGGATAAGTTCTAGTAGAGGTTAGATAGGTTTTAGCATTAGGTCCTATATAATAAAAAGCAAGAACTTCTAACTCTTTAGGAGTTAAAGCATCTTTTAAATCTTATAAATAGCAGTAGTTATACTAAACTTCTCTTAATAGTCCTCTTATTTTTATAGCTTATCTTATTATATAATATCTAAAGTAACAGTTTTAGCAAGAACTGTTTAGTTAAGAGTTATTAAGAGTAGTAGAGCAGGATTATACACAGCAGGATAGCAGCCTAGCTAGATAATTGTTACGATCGGATTCTACGACCTCTAGGCTAGAACCAGAAAGGTACAAAGTCCTTAACTAAAGGATTGTACAGGCTAAGCCCTTTAGTAAGGAGCAGTTACGTGACTAGCTTGACTCTTAGCAGAGTAAGCTAGGACACATAATAAGTAAGCTTGACTTCTAACATTGTAAGCTAGGAGCTTAACTTTATGTATTATAAGCTATCTTAACTAATAACTATAATTTGCAGGGGACTTATAGGATTCCTCTATTATGTATATAAACAATAGGAACACTACCCTTATAGTAATGTGTTTAACCTTGTTAATTAATCTATTTATTACTTCTTACTCTTAATTACATTGTATTATTAATACGTGTATTAAACTAACCTTGTTTCCTTAAACCTACTCTATCCTTAAGAACTAACCTTAAACCTGTTCTATATTAGTACTAGTATTAAAAGGTCTTTAACTACTAAGATTAAGTACAGAACAGGATCTTAACATTTTAAACACTCTTAAGATAAGTAACAACTTAAGAAACAGTGCTACTCTTAGCAGTACTTAAGAACCTTCTGTTAGCTACTACAGAAGCTACAAAGTTACTAACCCTAACTTCTATTATAGAGATAGGAAGAAACTAGATAAATAGCTTCTCTAGTTAGACCTCTTCTTTAACTTCTAGAGAGAACGCATCCTAGAAGATAAACATGTCTTACTAGCTTTAACCTATATAAGAGGATAAGCCTTTTAATAGATTAAACCCTTTATAATTAAGTATATAAACAGTAACATATCTAATAAAGTAGAGCTTTAGATAAGAGACTTTAGTAAATTTAAGGAACACGCTTATAAGGTGTTTAGACTTGCTAATAAAGCAACTACTACTAGTAGATCTATCTAAACGCTTAGGCAAACCTACTCTGCTACAAAATATACTACAACCTTTTAGCAGTATATATTACTTACAGACTAAGATAACAAAGCACTTATAATAATGTTCTGCTAAAGACTTAAGCCTAAAGTTAAAGAAGAACTTATAAGAAGTAGTTCTATGCTTAACAGCTTAAGCAAACTAGTTAAAGTAGTAATTAGTATTAACAATGCTCTTTATAAGCTATCTATAGAACTACAACAAGACAGTTAACCTTAACCTAGATATAGATCTACTACTAATAACTGTAGATAACAACTACTATATGCTATAAATACTACTTAACAATTTAACTATAAATAATAATCTAGATATTAGAGAAGGAGCAACAGAATCTATAGCTCCTAAGGACCTAAATCTATGCACCTTAATAATATTAATAAACGCTAAAAGTACAAAGGAAATCTGTAGAAAGATACTAGGAACAGTAATAATAACTATAATAAGTCTACACAAACTTGTTATAGCTGTAGTAAGCTAGGCTATATATTTAGAAACTGTAGATCTAAGAATATAGTTACTAGACAAGTAAATGCAATTATGTTTACACCTCTAGACATAAAAGACGCCTTCTATAAGGATTTAGATAATAACTAGGTAGTTATTAACACCCTAGAATCCTAATTAGCCTTATAGACACTAGCGCAATTAGTAATGCTAAGCCTATCTAAGAACACCTAGGCATTTACTAAAGAAACGCAAGAATATACACTGCTAAATAGTTAGGATAATAAGCTTAGTAGGAATAATGCTAACACTCCTAATTTAGAACAACTAAGATACTACCTAGACTACAGAAATAAGAATTATGCAGCTATATTATAAACAGCATGCTCTTATAATCTATGTGCAGACTACTATAGTAAAAAAGTAGAGGTAAGATAGTTTCTAGCACGCAGGAATAAATGCAAGTACTAATAGTATAACTGCAAGTATAATAAATGTAAAAACTACCTTTAAGACAAGCGCAATAAAATGCATTTTCTTAGAACTAACAATCTAGCAGAGATCTTCTAGATAAAACTTACAGTTAACAGAGTCTGTAACTAATACTAATAGATTACCTGCATAAACCCTAAATATATAAAGCATGCAGATATAAAGCGCATTAATAGATTTTAAGACTAGCCTTTTTTAGGTTAGCGCTACGCACCTAGAATAACACTAGACAACTTAATGCAACAAATTCTAAGACATTAGTTAAGCTATTAGTAAGACTTAACAGACACTAGATAAAGGCACTACATAATTTAGGGGCACAAATAAACTTTATATTATTAAGAGCAGTATAGTTAGCTAGACTGTTACTTATTAAGAAAAAACAACCCTATCCTATAGTAATTGCAAATAGGCAACTAATGCTAGAAGAGTTAGAGATTACACACAAAACGCATAACATTACTCTTTAGATCTAGTTACACTAAGAACAGATTACCTTTAATATCTTTAAGATAGCTACTTATAATATTATTTTAGGACTTCCTTAGTTATAAAAGCATAACTTAACAATATTATAGGCAAGCAAGAGTCTTACTTTTAAGTAATGTGCTTATATAACTATATTAAAGCTTATGCTTTATTATTAAATAAAGGTAGATAAGAAGATAATTAATAATATTGCTTTAAAAAAAAAAGTCTTTAAGACAGTAGGAGTTAACTTTGTAGACACTAATAGCTCTATAAGTTATAAAGTAAGAGTTTAAAAAGAAACTTATAGAGAGGTAAGAGAATGTACAACTCCTGTTATCCCTAAAGAGTATTAAGTGTAGGACTGCCTCTTTTAGGAAGAGTTAGGTGCAGCTGCACTAGCTAAGTATTAACTTTAAGATTATAAAATTATCCTGCAGGAAGGAAAGTAATTAACTTTTAAGCTAATATACAGATTATTAGAGAAAGAGCTTAAGGTACTTTGCAAGTATATAGCTAAGAATCTTAAGAAAGGATTTATTAAAGAATTAGAATTACTAGCAGGTTACCCTATCCTCTTTGTACCTAAAAAGGACAGAACCTTTTAACTATATATTAACTACTAGAAGTTAAATAATATTATAATTAAGAATAGATATTTACTACTAAATATATTAGAGTTATAAGATAGACTTTCTTAAGCAAAGATCTTTACAGCTTTAGATTTAAGAGGCGTGTACAACCTAATACAAATAAAGAAAAGTAAAGAATAGAAGACTGCTTTTTAAACGCGCTACAGACACTACAAATATACTATTATACCCTTTAGTCTTACTAACGCACTAGCAACATACTAAGCACTAATAAATAACATACTATAAGAGTACTTAGATATATTTACTATTACTTACCTAGATAACATCCTTATTTATTTAGATAATATAGAGGAATATATTAAGCATGTTAAGAAAGTACTTACAGCATTAGAAAAAGCTAAACTACAGCTTAAACTAGAGAAATGTAAGTTTTATAAAATAAAAGTAGAATTCCTAGGCTTTATAGTAGGAATAGAAAGAGTATAAATAAGTAAGGAAAAAACTAGAACTGTAAAAGAATAGCTACAACTAAAAATAGTTAAAGAAATACAGGCATTCTTAGGATTCTGCAACTTTAACTAAAGATTTATAAAGGACTATTTATGCTACATAATACTACTTACTAAGCTTATGCAGAAAGAAACAACATTCTAGTAGAAAGATAAATAAGAAACTGCCTTTTAATTACTTAAGCAAGCATGTATTAAGCTACTAACTATAGTAGCCTTTTGCAGCAAAGAACCTTTACAAATTAAAACTAATGTATTAGATTTAGTATTAAGGGCATGCGCTTGTTAAGAATGTAACAGCAAGTAGCATCTTATTGCATACTATTCTTGCAAGTTTAGCAGACCTAAAGAAAGATACAATGTGCATAATAAAGAACTTATAGTAATTATTTCTGTACTATAATATTAGAGAATCTATGCAGAAAGCTATTTAGACCTTACAATTTATACTAACTACAAGAACTTACTCTACTTTATAACTACTAAAGTACTTAACTAATAACAGGTTAGATAGTCTAAAATACTAAGACAGTATAAGTTTAAAGTCCTGTACATGCTAGGAAAAGATAATAGATAAGCTAATGCTTTAAGTAGAAAGACTAACATTGCAAGAGAAAAAGAAATTATTTAGTTAGCCATACTGCAAGTTAATAGAGATAGATTAATTAGACTATCTTAACAGCTAAACAACATATTATAAATTAAGAATAAAAAAAGTATTCTACTAAATGTACTAGAGGAATTATAAGAATAAGTTATTAGAGATTATTATAATCACCTAGTACACAGATATCTTAAAATTACTAGAATAACAGAACTTATACAACAAAACTACAAGTTTTTACATATAAAAGAAAAAATTACAGCTTATATTAAGAAATACTTATACTGTTAATAAAATAAGAATAGTACACATGCTAAGTATAGAGAAATGCAGCTAATCTAAGCACTTAAGGCACCTTAGACAGACATTACTATAGACTTTGTTACTAGCTTACTAAACTCTAAAGACCCTGTTACTAATATTACTTATAATGTAATACTAGTTATTATTAATAGACTTATAAAATACACTAAAATAATACTATTCTAAGATAATTACAATGTAACATAGTTAAGACATATAATCCTAGATTAAATAGTACAAAACTACAGCATCCTAGAATAAATTATTAGCAACAAGGATAAACTATTTACATTAAACTATTAGACAACCCTAATAGCTGCAATAGGAATAAAAAGAAAACTATTAACTGCCTATTACCCCTAGACAGATAGATAAATAGAAAGAATAAACTAAACTATAAAAACTTACCTACAGATATATAGCAATTAAAACTAAAATAATTAGGTATTACTACTACTAATAGCACAGATAGCTTATAATAATAAGTTATTAGAAGTAAGAGGCACAACACTGTACTTTGCAAACTACAGATAATATCTAAATCTCTTTACACAAACATTCTCTAGTTTATAAATAGAATTAGCAGTAATTATAGCAGAAGAACTAAAGAAAGTATATAAAAAATTAAAGGAAAATATTAAAACAGAACAGTAAAAAGCTATTACTTATACAAACAGAAAAAGAAAAATAGCACTTTAGCTTAAAAAGGAGGATAAAGTGTATCTTCTTATAAAAAACCTTAGAACAAGAAGACTAAGCAAGAAACTAGACTACATTAAAGTTAGACTATTTTTTATTATTAAACTAAGGGGACTAGTTAACTATAAACTTTAACTCCCTAAAGATGCTAAAATCTACCTAGTATTCTATATCTCTCTATTAGAACCTGCTAACCTAGAAACACTAATTTAACAAACATTCTACTTTAAGCCTAATATTAATAATAGCTATAAAGTTAAGAAAATCCTTAACTATTAAAGAACTAAACAAGGAACTAAGTAACTAGTTAAATAGAAAGGTTACCTACTAAGTAAAAATAACTAAGAACTAGAAACTTACTTTATAAACTGCTAGTTACTCCTTGCTTAGTACTAACAGAAGCTGCAGTATTTAAGAGATTAAGAGTTATCTACATTATAGGAGAATACCTAACTAAGGCATTAGCAGCAGGACAGTTAACATTGCCTGCTACCTTAGCCTCTATCTCTTCTAACTCTCCTAACTCTAAGACTAAACAAAGAGCCTTCTTCTTTACTCTCTTTTCTGCCTGCTTTAGAATCTTCTTATTTCTTATTAAACAGAGAATAACTTTAGACAATAACTTTTTGTCTGCTTCTACCTACTTTTTATATTTATTGTGTGTCCTATCTAGCAATTCTTAAGACATGTTAACGCAAGAATAGCTAATACAAATATACTTAGCATACTTTAGATATTTACCTTTAGGCAAAGTTATAACATAACAATTAATTCCCTAATAGAAACAACAATTATAAGAAAATAAAGCAATACTGCTGTTACAATAAGTTTTAAGGCTAAAGTAAAGATATTTTTAGGTAGATAAAGATATAACAGCACTACAGACAGATAATATACACAAGGGATTTGCTTATAAACACTAATAACTAATAACTACATAATTTAAAGACAAATTATTTAGAGAAGGAGGATAATGTTATAATTAGATTTTATAACCTCTAGGCTAGAACTAGAAAGGTATAAAGTCCTTAACTAAAGGATTATACAGGCTAAGCCTTTTAGTAAGGAGCAGTTATAAAACTAGCTTAACTCTTAGCAGAGTAAGCTAAGACACATAATAAGTAAGCTTAACTTCTAACATTGTAAGCTAAGAGCTTAACTTTATATATTATAAGCTGTCTTAACTAATAACTATAATTTACAGGGGACTTATAAGATTCCTCTATTATATATATAAATAATAGGAACACTACCCTTATAGTAATATGTTTAACCTTATTAATTAATCTACTTATTACTTCTTACCCTTAATTACAGTGTATTATTAATACGTGCATTAAACTAACCTTATTTCCCTAAACCTACTCTATCCCTAAGAACTAACCTTAAACCTGTTCTACATTAGTACTAGTATTAGAAGGTCTTTAACCACTAAGATCAAGTACAGAACAGGATCTTAACAATAATCTAGAAGTAATCTATATCTAACTGTAGCTTAAAACACTTTATCTATTTAATTCTAATAATATAGTCTTATAAGCTAAGATCTACTATTATAAATAAGCAGTTATAAATCTTTCTTCTATTAATAATTAGATATAAACAGATATACTAAGTTACTAAAGAAGAGATTTAGTCATAAAACTCTTTAACAGTAACTTAAAAAAGTAGCTTTTAGATAGGAGTTTAAAGAGCTAATAAAATAGAAGTAGTAATTTTTAAATTTAAAAAAATATAACCTTAAGCACTAGTATTAATTAAAGAGTATAATTAGACACTAAGGCCTTTAGTGCAAAGAATAAAAAGAGAAAAGGAATAAAGTCCTTTAAATAAGTTTAAGAGACTAAAGTTTAATAAGTTATAACAGTTTAGGCCTAAAAAGAGAGGTCCTCTTAGGCATCTTTATTTCTTATCTAATCCTCTTCTTAGTTAAGGTCTTCTCTTAATTCCTTAATATCCTTATTAAGGTGTTTNTACTAGTATTAATTAAGGAGTGTAATTAGACTATAAGGCCCTTAGTGCAAAGAATAAAAGGAGAAAAGAAATATAGTCTTTTAAATAAGTTTAAGAGACTAAGGTTTAATAAGTTATAATAGTTTAGGTCTAGGAAGGGAGGTCCTCTTAGGTGTTTCTATTTCTTGTCTAATCTTCTTCTTAGTTAAAGTCTTCTTCTAATTCTTAAATATCTTTATTAAAGTATTTAAACTTAATCTTCTATACTTAAAGCAAAGGATACTTACTTATAAAGTGTCTTAGCTTACTATAGTTATAGCAATTACTTAGAGTAGAATCTCTTACAGGACTAAGAGTCTTAGATATAGGCTAAGAGGAAAGTAAAAGTTAAGGTTATATTTAGATATAGAGGTTTACTTATTAGTATAAATTATAGTTTATTTTTAGTAGAGACCTCTAAATTAGACTTAAATAAAGTTAACTTAGTTTATATATTATACAGATTATACTTCTTGTAGTTAAGATTAAAAGATAGTTCCTTTATTCTATATTAAACACTATTAGGTGTTTAACTATAAGCTTAAAGGAGTTATTTTATTATTACTTAAATCTAAAGCTAAGTATCTGCAAGGTTAGTATAATCTTTGTCTATAAGTAGTAAAACTATTCTAATTTAGGTACTTATCCTCTAATAGCAGCACTAAGGAACTGTACTTTAAAAGTAAAGAAGGTTTCTATCTTATCTATATAGAGTTTATTAAAAGCAGCTTAGCTCTTAGCTCTCTTATTTCTTATAATAAAATAAGACTTATGTAGGTTAATTATATCTTCTATAATCTTAAAATATTAGATAAGGTATTAGATAGGTATTAAGGCTCTAAGTACTCCTTAGCTAGGCTAGAAGTATATCTCTAGACTAACACTATACAGGCGTGCTTACTCTAATAGTAGTTTACATTAATTTCTAATTAGTCTTAGATTAAGGCTTACTATTAGTAAAAAGTTAAGTTATAACAATTATTAAGGACTTTAATAGTAGGTGTTCTTTTAGATAGTTTTATATATATAGTATTATTAATTAAAATCTTAGACTAGAACCTTAAAAGTTAAAGTTATTCTAAAAGAGTTAGTAGTAATTTAGTGCTAAGTAAAAGATAGTCTAAAGTAATTATAGCTTACTATAGTTCCTAGATTTCTGTATAAAGCTAGTCTACTAGTTAAGCTAAGTCTTCTTTTTTTTAGTCTAAATCTAGTATAGGTTCTGCACTAGTTCTTACTAGATTAAAGGATAAAGTAAGATTAGATACCTTTGCTATTACTCTTAAGGTTAAGCCTTAAGTATATACTAATCTCTAAGTTAGTTCTTTTAAACTTAAAGAGATAGTAGCAAATATTAGAGTTAGGTCTAATTCTGCTAGGTTCTTAATAGTCTTTAAGTTTCTACCTTAGTATAATCTTATATAGCTATTCTAAAGTAATCCTAATATAGTAGTCTAAGAAGTTCTAAACTTAAAGGCTTTAGTTATTAAGAAATTATAGAGATTCTAGCTATAATAAAATACTAAATATAATAGTATAGTTTTAATTAGTTCTAAATTAAATAAGTCCTAGACATAATCTAAATAAAATAAGTAGTAATATTATTTAGAGGCTGTTACTAGCTAGGATAAGTTTTTCTATATAATATAATAACGCAAGTTATAAGAGAGTAATCTAAATAGAGTCTAAAGTGTCTACTACTAGGTATATAAGAGTGCTAGGACTAGAAGGTAAACTAAAGATACTATTCTCTATACTTATAGGTCTTGTATAAAAGGATACAGAAAAACTACTCTATAAAGCTACACAGACTGCCCCCCTTATATATACCTTCCTAGGGTTATCATCTAAGGCGAGTATGAATCAGGTGGCTATCGGATGGTTGTCGGTTGACTCAGGGGTAATGATATGATGTGACGTTGTGAACGTTACACTTAGGCCTTGTGCCCTTGCAAACTCTAAATTACACACTCTAAATTTAACTACCTTTACACTACTAATATAAGAGTATATAGTTCTAATATTTCTGCTAATTATTTACTAAATTTTAAGTTGTTAGATTACTAATATAATAAGATAATTGCAGCTATTAAGGCTAGCGTAGGGATATGCAAAGTTAAGGCTTAGTTTAATATGTAGCATTGCACTATGCACCATATAATTATTTTTCTTTATTTATATTGCATTAATCTATCTAACTAGCTATACTAAATACAATAATGTCTATACAGACATTAGTCTATAAGGCGCTGTTTTTACTCTTAGGCTAAGCTCTCTTTTTCTAGAGCCTTAGAAGCCTAGTTAAACAGTAGTAGTGCTCTTACTACGTAGCTTGCTAATAATAAGTTATTCTAAAGCAGGTCTATTTCGTTGTAGTAGGCCTTTAGGTTAAGGCTCCTGCAGCTGGCAGCTATCTAGGCTGTTGCTATTTGTTGTTTTTGTGTGTTGTAGAGGCCTCTTGCTAGGCCCCTGTTGCACGTTGTTTGCAGGCTATTGCTAGCCCTCTGTTGCACGTTGTCGTGGCCTGTTGGTGGCCCCCTGTTGCGCGTTGCAGAGGCCTGTTGATAGGCCCCTGTTGCATGTTGTCGTGGCCTGTTAGTAGCCCCCTGTTGTGCGTTGCAAAGGCCTATTGCTAGGCCCCTGTTGCACATTGTAATATCTTCTAGTCTAGAGCTCCTGCAGCTAGCAGCTACCTAACTGTTACTATTTCTGTTTTTTGCAGAAACTTAAGCAGTGCTGTTTGCCCTGCTTTAGTATTAGAGATAGCAGCTAATATTAGCTTACTTATCTCTTTCTGTATTTATTTTCTCTCTAGATTGTAGTATTTATAATATAAAAGTAAGTACTTAGGTATTTGTAATGTATTGCAACTACTAAAATATGCTTCTTTTTTATTTTTGCTAATTACTCTAGAAAAAGCTTTAAAAAGCCTTTTCTTAGCTTAAGCTAATTATAAGCTGCTATAAATTACTTAAGAAATAGTAAAGGCTTATCTTTAAGAGTATCCTTAGGTTACCTTTTAGTACTACTATTATAGCTTTTACTTCTCTCTTTTTTTTAGCTTATTACTTGCTTTTTTACTATTATAAAGTTATTTCTTCTTTTAGCTTTTTATTTAGATAGCTTAAAGTAGTAGTAACCTCTTCTATAATTATATGCTTTAGGCCTGCTTTAGCTAGCCTATTAGTATAGTTATTTCCTTTAATTTTTTAGTAGCTTAGAATCTACTTAAAATCTACTCTATTTTATTATTATACTAGTGTCTTACATAGCCTAGTAATTAAATAGCTAATTTTTTATCTTTTTTTTAATACAGTGCTTTGCAGTCTTTTTAGAGCTGCTTAGCTGTCTATAAAAAAAAAAAAAAAAAAAAAAAAAAAAAAANGCTTTTTATTTAGATAGCTTAAAGTAGTAGTAACCTCTTCTATAATTATATGCTTTAGGCCTGCTTTAGCTAGCCTATTAGTATAGTTATTTCCTTTAATTTTTTAGTAGCTTAGAATCTACTTAAAATCTACTCTATTTTATTATTATACTAGTGTCTTACATAGCCTAGTAATTAAATAGCTAATTTTTTATCTTTTTTTTAATACAGTGCTTTGCAGTCTTTTTAGAGCTGCTTAGCTGTCTATAAAAAAAAAAAAAAAAAAAAAAAAAAAAAAAAAAAAAAAA
>JAKUHH010000325.1:0-110369 GCA_022701365.1 Mycocentrospora acerina
GATGCTATAAGCGAGGTAAGCCACGTTGACTGTGCACGTGCTTAGTCGTTACATAGACAGAGTTAGAACTAGAAGAGCCCTATACCTTCTGCTAAATAATTTAACAAAATTAACTACTGCAACGCCCTTATATTAACAACCTGCATACATAACGCCTAGTAATAAGCTAAAGATAACATAGAAAAGGCCTAGGCCTAAATGCAAGCTGTAGTTAATAGGCACTAATAACTAGTAGATTAGCAAGTTAGAGATATAGTATACTTGTCTACTAAAAACTTAACTAACCTAAGACCTAGCTAAAAGCTATCTGTATAATAGGAAAGGCCTTTTAAGGTACTTAAACAGGTTAGGCACTCTTATTAGTTAAAGTTACCCTTAGGCTTACATATACATAACGTCTTTACACTAAATATCCTGTGTAAGGACCCCTAAGACCCCTTACTAAGATAAGAGGCACTAAAGCCTGCTAGAAACCTAATTTATAGCGTTAACAAATAAGAAGTAGAAGAGATACTTGCTAGTAAAGTCTACTAATCTACTCTAAAATACTAAGTTAGCTAAGTTAGACACAACCTAGACTTTATTTAGTATAAAGCCTTAAATTTTATAGGATCCCCTTATAAATTAAGGGCTTTTTATAAGAAGTATCTAAACAAGGCTAGCCTACTATAAGGACTTAATAGCTAGATATAAGCCTAGGAAGAAAGGGTAGAAGACATGTTATACTTAGAAGATAATTATGTTAGGGATTATAGTTCTTATTTATAATTATATATAGTACACGCAAGCTAACAGACCTAACTTAGATACAGTTTAGGCGCTACCTATTGCTGCATCTCTGTTAGCCTCTGTTAGCTTGCTCTCTCCCTAAGACTGCACTACATCCTCCTCTCTACTAACACTACCCCTCTTACTACTAACAACTACCTTACCCCTACTGCCCTTACCCCCCTTTGCTAACACTGCTGCTATCTCTGCTATTCTTACTGCTATTTTCTCTATCCTCCCCCTTATTACCTCTATTACAGCCCCTATGCCTACTACTACCCCCTAAATCTCCCCTAACTCTGCCTGCAAAGACTAAACCTCCTTCCTTATTAACTAATAATGCGCAAGCATAACCTCTGCAGTAGTTATGCTAGTAACCTAAGTGTTAGCTACCTGCACACATATTACTAGCTAATAGGCAGCGTTAACAGCAAGCTCTTAAACTACATCTGTCTCTTTGTTATTATTAATGCTGCTATAGACAGAGTTACCCTACAAGTTTAGGGCCTGCTAGAAGGACCTAAACTTAGGTCTAATATATAACAGCACTTATTAAGAGATTAACACTAAAGACTACAAGAACAGATATAAGTACTTACTAGATTGCACTTCTTATTCTGCGCTGTGCAATAGGCGCACTTCTTTAAACCTGCTAAGCAAAACTTAAACTTAACTAATTTTCTGCAAGTAGCAGCCTGCACACACTGCATGCAGATAACCTAAAAGGCTACTAAAAGGGCACTAGGGGGGAGAGGGATCAGCATAGGGGCAGGGTGGGGGTGCTAGTGCTAGTGCTGGTGCTAGTGTTAGTGCTGGTGCTGGTGCTAGTGCTGGTGCTGGTGCTAGTGCTGGTGTTGGTGCTAGTGCTGGTGTTGTTGTTGTTGCTGCAGCTGCTGCTGTAGTTGTGGTTATAGTTGTAGTTTTGCTATACTTATTAGCAAAACACTACTAAAAAGGCTTAACAAAGGGTACATACAAAAAATGTTAAGCCTAACTGCTAAGGAGATTAAGATTTTAGAGGGAAAGCCTCTATATATAAGAACCTGTCTTAAGGTAAAAGAGACAATTGTTAGGGCAATAACAAAGGAAAATTTTTCTTAAGGTAAAAGATAAAAATATTAGCAAAGATTACCTTGCAGCAGGATGTAAATAAGAGTTAAATATAGAGAGGAATGTAATTAGATAGGATAAGGACTTGCACTATGTAGAAAGACAAAGGGGTAAGGTAACACAAACTTTAGACAAAAGGTTTTTGCAAGAACAAGAGAAAGAAACCTAGACGCTGTCTAAACCTAACTCTACCCCTTCTTCTCTCTCCCCTATACTAACAAAAGACAACTCTGCAGAAAGGGACTTTCTGCCTATATAAAGGGGGGGGGGGTAGTGTAACGTTTACAATATTACATCCTATTATTACTTCTAAGCTAACTAACACCTATCTAATAGCTACCTGTTTTATACTTGCCCTAGATAGAAACCTTAGGAAGAAGTATATAAAGAGGGCAGTCTATGTAGCTTTATAGAGTAGTTTTTCTGTATCCTTTTATACAAGACCTATAGGTATAGAGAATAGTATCTTTAGTTTACCCTCTAGTCCTAGCACTCCCATATGCCTAGTAGTGGACACTTCGGACCCTATTCGGATCACTCTCTTATAACCTGCGTCGTTACACTGCGCAGTAAGAATACTGCTACTGTTTTACTAGACTTTAAAGGCTCTAGTAAAGACAGCTTAGTCTAAGAAAAGAAAACAGCGACTTAAAGACTAACATCTGCATAGGCATTATTATATTTAGTTTAGCTAGTCAGATAGACTAATGCAATATAAAAGAAAAAAAGAAAAAAAACCTAGCTGTACTCTGTTGCCCTAGGCCCTAGGGCTCTAGAAATTAGAGGGGAGACTGTCTGATGTGTGTTAAGATGGTATCTGATGAAATATTGATGCCGCAGGCTTCAGAACAGACGCGCTGAAAAAGGCAAAGTTGGTGTTTTTTCGTGTTTTTATTGCTACAACGTTGTTGGCCAGGGCGTCACGAGATGCAGGGCGCCACGTGCACAGGCACGGTACTTCGGGCAAACATGATACCAGTATTCAACAAACCGCTTTCCCCCCTTCTACTTGACTTCAATATCTAACCTAACTCTTCAGTTCCACACCAGATCTTATCGCGGTCCCTAAGCAAGTTTTACTCCACATTAACATCATCATCTCGCCGAATCAAATCTCCCTGCTTACGCAATCATGTCGAGCTATGGCCAAGCCCACGCCAAGCCAGTCGGCCTTCAACACTCGCACGGCGGCACTTGTCAAGGATGAAGGCACGCTCTACCATACTTTATGTGCACCTATCGTTCTCAGGAACCCTACATAAAACCAACACTAGATTAACTCGTGAGTCCTTAATATCAACGTTTTCAATCGCTACTCTGTAAAAAATAGATTAAAACAAAGTATATCGCCGAGCTTAGTCCAACTGCTAAAGTAACCATGCTAGGGTAATAAATGGCGCCTTTCAGGGTAATTCGGAGGAAATTGGGTCTATGCCGGACCCACCTACACTAATTATGTCTGCTTCCTAGGTATCCGCGAGCCCACCCTGTAAGCTAGGCTAAAGTAGGAGAAAATGTCATCAAGCAAAGCTTGGGTAAAACCACGGTACATTATACCTTATGCTTTAAGTACAAAAGGGTGTAACGTCTGCCTGTCTCGTATATTCACCTGTCTTCAAATCCATCTTACCAACACCAAGTCCTCTTCTAGCGACCACTCCCTAGAACATCAAACATCTGCATCACTATTTAATCATGCGGTTTGTAAGCGCCTGGGAGGCGGCTTCCCACCTCGGTAGCATCCTGCTTATCGCCAGTACTGTCTCTGCATTGGCAACAACGGCCAACTCGGTCGACAGTTACGACTATGTGGTAGTCGGCTCCGGTCCTGGAGGTGGCCCACTGGCCGCCAATCTAGCACGAGCCGGTTTCAGGACTCTCTTGCTCGAGGCTGGTGATGATAACAGTGCTGCTATGACTACGAACGCTATTGCGTTGACAAACACTGCAGATACAACTGCCCTAACTTGGACCTATTGGGTTCGTCATTACGACGATGTCGAATTAACAAAAAAGTACCAACATCTTACCTGGAGGCTTCCAAACAGAAATCTGTGGGTTGGTCCAGGTAGCTCAGCGCCTACGGGAGCAGAGATTGTTGGTATCCAATATCCCCGTGGCGCTACACTCGGAGGATCGTCCATTGTCAACTCCGCCCTGACTGTTCTTCCTGCCAATAGCGACTGGGACTATATCAAGAACCTCACAGGCGATGATTCTTGGAAGTAAGTTTTCCCAGAACCCATTTACTCCATCCATTTCGTTATATTAGGGGAATTAGTAAGCTAATGCACTAAATCATAGTGCTACTCATATGGGGGAACTGTTCATCAGGTTAGAGAAGAATCAATACCGCCCATGTGGTACACCAGGCCATGGTTTCGACGGGTATCTTGAGACGGTTTTGGGTAACGGGACCGTCTTTCTCTCTTCACCTCAAGCAACTGCAATTCTAAAGGCCATGGCTGCCGAGGCGGGCCAAAATCCAGAGGACCTGGAAACCATTCTAAACGTTGACCCTAACCAAGTCTTGAACCCCGACCGAGACCAGATTATAGGGCTCACGGGATCGCCTCAACATGCCAATGCCACCTGGGCCCGCTACAGCTCTAGGAATCGAGTGCTCGATACCTTGCGCGCTGTTGACGAGAAGGGCAATAAAAAGTACCCCCTGGAGGTCCGCCTCAACTCCTACGCTACCAAGATCCTCTTTGACAAGCCTAAAGGAGGCTCGGAGCCTCGTGCGATTGGTCTTCAATACCTAGAAGGCAAAAGCGCTTTTCAGGGTGACCTCCGCTATGATTCGACAGTCAAGAAGATTTCACGACGGGTTTATGCTCAAAAAGAGGTTATTCTCAGTGGTGGATCATTTGGTACGCCCCAGCTGCTGTTACTCAGTGGCATTGGACCAGCTGCAGACCTTAAGGCCCTGAAGATCCCTGTCATTGCCGATCGACCAGGTGTTGGCCGTAACATGCAAGACCACAACGAAATTGCTGTCATTGGACACGGCGCTCAGGCTTTCAATTTCTCCGCTGCTCCTGGCGGTCCTCGCTCCCAGTGCACCTATGGGGCTTCTGGCGACCCATGTCTTGCACTCTACCTCAAAGGTCAGGGACCATACGTTCAGCCTAGTCTTACCCAACTCGCTTTCCTCAAAACTAATCACACCATCAACGACGAGCGTGATATTGCCATCTTCCCTGGTTCTTTCGGATTTCGTGGCTTTTGGCCCTGAAACACTGGACAATCGTGGGATGATCCCCCAACAACCTAGGGCATGCACAGCGTCCACATACATGGCAACAGTACGGCTGGATATCTTAAGCTTCGTTCGGCCGATCTGACCGTGACGCCTGAAATTAACTTTCGACACTTCAACGGCACAGGCGCCGCAGGCGATATAGCAGCTATCAAGGAGTTCCTCGCTTGGGGTCGTCGTGCTTTCAACCGCGTACAGGCACCATTCGCTCCTTACAATGTCACCTGGCCACCATGCGCAGGCACTGTTGGTGCAGATGGAAGCTGCTCTGTCGCTAATAATGATGAAGATTTCATTCGCGAAAATATCTTCGGCCATCACGTCATTGGCACTTGTTCTATTGGCCCCAGCTCTGACAAGAACGCAGTCTTGGACTCCAAGTTTCGTGTCCGTGGTGTTTCTGGCTTGCGAGTAGTCGATGCCAGTGCTTTCCCCAGGTCTCCTGGAGCTTTCCCGGTTGCCGGGGTCTATATGTTGAGCGAGAAGGCGTCGGAAACCATCCTGTTGGGCCAGTAATCCTGTGCGGTATCTTTCTGTCCAACTGTCCCTGCCAATTAGCTATAACAGCGTGTCCTACCTGATTTGAGGCAGGATGTTAGGCTTAGCGTTAGGGATTCCTAACTTTTGCAAGGTAATTTAGACCTTACCTATGTATTATAATAACAACTGAAAATTCTCAAATTTAATAACCAGTTTCAAAATCTTTTTTTAATTTTTTAATACAGCAATAGAAGCGCTATTACCTCTTAGATCTACAGCAAGTATTAATACTTAAGGTTGCAATCTAGATAGGATTTGCAGGGATATAGAACCTTTTTAGGATAGCTAAGCGCTTATTATGCAATACAAATAGCAAAGCAGTAGCACTATTTACTGTGTTAATATCAACTACTAGCCTACGAAAATTTCTATACACATTTGCAACACTGTTTTTAGCTTTCTTACAGAGTACAGCGTGCTAGTATGCAAGCAGCACTATGTATGATGTCAGCCTGCACTCGGGAGAGCACGTGTGTAAACACGTGTGCAGGCCTGTGTGCAAACACGTAAGCACTCAAATCCTATATAGTCTCCAAGTTCTACACTCCTAATAATACAACAAGTTCCTCCTAATTGTTGGCTTACAGTAAGCGTTAATGAGTGATGAAGGCTTAAAAGTTAATAGCACTTACAATTTGACAGTAAAGTTGGTAGATAGTTATTATACTTAAGTAACATATTATAAGATATCTACAAGGCAGCAAAGTAGATATTTAGTGTCAGATTTTTATCAACAAAAATAATAACCCCTAACACTAAGCTTATCTAAGCAAACTTCAGGCCTAACATCCTGTCATAAATTAGATATGGCTATGTTCTGTATCTGTTAAATAAAATAGACCAAAACGCCTTATCTAGCAGAAAGCACAGGGCCATGTTCTATTCCTACCGATAGTCAGGCAAGAGCTTTGGGCAAATGCATATAGTCGATCTAGCCTACGTAGTCAAGCGACAAGAGCTGATCCCAGCAGCTGCACCACCGCCTTGTTCCCTTTGGAATTTACTATCTGCAGCGCCGTCTACCCATCATTGTCCCTGAGTCGTGTGACAAGGCTCGCGAAGAGTAGGTACATGAAACTGACTTTTTTTGCCTATATTGCGTTATTGCAGGGCTTGGTTCTATAGCCAACTATGTCATGGTTCTGAGGATAGGAGCCTACCATATTCTCAGATGTGAACACCCCAATTTGGTTCGCGTGATCTATCGTCGCATTTTCTCCTAGATGATAGTACTTTCCTTTTACCCTAGCCATGTTCATCATATCAATTTCTGGGCCAGGGAACGGTTCCTCTCTATATTCGGCGTTAAGAGGTACACACATCGACTTCGTATTTACAATCCTATCATTCCGTTGGTACTCCTCTGATGTAATGCTA
The DNA here is from genome assembly GCA_022701365.1 of Mycocentrospora acerina. Taxonomy (NCBI): domain Eukaryota; kingdom Fungi; phylum Ascomycota; class Dothideomycetes; order Pleosporales; genus Mycocentrospora; species Mycocentrospora acerina. Next base: position 7,058 of record JAKUHH010000325.1, read on the forward strand.
CTCAGGGCCCACAATCTTTTTTTGTTCAACTGGTAATCGCCCATTGCGTAAGCAGGAAGAGCGATCACTGGTAACATGTCTGGACGAGGGATTTGGCTTCCAGGATGTGGAATACGAAAAAAGTAGTTCATACTTCTGAGGTGTCTATTGGCGACATCTGTGAACCATTGCGCAAGTTCCTTCAGCTGTGGAAGAAAAGGGAGTTTTGAGAAGATTTGGAAAACGGTTGGAAAGGCTATGCCCTATATACCGAATGGATTGATGACCTCATTGAGCGGGAGAAGAGCGAAGAATTCGTTGACATCCTGCCGACTCAGAGTACGATTGGGAAGTAGATCTGTCGCACAGAAGGACATCGTGAAATAATAGGTGTGTTGTGACAGGTGTGGAGCAAACTGGTTGAGGCCAGTTACACCGGGGATACTGTTATCATAAAGTCCGTGGGCGTTAGAATTCCACCAACGTGTGACAACCTCGGCAAGCCGACTGTGCATGGCGCTCGAAGACTCGTCTGGTTTTCTGAAGAACTCCCAATGATCGAGATGTAGGTCATAGAATCTGGACTCGGGAAGATCAAAAGACGTTGACCAAACTAATCGTGTGAGGAGTTCCAAGAAGTCAGGCAGGAAAAGGCTCTGCAAATCATATTTTCAACTTGTCATATTCGAAGGACTAATCTCAGGAGTGGATTACGTATCTGCACCACATCTGTTGCGGTTGTCCCTTTGTGAGGCGTACCAATTGTGACAACTGACGTGACCTAATCTTGATGATTGTGGGTTGGAAAATGCGGAACTGGAAACAAATCCACGTGCGTGTCTGTTAGCAGCTCTATAAGATTATTTTTTTCCTCATTTATATTGCATAAATCTATCTAATTAGCTAGACTAAATACAATAATGCCTATGCAGACGTTAGTCTATGAGGCGCTGTTTTTCCTCCTAGGCTAAGCTCTCGCTCTATAAGATAACGGACACTATTTCGTCCTTGTGAATGTCAAATAAAATGGATCGGTCTCTTGTTGCCCCATTATAGTCCCAGCTCTCTGGAACATCGCCAAAGAGTACAGGCCGCCAAGTCTGTGCCCCTTGTAGATACCCAAGGGACGCAGCTGGATGCTGATTACCGTAAGGGATTTTTAATTCTTTTAGGAACATTAGTAGAAAGATCATAACCCCTGTAGACTAGTTAACATAGTTGACGCGGGAGATTGAGCAGTCGAAACCATACTTGTCGGCTCCATTGTTGATGTTTTTGAGCTGCGTCCAGATCTCGCACGCACGCTCCCGATTGCTGGAGAGAGGCCCAATTTTGACGACAATGACTTTGTACCCAGCCTGAGCTAATATTTCTGGTAGATTTTCAAATCCTCCCCAGTAGTTGATGGTTCCGAAAAGTGGCCGACCCTAGCCACTAAAATCCGGATACTACAACGAGAGTAAGTCACTCTGCCTAATAATCAGTTCTGGTATAGATATCTTACCCAACACGATTGGGTTATCTTGGTTCTGAGTTTGGCCTTTCATTGAATTGACCAACGCCCGTAAGGCCTGAATTCCCTTGTTTCCAGAGCTGATTGGGATATCACTTGGAAAAGGGCTTTCATGCTCCTGAGGGTCGTATTCAGAAGTGGTCTTCGAGAGGGTTGCAAACGATCGCGAGCGCTTTCCCTTTGTATTTGGTGCGCAGACTGGTGTCGTGACCCCGACCCCTCACCCATAGCAGTAACCGGAGCGGGAGAAGGCTCAATCAGCGGGATTGGGATCGGCGTCAGTGGCAAGTCTGCAATGGTGGCTACTCTGACATTAGAAGTTTGCGTGAACTCGCCGATATAATTGAGCATTGTCTCGGCAGGGATTATGTGAAGATAGTGGCCATGAGCGTAAGCGGCGTAGACAATGCCAAGCAGCTATCCCTCACGAACCACCCATGCGCCTGAGATACCCCACTCTGTGTAGCAATTAGAGCAGATCTATCCTAGCAGGGGAATTTGTTCGTGCTGTGGGAGTAACATCTTCCATCTGGAGTTTCTTAGTATGTATCACCACCCCTCTCAGGATCAAAGAGGAATTCCCGTCCAATAAATAAGCCTTCAGGGGCGCACTATCCTAGTCTCCAACGATGAAAACGCTCCCTGCGCAAAAATTGTGCATTGGGACGTGACTAGTCACTTCTACCTTTACGTCTCGTTCTGCGTCTCGATATCTGTTCAGTTTGGCTTGGTAAGGCGCATAGTGGTGAAGCAACGCAAAATCAGATGATTCTGGTGCGGCGTCCAGTGAGGTCATATTACTCGTAGTAGTGCCTCGGCCCATGTAAGCGAAGATGTTGGGTGATTGTATTGGCAGCCAGTGAATGCCTGAATCACCTGGATCACCTTGTGAAACGGACACAGAGCTCCGATACTCTACGGTATTTTACTACTTTTCTATTCCTATGAACACATCGAATTACCTTTTATTTCACAATAAGTCTCGTGATCGCTATCAAGGCCAAAATCAATCTCCAGTCGCATCATTGTATTAGTGCCTGACTCATTCTCCAAGTCCTGCTGATCCAGAGGCCTCAGAGAATTTTTGCGTGTATCTATAGAAGTCTGACGATCCTTGCTGAGGAAAGTGTGCGCTGACGTTAGGCTAAATAACCTCGGCATTGACTGACCTGACACCGAAACTGGGTATGGGGCATTGAGCGAGATGAGAAGAGACTTTGGCCTGAGTAGTTCGAGGAATTGGCGGAAGAAGTGGAGGCCATCAACCGTCTAACGGACCACATCACGACACTCCCTGCTCCTACAACAGATCCAGACGGTTGGCTTCAATGAGATATGGGCTTGTATATTTAATCGGTGTGCTATGGGATCGAGCGCACCGCTTCTGCCTGCGAGACAAAGTACAGCCTCTGTAATCACTTCGTCGTCAGCAAGCTCGTTAAGATGTCTGGTGGCCTCTTGTAGACTGTCCTGAAGGCATTGCATTACTGCATCGTGCTATCTCTGCTGTATGGCTGCTGGTGGCGGAAGTTCTTGTAACAGCCCAACGTAGTACTGCTGAACCCTACTATGGGCTCTGTATCAGCTAAACGTTTAAATTGCAAATGAAGTCTTATATAGTATTTTCCAGTGTAGCAAGAAGCTTTAGGTACTCATGGTATTGCCAACAAATGGAAATGTGTCATACTAGAGCTTCTCTGAAGCTATTGGTAGCTCCATCGTTCTCCGAGCATCTTGTAGTGTTTTGACGTGCGGTCTGGTCTGATGTTTCTAAGCGAATCAATTCCTGCTTAGAGCAACTCTACTAACCGAGCGTTACGGCTTGTGCGTTTGCCATTGTGGGTTATTAAAGGAGGTGCCACGTTAGAAGTGGTCTTAGTCTGCTTGTCAGCTGGAAGGTATTTCGCTTCAGCTATGTCTTGGCCGTTGCTAAGAAGAGCAGCTGAGCTGAAGTAAGTTTTCATGTGCGGAATTGGGATTGAGAGCGACCTGGGGGCAACTATCATCAATTCAGATGAATGCCCAGACCTTTAAGGGCCCATCATGCTATCTACCCGACTCATATTACTCTATCCTGGGATCATGGTAGTCTCATTTGCAGAATCATCAAAAGTTCGTCATGGCCGAACGTCTATTTTCAGAATCAATCACTGAGGATCTGCTACACGCTCGAAAAGGCAGGAAATGCGTCATCGTCAATACCATTTGGCCTCACCTCGGGCTTGTAGAAGACAACTTCATTCCGGATGATTACGCAGACATACTGCGTTCAATTGGTATAGCACTTAAAAGACTTTCCACACACGATGAACAAGACTTTGCGGATCAACTCTTGAACAGTCTTCTTAAAACAGTCACACTTATAAGAGAGCATCTGACTGCAACTGAGGAATTTATGGTCAACACACTCGCTGAGGAATATCACAGCACCCCTCGAGATGCTGTCGTTCGATCTGTGGAGCTTGCGGCCCGTCTTTGGCTGGGAATGAACATTTGCTCGCGCTGGCCATTGACCAGACGAACGAGTCCTCGCGATAGTTGCATCGATTGGCCGAACAACAAATTGCTATCAGATGTTGTTGCTGAACAGTTCGAAAGGAAGATTGTGGCTGTGATGGACGAAGAAATGGACCTAGATAGCTCTCTCACTGTCGTGAAGCTGATAGAAACACGCGACGTGCAGATACGATGGACGGACAGTTTGATCGAGCACCTGAAGCTGGAAGGAACTCGCGGGAAAAGAACTTTAGCCATATATAGTCAGAAACTGCGGCTGATCAAGCACCATAAGGGTCCTATACCAAACATGCTCGAGCATCAAGTGTTGATAGAAGCCATTGCGACGCTCGACCTGCTTTTTCCCTTGGGCGATCAAAAGACCATTGATTTTTCACGTTTAGAGATACTTAACTAGGATAAAGAATCTTTTCATCTAAGCCATTGCAGATTAATAGGAAAGCATAACTAGCATTTGAAAACTAGCTTAACTATAACTTAACAATGTGCTTAAGCTTAAGCTTAAGCTTAAGCCTAATATTAGCCCTTGCAAGAGCCTCTGTTCTATAGAGCATTTAATGCAGCCCTTGCTTATAAACCAAAGACACACAGGAGCTCTTCATGTTATCTTTTTAAGCTATCTAGCATACTCATTAACTAGAAAGCTACTGTAGAACACCCAGTGTTGAAGAAAAGGAGCTAGAATAATAGTATTCAGGTGATCTATTGTATGGACCAATGTTCTATCTATCTATGTGTAGATCTCATTTATATACATTAGAAAAGAGCTTAGTAGTTGTTGCTACAAAGCGTATTTGTATTTGTCTGAATAGGTGTAGTATATACGTTGTGTGTAGAGCAGTTGAGTATTAATTACTCTACTAATACCTTAGTATTAAGCTCTTCGTAAGAGGCCACGTACCTAAGCGTGGCTTGCACGTGTGGCTTGTGAGCAGGGCTTATAAGCGAGACTCGTGAGCAGGACTCTGTTTTGTGACCTTAATCAGCTCGCCTATTAAAGATAGAACAGTGAATATCCACAGTATTTATAAGTTGACTAAGCTCTGCTACATGCTAACTAGCATATTTTGATAGCAGGGTTGGAGCAAAGGTTGCATTATCATAGAAGCAACAGCCTGCACCAGAAGATCAAGTAAACTGAATTTGACGGCGGAATGTATGTCTGACTCTGAATTGGAGCAGTAGAATCGTCGTCTAAGCGGCTCTGGTGCAGATGTCGATGCCGGTACCATGTATCGAACAACCGCTTAACAGTGTGTGCGCTGGCTGTAGCTCGAGCGACTTCGCCTCTTCTCCACTCTTTCTTCTCCTAACCCACATGCTTCACCAACTTTGCTCGGCTAGGTAGGAAGTTGGCTGGGGTGGCTCGACAGCGAATAGCTGGAGTGAAGTACCATCGACTTCAGGTCTTCTCCAATCGATTTCCGACCTCCTCAGATCAGTCCCGTCTTGACTTCCACAATCGTCGATGCGCCGGGAATAGCAGGTGATCTCTACAGCTTGTGTGTATTTGGGGGCCCCCACGACTTCACTCCCTCTCCACCTAAAGTGCGTCAAGCAACCGATACCCTTGGTAGTGCAGCTGGCTCGTAGACATCACAGCCCACAGCTGCCTACCTACGATGTAGTTTGGAGAGGACATCTGGACCTGGAGCACGCCATTTCACTTTTAAGCATGGTGAATTACGATAGAGTGGCATGCTTCGATATAGTGGCCTTCGAACGGCTTATAGCGTCGGAAATATTCTGTTTATGCAAGCAGCCAGCAACTGTCACGATAGGACGCGCCAACCTGCTGTATTTCTTGAAGATGGAGTTCGCCGTGTCCAACCTCCTAAGTTGTGGATCAATGCCCAGATGGAAGCCAATCTGAAATAGTTGTTTGTCTGTCGTCTCTCTTTGATGCTGCTGACATTTTCCGCCTTATTGTCGGCAATTCTAAAACATCGTTGGGAAATCGCTGAAACTGACTCGCCACAGCTCAGGGATTGTTCGGATATCCCGGGTGAGCTACCAGGGCCAGGTTAGGTCATGTTAGGTCATGTTAGGTCATGTTAGGTCATGTTAGACCACGTTAGGTCAGGAATGAGGAGCCGTTGTAAAGGCCAAGATAGGCTTACGTCATGATCTTGGCCATTGCAACTTTGCCTCCTTTATGGGCACTGAACTGCTGCTACATCTTTGTCGCTTCACTTCGAGGGCAGAAGAAGAACGATTGTATCCGTTCTCAGGGCGAACCGTAGAGAGCGGATTGTTCGCGAGCCATGGATTAGAGCAGTCGCGTTGCAGAAGCAGGGCTGGGAGTCGAGGCGTTCCGCGTGTCACAGGCGGTATGGGCGAGGAAAGGAAGTAGTATTTAAAAATTACATATTCAAACAAGGCATGGCCGGCGAGGCAAATTTCGTTCTTTGTTAAACAACGGTGCATCGAAACAAAAGGAATATGCTCTGGGCATGAGCATTTCACCCAAGTCTCTGTACGGGTAGTATATTGGCTTGCCTGCACTGGCCAAGTCGCGGCGCCTGTCGCAGTGGCCATTTGTGCTAAAACTGTCAGACAAGACCTTGTATATACTTGCTCTCACAATCATTATCTCAATGAATCGGATGCTACAGGCTTTTGGCTTCCTGCTACGTTCTGACTTGTTAAGGTCGTTTACCCAGGTCTGAAGGTATCTCTCATTCGTCCAGCGCATTGCTTCCTTATTTTATCTTGTATTAACATTATTATAATTATTTGAAAAAGCCTCATATGAAAGTAAGGTGCATTATTTGACACGGGCTTCTGAGGAGGTGCGAATCTTTCCCATTTTGCCTACCGAAATCTACGTATTTCATCTGCTCTGGCTCCCCCTTTACAAGCTTCCAGGGCTCAATTCCTAGAATATAGCTATAGCTCCAGGCGGACTTGCAACTCCTCCTTTGACGTGTAATGGCGCGCTCGTCAGGAAGAAGGTCTAACGGTTTTGTCGCTTACACATGTCAGACAGTTCCTCAAGGTTCCAGTGCTCTCCTATCGGGGTGCCCCAATGCACAAGTAGCCAATCATGCATGGTCCAACCTCCATTCATAGAGAGTGGTAAAGCATCAACACTGTTGTCGCCAGCTATGCCAGCGAAGTGACGATCATACAACCAGCGAACTGTCTTCTCGCTAGGCTCAACTCCAACCACAGTGCCACTTTCCATAGCAGCCTCACGCTCAGATGCAGTTGCATTACTAAATATTATCAGCAATAAGATCATAGGGTTGGAAGAGATGGTTGATGTCTTACTTGTACCAGTTTAGATAACCGCTCCTGATGAGCAGGATATCGCCTTGCTTTGTTTTCGTGCCCTGCCACTTCAACGTCTTTTCAAGCTCCTCAACTGGGATTTCATATCTCGTGATGGGACTTGGAGCACTTCCGTACACATGCTTATACCAGGCAAACCAGTCTACTAATATACCACGCCCCACGATACCTCCCCTCTCGCACCAATTGTGAATTCCATTCCTTTCTCCCAATGAAGCTTCTGAATGGGTCATTCTATTATAGTATTTCTGAGTAGCTTGTACGGCATAATGTTTGAGTGAGTCCTAGTGGGAGCCTGATTGTGTGTTGAAGTGGAGTTCATCGTCTATGCCTATGATACCAAGAGTTGCGTTTACATCGATTGGCCGTTGTTCGAATGGAATGCGGCCAAATTCAGGATGTTCAAAGTTGTCGAGGGACTAATCGAGTTGTACATGTTCTCCCGAGCGGATCTCTCTTGAAGCAGCCCGAACTACTGACGGAGTTAGGAGGTTAATTGCTAAGTGTCCTTTGTTAGAAAGTAGTGCGGGAACGCAAAAATGAGCAACGTACTTCCGATTTCATCCTTTTTACTATATCTATTAAAGAACCCCTACAAAGAACCTTGGGGTTCTCCCTTGACTGCTGGAAGGTCATCAAAGGCAGGGAATTTGAAGTTGGCTGTTTCAGAGGCCTCTCCAAGGGCCAACGGTAGAGAAACAATCAACGTTAATAAAGAATACATATTATGCAAAAGATAAAAACTTTATTGAGATGCTAAAAAATAGTGAGCATTGAAGGGATTAAATAGGTAAGTTTATGACTTGACTACTTTTATTTATGAAATAAATTTCGTAATCGAATTTAAACATTGCTTGACTAATTCTAGTTGCCTCAGATTTAAGCTTTAAAAGGGGTTCTGGGTACTCCGGAAAAAAATAAAAATGATGTACAAGAACAGAGAATTGCACTTGGTTTGTAATTGAGGAAGAACATTGTGCAACCTTGGCGGCTTGGTTGAATCAAGCCAGCCAATAACTACAAAAGTGTACAGCTTGGCCTACTAATCGTCGAAGCGAAAACAATAGCGCGAAGTTGCTTAATATTACAAGCGACAACATTAGTTAGAATTATAACACCTACACAAGCGAAATCCTTACCATAGCAAAGCTATTATGTATTGCTACTAAGGACAGCAAAAACACTTTCTTAATGCTTACGCCCAATTTAATAAACTGTCTACCCTAATGCAAACAGCGCAACATCTATCTGAATTATGTCTGACACTCGTTTATGGTTAGCGTAGGCAAATAGTATTGATAAACTCTAATTACCAATACAACTGAACAAAATCAATGCTCGATTTCCCGACTACTATGCGTGAAACAAACTAAATGTGACACCCCTCTAGGCCCTGTCTGACCGGATCTAATATTAAAACCCCTGAAGAAATACATCAAGCAGTCTATTACATTAGACATTTCACAACGGAATTGTGACATCATTCCAAGCAATATTCAACCTAGGCCGGACTCCTTCTCAACCGCTAACAAAATCCAATCACTTTAAGCTACTTTAAACTCTTCTTTGTATTAAATCTAAAATATTACTACACTTTTACATGTCAGAACATGTGAAGCATAGCTGTAGAGAAGTTGTCTGTATCCTAACTAGTAATGGAAATGGAACATAGTCTATGTTCCATGTGCTTCCTGCCAGATAGGGGGCTATGTCGTATTTATTTTGGCACATATAGAACAAATCACTATAGTAGTTTACGTTACCTGATTAACCAAGTTAATATGTGTAGCCTTTTAAGTCTTTAAAAATGTATACTTATGCTTAGCTATATCTGTTTTACACGATGTGCTGTATGTTGTAGAAAGGGTGCTTAAATTTCTCTAAAAGGCTAGAGATCAAAGACACTAAGAGGAGATTGTGAAGCTATAGCTTTAAAAGAACTAGAATAAAAATGCAGGATTATGATTATTCAAGTATAACTCTGTAGCTAAGCTTGTCTTCATCCCCTATAGGAGGCTCTACACCATATATTAAACATCTAGAAGAAATTAATAAAGAAATTAAATAGTTAATGTCCAAATTGCACCAAACTCGTCTAATATTTTAACTTGTGTCTTCTCTTTGCCCGCTGTTCCTGCACAGCTGCATGTAAAGCCCTAACCGCAACATCTTCACTTAAGCAACCTTTATCTGTATTAAGCCTCGCACGAAGTTGGGTGTAAAAGTTCACAGCTATTTCTTTTAATAATTCACTCCTTACGTCTCACAGTGACCTTACCACCTGAGGAAATCTGGCTAGTTGGAATGCACTCGCTACATGCAGCATCTTGTTTATGATGCCTTGTTCTTTGGGTGTGTTTTGTGCGGTTGAACAGGCAGAGAGGTAGGCGAAGGATGCATAGGGTAGATGTGAGGAACTTAGTTCGTGTATGGTCAGAAGTGAAGGCGTGTTGGCTGTGCTGAGATGGAGGCTGGAGCGGGTGGGTGCGAGGAGATTGGAGGAGCTATGACAGGCGAAATGAGCGATTGTTGTACGAGGGAGAAGGGAGAGAATTGTGGATTTGAGAGGGTTGATATAGGAAGTTGCGCTTATTTGTAGTTTGGCAGATTGGTCGCCTGAAATTGCCTGGTTGTCTGCATCTGCAGGGCACATGATTTTGCTCACCTTGGAAACCTCTTCTCTGACGCCAGGAAATTCGACTTGACCATGCGTGTTAGGCATAGCTACTAGAAGAATTTCAGGTTTTGTGGTGATTACTTTTCGACGGTGCTTCTGATTAAAGGCTACTGAAAGAGCCTGTACTGTTGCGGCATATGACGACACACAGTACATAGTCGCGTTCTGGTTTGATCGCCCATTTATATCATATAGTCCAGCAGCATGTAAAGGTAGCAAACCTACGACTCCACTTGTTATTTAGAAGACTCGTTGAAGCTCATCAACGGACGATGGTGGTGACGAAAGGAGGTCTAGATGTTTTAAAATGGGCTGCACAACCCCATTCCATGCCTTTTTGAAGATTTTACATAGCTCTGCATTTGCTTCCATGCGTTTCCTTCCAGGTTTGGCTCTTGAGAGTCGTTTAGGACCTACTAGTTTGTCTATCTACGATGAGCATCTAGATTGAAGTAGCTCGTAAATTAACCAGGTAAGACACATTAATATTATGTTAATTAATAACACCAACTCTGCCTTTTTTAGCGCGTCTGTTCTGTCGCCTACGGTATTAATATTTTATCAGATATCATCTCCACTCACATCAGAAAACCTCTCCTCTAATTTCTAGAGCCCTAGAGCCTAGGGTGGTGGTTTGCAGCTAGGTGTTAAGATCCTGTTCTGTACTTAATCTTAGTTGCCAAAGACCTTCTAATACTAGTACTAATGTAGAATAGATTAAGGATTCATCTTTTAGAATAAAATAAGTTTAGGGAAATAAGGTTAGTTAGATATGTGTGTTATTAATACACTATATTAAAAAAAGGAAAAGATAATAAGTAAATTAACAAATAAGGTTCGATCTAATACTATAAAGGTAGTGTTCTTATATTTATATATCTTACAGGAATATCTAATTAATCCTTTATAAATTAAAGTTATTAGTTAAATTAGCTTCTTATTTATAAATTTAATTACTTACATTTTAAAAATTATAGTTAAGCTTACTTATTAATTATATTAGCCTACTTAGCTAAGAATTAAACTATTTTCTTTCCTTATCTATATTGTATTAATCTACCTACCTAGCTAGACTTAATACAATAATGCCTATTCAGACATTAATCCATAAGGCGCTATTTTTCTGTCTAGGCTAAGATCTCTTTTTAAGAGCCTTAGAAGTCTAGTAAAACAGTAGTAGTGCTCTAACTATATAGCTTACTAAAAACAGAGTATTCTAAAATAGTTCTTTATTATTTTTAGTATGCCTTTAGGTTAAGACTCTTGCAGTAAGCAGCTACTTAGCTGTTGCTATTTTTGTTTTTTGCAAAAACTTAAGCAGTGCTAATTGCTATACTTTAGTATTAAACATAGTAGCTAATATTAGCCTGCCTTTCTCTTTCTATATCTATTTTCTCTCTAGATTAAAGTGTTTATAGTGTAATAGCAGGTGCTTAGGTGTTTCTAATATATTATAGCAACTAAAATATCCTCCTTTTTTATCTTTACTTATAGCTCTAGAAAATGCTTTAAAAAAGCATTTTCTTAGCTTAAGCTAATAGTAAGCTGCTATAATTTACTTAAGAAAAAGTTAAAGCTTAGCTTTTAAGAGTAAACTTAAGTTACTTTTTAGTATTACTATTATATCTTTTGCCTCTCTCTTTTTCTTTAGCTTATTTCTAGCTTATTTGCTACTTTAAAGTTATTTCTTTTTTTAGCTTTCTATTTAAATAGCTTAAAGTAATAGCAACCTCTTCTTTTTCTATTTTTATATACTTTAGGCCTGCCTTAGCTAGCCTGTTAGCATAGTTATCTCCTTTAATTTTTTAGTAGCTTAGAATCTATTTCAAATCTACTCTTATTCCTTATTATACTAGTGTCCTACACAGCCTAGTAATATGATAGCTAATTTTAATCCTCCTTTTAATGCTTTAAGTTGCATTTCTTGTCATTTTTGAGGGTTGTTAGGGTGGGCGGATGAGTAGTGTTGGCGGATGAGCGGTGGAACACGTTATTGAATACCCTCTTTAAGAGCAAGATAATAACGGCAATAACTGTTTAATTTGCTATCATTTTGAAGAAGTAGTTCCATCTTCAATCTTGTTTCTGCAACAGAAAGCGCCTTTTGATCCCTTCTCTCATCTATCGGTTTAACTCTCCTGACTGAGCCCTAACTGTACAGCATTCCAGCTAGCCACCAACTTAACATATTCTGTGACTAATTTTAGAATTGTGCGTAAAAATTGAAGGATAGCAAGATACGCACCAAGAACACTTAGTTTACTATCGTTGTTTTTGTCACCCTTTTGAATCAATCGTTCAGAATGCTGGTTTACTATAGCTGCGAATCTTTTGCTATTTTCAATCTCTCCTAAAGTGACAAATCCTAAAATATAGCAAGTTGTTAGCGAATGTTAGTTATATTCTCCTAAAGGAGAAAATATCTCAGAGACTTTAGATTCTTTGACAAAGGACAATAAGGATGTATCTCATACCGTCACTGTCCTTATCCTACAAAAGTTAGTAGTGTTTAAAGTAATATATTGAACATGCATAAATAAGATTTACAGTGCTTACCATTTCTGAGAAGTCATCCTCAATAATTGAGATGGTTTTTAAAGTGAAAGGAAACTATTTCATTTGTCTCAGCATTGTCTTAGATTTTAAAAATTATTTAAGAAGGAAAATACCTTAGAGTTTAATTCAGAGTAAGACATAGTGAAGATAAGCTGTGCAGATAAGGAGCAGTTTTATAGATCTTGTAGAAAGAAGTTTTCAAGTAAAATGATGATTTCTACGTATACTGGAGCGAAATATTTATAGAGAAGTAATTGAATAATATAAAAAAAGAAATAAGCCTATCTACGTAATCAAGTCTTTCTCAATGCATTAACTTTATCTTTTATTCAAATTTATGACCGAAAAGGTAAGTCAAACATTGGTCAGCATAACTCAAAGCTTGCTTTTGTTATCAGCAGCTGTTGTGTAACCTATAAACATTAGATTAATCTATTCTATATAGCTTGAACACGTCATTCTGCATCAGTCTACTGCAAGCAAATAACTTATGTTCGCAATTCGTTACGTACTGTCTTTCCTGCACTGGCAAAATATGTGAGCTATAGTCCTTGTATATTTTCAGGATCAATTCAGAATAGGAAAGATAAATTAATAACTAAGAATTGAGATTAGGTCATAATAAAACGGTCCCAAGTATAGTTAATAATTGATAGCTAAGATTAAGAATTCTTCTGTTGCCAACAAGAATTATTACTATTTCGGATAAGTCTCAATTAATCGTCATTCGCGCATGAAATGGCTAATATCTTTGTTACTTTAGCTGCGAGACTAAGATCTCAAGTTTGGGAATCAATCTTGTTTATGCTTTATTAAAAATGATCAAGTGCATAATTCAATACATATTAGCTGCAGGATAGGAGGAGCAAGATTGGTTAGAATCGAAAATAAGTAAATTCTTTTTTTGCAACTTACCACTGGGAAGCTGTTAGTGCTTATTACTTTTTTTTAATCGTTTCAATTGTCTATTCAGGGAAAGATGATTACGAACTTGGTAAACGTCTTTATGTTTTTAGGCGTTAAAATGATCTGTCTAAACGAGACTTGTAAGGCTTACAACTGTTTATTTTAAATATTTATCTAGACGATTATGCAAATTCAGATAGAAATCATTATTTCGCATTTGATATTTTCTCACATATGCTTTTTGCTTTTGCTTTTTCCGCGTGCCGGATCTTACCTTTTACGTCCGCATTGATGAGATTCTCCTACAGACCCAACTTATCCCATGACACCTTAAATTTTACGTTATGTATTGCACTGATGTTTTCAGCCTACAGTCGCCCACCAGCGCATGTGTGAGCACGTGTATAGACACGTGATCACTCAGCTCCTATGTAGTCTCCGAGTCATACACTCCTAATAATACAACTTGTAAGGGACCAATCAGGAGGAACTTGTTGTATATTAAGATTGTAGGACTTAAAGACCAAAATAGGAGTTAAGTGCTCACGTGTTTGCACACATGCCTGCCCACGTGCTCACACACGTGCAGGCTGACACAACTAGTTACTCTTGATTGTTCCTTTACATGTTTTCTATGATACTTTCAAAGTATGGATATTTTGGCTTAAACTTTGACTGGAGATATGCCTGGTTTTGGAATCTAGTATATGAGAAGAAATAATCAGTGGGAACTTGCTGTCTTGTAATAAGTGTAGAAATGAGAGACTGCATAGACGCTAGTTGCCCACGTGCTTGCACACATCAAAATACACTTTTGTTGACTGGAGGTATCAAGTGCATGTATTTTCGGCTAGTGATGATTGTCTAGAACTCTGCTGAAAATACCTTTTTTTTTCTTCTTAAAAGACGTGCTATTTTATTCTTTTATATAGGAAAACCGAGTTTGCATAGGTTAGGGTTAGGGGATTTTTTTTGCAGCTCACTACCCTATCATAGAAAACACATGGAGCGGGATTATATACACAAATCGGATTTAGAGATATTCATCTACAAGCCTCATCCTTATTTTCCTTGTTTAATGGAGTTGAGGTAAATAGGCGATTTTGGTATTACGTGACAATTGTAAAACCTGAAGATTTGGGCTTGTCTAGCATTCAAAAAGACGGACAAGGTAAGATCTATTGGAAAATTAACAAAAATTATTAGCTGAAAAAAGATATTTTTTCTGCAAAATTTGAATGTACCTTACTGAATACGTTGTTCATTCTAACATTAATAGTAGACTTCTCATTCTAGCAGAATAAGTGGTAGCCTTTATTTAGCTTAAAGTTACAAGCCAAGATAGCCTAGGATTGCTTACCCTTCTTCTGCTAGAGTAACATACACAAAGCGCACTTTTAAGCTTTGCAATTGCCACATTTTGGTTTGATGAAGGTTATCAATCTTTAGTTAGACTGCAAGTATTAAGCATGAGGAAAGTCTTAGCAGAGATGATGTTGAAAATTATTTTATATAACTCTGTGTTAGACATAGAAAAGACATTGCAGACAAATTTACATTGCAAATCCAGTTCTGCACCATTTCTGGTAAGTTTAATACATCTAGGATTTGTATCAGTTGAGAATACAAACATAGTATTTACAGCAGTGTAAAGATTGACGGATTTATTAGCTCACAAGATTAATGTTGTTGATTTAAAGTTTAATTTTGTGCACGATAACCGAAAAATATTAGATATGCTACCACAGTTCGGTTAGATAAGAGGAGTTATTATATATCGTAGTTGCTTCTATTGACAGATCAATTGAATTGGTTACCGTCTAAGTAAGACCTTCCAAAAGGCATGAAGAGTGGCTCAGATGTCAGGACACAGCTCTATCCCATTGTGCTATGCAAGCTAAAAAAAAAGGTACTATGATCTATCATCTGATAGATCCTGGAATAGAACAGTACATATTCTCAGGTTGAACCACTTCCTGACATCAACTATAGAGAATTACTTATTTCTGATTACAACCCAAGTCGCGTGTTCTGGAAATAGTATGAGGTAGTCTGTGTTAATCTTCTTTTCCTACGTTCCTTCTATCCTTCGATTTTTAATGATTTCTAAATTTATCTGTCTCTTGCAATTGAGATCGTTCCTTCAACCTCTGTTGCAGGTTTGTTGTTCTTAATCCCTTTCCGCGCAGGGTAGGCTTGTTAGAGCTAGTTTTTCCTTTGCTTCCGGCATTTAAAGTGGTGAAAAAATTAAGTATGCGGTCATAATTAATTGCATCTTCCAGTCCGTTAGCCTCAGGGTCATTGCCGTTCTCCAGTATCAATATGGGAACCAGAACCACAGAAAAGGTATGCTAGCCAATATTTGTACGCATAGCATTTGCGTCTTGAACGTGATGACTAATTTAGATGAATAAAGTATGCACGTTGATTAAGTTGAAAACATCACTTGATTACCGCGTTGATCCAAAAAACTGCAAGTGCCTTCGCCATAGTCGTGTTGCAACATTTTAAGTAGTGAAATTGTAACCTTGATGGGATATATAGGCGACTTGACTGTTACTTACGCTTTTTATCTTCATTTACATCTGTCCTCCCAAACCATTACTCTTAATTCCAAGACTTCTATTCTATATGTTTTGAATTGCGCGCTTTCGGTTTTCTAGCGCTCTGAGCGTGGCTGACACCCCCGGACCGAGTGCCTCAAAGGCACGAGGAAGACCCGGATACACATGCAGTTCAGTTTCGATTTCAGCAGCCCCGAGTCTATTCAGGTAGATAAGATCCGCTTCTAAGAACAGATCTAGAGACCCAATGTCCATATAAGTAGATGGTAGACCCCGAACATCCTCCACTCGACCAGGAGCAGCATAATCTGGGACTTCATTTGTACCGTATTTTTCTCCCAACAATGCTTTCCATCCGGTTTTATTATCATCACTGTCCCAGATGACGTATTGCGATATGCTGCGGAGATCTCGGTCGTAACGGTCGTCTAGCATAGGATAGACGAGAATCTGCTTCGCAAGAGGTGGCGTCAAGCCACGGTCTCGAGCCAACAGTGCGGTACCAGCGGCAATGCCACCTCCTGAGCTCTCTCCCATAACAGCAATCCGGTCGGGATCTATGTTGAACTTGTTTGCATTTTGAAGCACCCAAGTTAAGGCCGCATAGCCATCCTCCACTTGAGCCGGATGCTGGTGCACAGGAGCAAGTCGATATTCCACAGAGAATAGTTGCACGCCGGTTGCAGCGACTAAATAGGAGAGAGATGCGGCAACCATTTCGACGGTCCCACCGAAATAGCCACCACCGTGGAAATGCACTATACAAGGCCCAGCTTCCCTTGTTTGTCCCCCCACAAGTGGAGAAAGACGCTGCAGTCTGATCGATGAACCGTCGTCCGAAGAAATCCAATGGTCGGTGGCTTCGACTTCTTGGGCTAGTTGCTGTGGAGGAATCATAGCTCCAAATGCTGCCATGCCCTGGACTCTAGAATCGATATCGAAAGCAGGGACCTTAGGAGCTGAGGCAAGAATCTTAGCGATAGGCTCGGCAGCCCTTGCAAACTCTGGGTCCACCTTAAGAGTCATGTTGAAAAAAAGTCGTAAAGATTAGAGAAGGGAATTCTTGTAAGCCCTAAGTTAAGAATTGAAAGTAAGTTGGGGATTCCAATCTGGATGATACTTATATAAAAAATATGATTGTCATTAACCCGCAGATTGTGGATGTGTTTGGCTTTGCATTCGGTGTATCATCTCGGATGTCACGCAGCCTCAGAAGCAATACCGCGACCCATGTTCGATACTATTGTCAGCAACTAGGTTATCCACCAGTGCGAGCATTTGACAGATGGATCTGGTGGGGAATTCGCGATGAGCCGAAGCAGAGTCAAGATGGCCGTTCAAGGTTAGCTTAGCTAGTGGAGGGTATTTTCCGCAGGAGGGACATGTCCGAAAGCTAATCATTCAGTCGTCCCATCGGTCTCTTCACATCTTTCCCACCATTTCCAATACGTTCATTCCTCCGTAAATAGAAGATTGCGAAGACCGGTAACCTATGGCTCGCACACAATACTGTTTTAAGCCTAATGCTTACCTTGACATTGCATTCCCGGTCTAGCATACCCATCACTGGTCAAAACTGTCTGATAATGGGAACACTACTCAGTAGACTTATTGGCAGTATTATCAGACGACCGCCACCAGTTGACTATCTGCAGTCGTTTAACACTGCCTCATATCCATAGGCAGAGCTGGAGAAAAGCGTATAGGCTTGACGTGCTTGTATTATTGTCATTTATTAACGCTAACATCAACTTATATTGCGGTGGCTCTCTTCAAGCAAAGCATGATAATTAAGAAGTAAATAAATAAATGCAAATTTGAATAGCTATCTTAATTTTAACAATTGAAAAATACATTTCCCACAAACGAGTGAAAGCCACAAGCAATAGTGAATATCTACAGACAAGTTTGAATATGTTTTCCTAGCCAGTGATGCAAATTCACATCTGTTTCACTAAAATGTGGCCCATCTCTGATTTCAAATATTTTACTTCGAGCTTGGAGAGGTTCCAATGGTCCTTTGTTGAAAAGCTTGACCTCGTCTTCAGGGAAATAGGTAAGCGGCTTCCTTGGGCCTAGTTCTTTTGTATCCACACAATTTCCGTGAATTTGTGATTTCACATGAAATGGAAGCTCTGCAACCGCGATCGGCTTACTGAAGTCCTTAGTATCGATGAAGACTAGTTCCGTGCCACGAGCATCTGGTCGGTCCACCACCGACATAATCCAGCCATCCCCTTCAGGCGCATCGTCAGATCGAGGAATAAAAGTCGGTTCCTGCACCGTCGCTTGATTACCAGGGTAGAAATACTGCGTTTCTCCTGTTCCCTTGTTGATCATGGCGAGCGCATTCAATCCATGGTAGATGTTGTCGGATGATGTGTTCTCGTTCTGCAAGAAAACAGCCATGAATATGATTTTGTACTTCTTGGTCATGAATCGCTCATCCAGACGCGGAAATTCTGATGGAATATCAATTATGACTTCTGGATCTTCAAGCCAAGATTCACTAGGTTTCGCAGGATCAATTTCCCAACGGACAAAATCCGCCTTGGGGGTTGACAAAGGCACCTTTCCTTCAGGATCCGGGAAGAATGGAAAGTGGTTGTCGTGCACTCTGGATGCCTCGAAATACAACTTACCATTCTCTTCCCACGCTCCCGCAGAGTGAATGTTGACGCAGTTGTGCCAGTAGTAAACTCGACTTTCACCGTGTTTCCAGCCAGCAGGAGGGGAAGCCTTTCTACGAGGCACGACAACAAAGGGGGCTGGTCGATCGGGCCGGTACATCCAGTGATTCTCACCTTTCTTCATACGCTCAATATCATGGCCAAATGGCCAGGACATAAGAATAATGAAGTTTTCCGTAATACCACAGTCGTGAATCAGTGTTGGAAAGGGTTGTTTCACCCAGAACTCCTCGGTTTTTTTACCGTCCTTGCCAATAGACCATGTTACAACATCATCGGAGCCGGTTCCTTTCGCCGCAAAACCGAATGTCACCAGTTCTTCGCTGAAAGGGTCAACATGGGGATGAGCAGAAAACGATTTGGACTTGACTTGATCGTAAAAGGGATCATAGCCTACGGTGTCCAGAGTGTCCGGATCAATTTCGTATGGATTCCCAACTTCTTCCAATGCAAGGAGACGATTCGCCCAATAGATTACATTGGTGTTTGCTGACGAATCGACGGCAGCTCTGATGCAAGGATGGCGATCCCAAGGATTCTGGAAGGCACCAAAGAGGGGTTTTCCCGCACGTATTTCGAGCCGAAGTTTCTCCGTCTTGACATATTTCATCTTAAAATCAATGCGGCTTTCATGGATGCGAAAGGCAGAAATTGAGCCGTCCCCATCGATAGGAACAGCTTTCTCTTTCCGCATATATCGATCAGGACCCACTCGATAAAATGTACCGTCGATCTTTACTGGAATTTGACCATAAACGACAAGATTACCAGCCTCAGCTTCAAATCGACCTGGATTCGAGGAGCCACTAAGGTCAGACGTTGTTGGCCAATTCGACTTCAGCCTCGATTTCACTTCTTGCATGCTTCCAGCCAGTGCTCCAGGTACCAAGTCTTTCATGGTCGACTAGAAGGGTTGATTAGAATGAGTAAACAGAATTTATAAATTTCTTTTGAGATAGACTGAGACTGAAATAATTTCTCATGATCGATTCTATTCAATGTCAATGCTGGTGGTTGATAATTTATATCACACATTTCTGTATTTTCGACAAGTGTTTTGATTGCCGTCAGAGCAGCCCCATTCGCCTCGCGCGAAAAGACTCGTTTTACGGGGAATCCCCACGTTCCCCACAATCCCCGCAAAGTACTTAAAGTATCACTGATTCGTCTTTGAACGATGACGCTGTCGGTTTTTTCGGAAATCTCCTTCGCAAAATCCCCACCTCATTGAAACAACTTGCCTGCTAGACTCTCAAAGAAACATCATAATGCGAAGTGTGATGAGGACGGTGTCAGTTGCGCAGGCTTTAGTAATCATTTTGCACCTAGTCACGCGCAGTGCAAGTGTAAGCATTAAATGTTTTAAGATTCTAGGCCATAGAATCCGGAAAGAACACGCGGTGTAGGCTGCTATGTCTCGGTGGTTGGACATCCGAACGTCCGAACAGATTGACTGTACGTTGGATGTGAGCTGGCTCCCGACAAGCATCGTTATTACACAGCTAACACATTATAAGTACAAAAAGACTCCCATGTTGCCATTCTCCGATACCTCTCTCAACTAAGACATTGCAAAGTCTAATCAAATTGTTCAACACTACTCTCTGATCATGGCGACTATTTCCGAGCCTTTTCGTTACTCTAAGCATTGGATAGGAGAGCCTCGACCTATACGAGTTGTTGTAGTCGGTGCAGGGATCTCGGGCATAGCGGCTGTGAAACTCTTCAAAGAGTTCCTGGGAAACCAACCGGTTGCATTAACGCTGTTCGAGAAGAACAACGATGTGGGAGGGACTTGGCTGGAGAACAGATATCCTAGGTACTGAAAAAAGCCGCAAAAGTCAGTGCTTAGGCTAACTCTCCATCATAGCTGCTCCTGTGATATCCCTGCTCACAATTACACGTATTCATGGGAGGGTAATCCGAAATGGTCACGCATGTACGTCGAAGCTGAGGAAATCTTCAATTTCTACAAGGGCCGAGCTGAGGCATATGGCGTCTTTGATTACCTTAAGTTAGGGCATCAGGTGCACGAGGCTATCTGGAGTGATACAAAAGGAAAGTGGATATTGAAAGTTGAAGATCTGGCCACAAAACATGTGATGGTGGAAGAAGCTGAGGTTCTGATCAACGCCGGAGGATTCTTGAAGTTTGTGATGAAGTCAACTCATCTCCCCCGCATGAGCTGACACACACACAGTAAATGGAAATGGCCAGAGGTAAGCGGATTGAAATTTTTTCAAGGAGATTTAATTCATTCTGCAATTTGGGACGACTCTATTAGCTTCCGAGACAAAACAGTGGCGGTGATAGGATCGGGATCATCGGCTATACAGATTGTTCCAAAGATACAGAAAGGTAAGATTAAAGATTTTTATCAGTAATATAACTAAGAGATCGTGTAGATGTCAAGCATCTCTTCTCTATCAATAGATCGCCCACTTGGATTTCTCCGAAATTTGCGTCTGAACACATTCCCCAACATCCAGAGATGAGGTATACAGAAGAAGAACAAAAGCAATGGGCGGATGATCCAGAGAAACTTCTCCGCGTTCGAAAGGCGTTGGAAACTTCAATGCTCAATGTCTATGAGTTGCATTATAAGAACTCTGACTTACAAGCGGAGTTGTTCAGGATTTGCTCGCATGATATGCATGCTGTTCTCTCTAAGAAAGAAGGACTGTCAGAATTGCTGATTCCTAAATTTGGAGTCGGCTGTCGGAGGTAAGTAATGAATGAATGATGATATTGGCTCGGTTAACCTCTCTTAGACTCACTCCTGGTGTTGGTTATCTTGAAGCCTTGGTTGAGAACAACGTCACTGTTATCGGAGAGAGCATAGAACAAATCACTGTTGACAGCGTCGTGACCAAAAGTGGCGTTGAAATAAAGATCGATACCATCATTTGTGCGACAGGGTTTGATACGAGCTATCGTCCATCCTTCAACGTCCGGGGCAAGCATAATAAAGATCTGAGAGATGTATGGGCTGATAAGCCTAGGTCTTACTTGTCTATTGCTGTCTCAGGATTTCCAAACTATTTTGGTAGGGTTCTATCCGCTCTGTAACGCTCTGTGCCCGCTAATTCTTCGTACCGTAGTTGTCGGAGGACCCAACTTTCCAATCGCAAACGGCTCCGTAATCCCCTCTCTGGAGGCAACGTTGAAATATGCCTTCGAAGCAGTTCGCAAGATTCAAAGACAGAACATCAAGTCCCTTTATCCAATTCCCGCAGCTATCGACGATTTTCAGCAGTACAAAGATGCCATAATGAATGACATGGTCTGGACTTCGAGTTGTCGATCGTGGTAAGTGCCACTCCATGTTCATCATATTCGTTGATTGGAGATTTCATTGATAAATTCGCCACTTTTCTAAACCAGGGAGAATGTGTACTGATGATCTACGACTTAGGTATAAGAACGGCAAAGC
Organism: Mycocentrospora acerina; assembly: GCA_022701365.1. NCBI lineage: Eukaryota > Fungi > Ascomycota > Dothideomycetes > Pleosporales > Mycocentrospora > Mycocentrospora acerina. The sequence goes on from JAKUHH010000325.1 coordinate 29,187, forward strand.
AGATGGAGAAGTCTGGGGACCATGGCCAGGTTCTTCACTGCACTTTAGACAGCTATTAGAAGAGCCGCGATGGGAAGATTATGAGATCGAGTACCTGCTTCCGAACCGGTTCGAGTTTCTTGGTAATGGAAGGACTGAGCCAGAGATGACAGGCGGTGATATCGCTTATTTTCTCAGTGAGCCTGTTCGAGAAGTTCACAAGGACAGATGACCACAATTATCTGAGGAGGATTTACAAAATTCTCAGATAGTTAATCAAAATATTAAAGCTTTTCATCAATATTATTCCCTAGAAATATTTAGAAACATCTTGTTAACTTATTGCATTAATTTACCATAGTCACAAACAAACATTAACCATCGAAGAAAGCCACATCTTCATGATCAGTCTGTTTCGTCAATGAAAAAAAATCGAAATATATCATAAGTCGATAGCAATTACCATCCTTAGGAGAAAACTTAAGACAATTATGCGGAGATCTCTACCACACTTATTCTCAACTGAGCTAATGATTTGTGCAGAAATTTAACCACTCCAACTAATGCTCTCTAATACTGATTTTATCTGAGTGTTAGAATTCTGCTTGAATATACTCATCTTTCTCAGCGTACTGAGCGTTCTCTTGACACTGGACAATGAAACGTTTCTATTCCAAGGTTGTAAAGCCATCTGATATTGGGGCTAGTGTAGGGTGACAATTATGATTCCTTAGAATAGTTTAGGCAACTGAGCGTTAGGAAATTTTTTTCGCATAAGCCTACTTCAACATAACTCTAAAATTTACATCTTTTGGTTATGGTGAATTTCTCATATCAATAATGAATTTGTAGTTCTACTTCGAGAACTATTTTATATCATGCAGGAGTTGGAAGGTAGTGTAACACATTTTATAACACCATAGAACCACGCCTTGTTGCAACAATCTCAACAAGTAACTAGATTGGCCGACTCACTTTTCTGAAATGATCGTTTTTCCATCTACTGGTCTCTGAAAAGTCTACAGGTAAGGAGTAAAATGCTAGTATTGTTTACTATAGTTGCCGAAGAAGACTAATATGTGGCTTAAGTAAGAAGGACATGTCGTGCCTATCCTGACGGATAATTTGGCATTTTAGGTCTGGAACGATTATGGTAGTAAGAATGGTCTTCTTCCGGCCACAAAACTGGCGGCATAGGCGTTTTGAGTGATCTCATTGTTAGCTCCTAAGCTCTGTCATCTCTACGGCGTGCATGTCGATTCCTATATGACCAGTTCCAATACCTCCTCCAACTGACTTACAGAGGAAAAAATTGCCATTATCCTACCATCCCTTGGTTTTCCAGCGTAGAAGTTCATTTTATCGAGCATTAGTGTCGCGACCCTATGATATTCTGGAGCGTGTCGAAGCCAGCTGTCTGTGTTTAAGCGGTCATCGGAACATGTAGATATGTCGCAACCAAGTAGATTGGTCGATACCTTGGGTCGCCTTTCCCAAGCTACGTTCCATCTATTTAGGCTGCCGCGCAAGGCACAAATTGTAGAAGACGAGTTACAAAGAGACGTTGATTGACAAAGAATTGCTGCTTGGATAGCTGATTGGAGTTAAAATTAGTGTTGTGTGTCTAATTCTTAGCTTAAAGATGTCACTGACCGACGACTAATGTCACAAAACTAAGAATTGACATTCCAGCCATATCTTGCAGCTCAGTAGGGTGGTCATCTTCGGAACATAGTAGCTCAACGATATCGCGAATAGTGTTGTTCCAGATAGGCGGATGTCCCAGTTCTTGCAGCAACAATAGAAGCTCTTCCCCTGTCGAAACCCTGAAACAAGGCTCGGGATAAGGGAGAGTCATGTTCAGCTCTGAAAGCTTGATTCGAGGTGGTATACCATGGAAAATCGCGTACTGATTATCAAAGAGGAACATAAAAGTATGAGTCCTGAATCCGCATCTCAGCACATTAGCCAATATTCAGTAATACGACACTCACCTAATTAGCTCCTCGTCAAGTACGTATCGGGGCCAGTCAATGAAGTTCTGATTCAAATCAATATCAGCGCTGTGTTTTGCTCGATCAAATCCGAGATCTCTTGCAGCCTATCAATTCTATAAGTGAGGTTTTGGTCAATATTCTTTCAGAAACCTACAGCAACGACAGCTGGGAACAATTGATCTCGAATTCTCTGTTTAGAATCCTTGAGACCTTCCCAGTGTTGCACCGTACAGACGAGCGTGCACTTTGTAACAACCTTAACTTATCGCGCAACATAGTTTCAGAATCCTCCCCAGGTGAGCTCTTGAACGTGGACCAAAGGCCCAACTGCTGAAACACTATCCATTCCGCAGTTTCTAGCCATTTTCTCGCATTCGATGCATCTTCCGGATTGTTCGACATGAAACAGCCTATCAATACTATAATAAGGATCATGAAGGTCGGCGTTTTGTTAACATCAAAACTGGGTTTGTGGATAATGGGACAGTGAAGAGACCATCGACTCCAAAATAGCTGAAGATATTTCTCGAGATTAAATGGATTGAAAAATTCAATATGCGAGTGATCTTGCGTACAATTTTCGTTAAGTGCGGTTGGCGCTAAGGATTTGAACAATGGAGTTCCTTGTATAGTACTCCAAAGTGCTGTGGACTGCGAGAACAAGGGATGAGAGATCCAGGAAGCTATTCGAGATGTTTCAATGACGCTAGAGTCATTTAGACCTTTAATAAATTCCATATCTGCGTCAAGCCACGTTGGATTTTGCCAATCGATCAGCGAATCGAACAAATTGCTTTCAGTTGAGCTTTGGTCACGCTCATCCGGCCTAGTGTAGTTGAAGACATGATAGAGACCGGAAGAATTTGTGAGCTGGATAATGAAACCAATCTGGAGCTGGCTGAGTTGAGACCCATCATAAGTGTTTTCGCTTCGCCGACTATATTCTAAACGAGATTGTTGTTCGTTACGTTTGTTCAGGAGCGCAGCTGGAGAGCTGCTAAGCCCAATCGGACTTGATCGGAATTTCCAAGTCTCAATATCCAAAAGGCTTGTGGCACGGTTCCAATGAGTGTTATTACTAGATGCTCGTTCGTAAGAGCATGCGTAGGATTTTGCGGCGCAGTTACTGCATGGGACAACTTGATCGCATCGTTGTTTATTCGCAGCGCAGCGATCACAAGCATGTCTTCTCCGTCCCGGTGGCAGCTGTGCAGGTATGGCCGCTCCAAGTAGCTTTCGTAGTGAACAGGTTCTCCAATGCTTGCGTAGAGCATCGCTACATACAATAGTCAATAGCGTACAAAAGCGTCAGCAATATGTAGACTCACCTACGCTTGAATTGCGACGCGCAGAAATCACACTTCCACGCTTTACGGGTTGAGTCTGAGTACATTTAGCCATAAGCCGACATACAATAAAACTTGTGCGCTTATCCTACGGGCATCATAATGTCGTTGCAGGTGGCTGCTGCGTGAAAAGGTCAAGGAACAAACAGGACACGTATAGTCTGCTGTATGATCCATCACAATATTTTTGAAATCTTGTTTCTAGAGGGTGTATTCTGCTACTCAAGAACTAGGTGGGTGGGTTTCACTATTATTATACCTACTACTCAATAAGGTGCCGAAAGTCTAGCTTCCTTAATATTAGACAATTATTTTGACCTCAAGAAGACCACCGCCTCGTTCCGAGACCTTCCGCCTAAGTTTAGGGTAGGCTGTCGGCATTCGACACAAATAAGTAAATAAAAACGGGTCCGCAATTCAGGATTCCCCAGCTGCTTATGAAGTTATCTCACAGAGCCAAGATGCGGAAGTGGGGAAATAGGGAGCCGTAATGCGGGGCAGCTGACTAAATGCTACGGTCGGAGCGGCGGATACCACCTACGCCTTGGAGTTGTTGTACCGTGCTCCAAAATCAATACGCCGGCTGCCAATTGTGCTATGGAAGACGCATGATCAAGCCCCCTATATGCTTGCCGAGCGCACAAAAGGTCTAAGAGACGATCCGTACCGGTTCGATGGATCCCAACCTCCGTAGGCATCTTAGGAAACAAGGATGTCACGAAAGCCGCTAATGAAGCTACTAGATAAGAGGAGGATGGCTGCAGGAGCAACTTGCGGTTTGATTGACTAGTAGAGCAGAATGGCAAACCGAAAAGAATTAAACACACTGAACAATCGCAGTACGAAGTTCTAAATGCAGAACTGTAGCACTAATCGAAATATGCTTCCGCCTCGTCTGAACATTATAGTTTGAGATTAACAACATTTCCTAGACTGGTGTCCTTCCCAGCAAACAAAACTGCTATAGGATAACTTTTGCCCTACATCTGTATCCTTGTGCCCGACAATGTGAAAGAAGAGGGTTGGAAGCAGCCGGAAAAAAGAAAGGCACTGTCAAGGTGATTATCTTGAGAGCCCAAATCGCTCGAAATTGCTGGTTACATGCAGATCGCAAATCTAAGGATAGTAACATCTAATACTTCTACGTTCGGCACATTATCGATGTAAAATCTTTGATTAAGTTCCAAAGAGTGCAAAATATTTTCTTTGGGTCATCAAATCCATTAAAATAGGCAGAATCTTCAGGTTGTAGAGTTTTACCAAAATTTCTACTGGTCCAGCATAGAACATGGACAAGAGAACAAAACTAGGCTTAATATAAGCCAGTTTATGTCCAATAAGAGAGGTTCTTCTCAACTGTCTTCTAGTACGTACCTCACGGGTTTTTGGGTCACGTCAGTGTGTTAGCCACTATGCTAAGACACTTCCAAACCTGTACTCTTGGATACAATACAACTTAATAGCTTGATAATATTACAATCTTCAAGTTTTACAAGTAGGGCTGTTTTATTTGTTAATTAGAATATTTAGCAACTTTACGGACATGAATCTACGAGCAGAGTTTAGCGTCCTCATACATGTGTGTTACTTTTTTTTGATTATTGGAATTCAGTCTTCGAAAAGTTCTAAACTAATCTTTTTTTATATGTCTCCTTTTTCTTTTAAGGTCTTAATGTGTGGCCTCCACATTTTCTTTTCTTTGAATTAATCTTCAAATTAATCTTTTCGCTTTTAACATCAGCATAACTTTTAACTGAGTCTAGGTTATGTAATGCATCATATGGCTTAGCAATGAAAAATGGGTTTGCATGAAATTTATTAGAGACTGATTCTATTTTTAGCAGGACTTCTTAGAGATATCTAGTTCTCCTAATTGAATGTTACACTGTGCTTTGTAAAATAAAAATGTCAAGAAATTTTCCATTCTGAGGACTTGCACTGTTTTAACTCACGGTATATCAGATAACAGGTCATAGAACCTTTTTGGCTTGCAAGGCACAGTGGGATAGAGCCATGTCTTGACAGCAGTGATTCACACTACAGATCATCTGAATCTCACTATTCCAGCCCATATATTCACAAGTTCGGTCTTGTTTAATTGGCCTTTGGGTGTTACGAAATGCCGCGGCTGCTTCTGCACTGAGATATGGGCCTCTTTTGATACAAAATCTTGTAAAGTACTTGCTATGTTTCAATTCACTTTAACAGTATATATGAGGAGCAACAAAATTGACTTCATACACGATACTGGCTAAACTTAGAGGAGAAGCTCACAAACCCGGGGTTGGAATCAAAATATGCCAATGTTGGCCTGGGTATTTACTTGCTCACATGGGTAAGAGAACTTAGTGTTGGCTGAAGTAATAGAGTGTAGGATTATTCTCTGTGAAAGGAGTTATCTACTATTTCAAGCCATTTTTAATCCCAATCTTATGGTTTCTCTTGAAAATCTAATGGTGTCTACATCACTAGAAAAGGTTGACTTTAGAGTCAATTTGGGATGTACTTGCTTTTTAAATTTCTCGAAAGGCATGGTTTATATCTCCACTGATAACCAACTCTAAGCACAGTATTGGAATTTGCCCTTGCTATAGGAACATTTTTTGTTCAATTCACTCAGCACCTTGGAGCTTTCAAGGCAAATTCCGATGAGCCTGGCACGTGCATAGCAAGAAAAACATTAACATAAGCTGATGGTAGTCAATAGCTGAGATGTCAAAGACACAATAGAAAATTGTGGATACATTGCATCATGTGGACTGCAATTGTGGGTTCTTCACGAAGCTTCGTTTCTTATTAGGCTTGTAATGCATGATGTTAGGAGTGCTGTTGATCCTCGTATCGAAAATTATTTCAACCGAAAACTAATTGAAGTGTCAATTTTTAAACCCTCCTAATTCTTTCAGGGGTTGTGTGCAATCGGCAAATCCGAATTTTGATCGTCATCAAGATCAGTAAGTAATCATCAGCCTCGGCACTGAAAGAAGCGGGGATTGCTTGGCATGCGAACATGTCTAATAGAATCATTGCGGTATTTCAATCAAGAAGCAAGTATCAAAAGTAATAATCTCATTGCCTAAAGTTGCTATTGTAATTGTGTCGATACATCAAATGAAATTTCCGACTGGACTTCTAGTCGAGGCTGAGAGTTTCGATGACTATGGTGGCTGGATTATGGACTCACAATTCGACTTGGAGATGGGATCTCCCTACTTATTAGCTCATGGTAGTGGCACACCGGTTGCTGATGCTTCCACCTTCATCTCCGTTCCCGAGGCCGGCGAATACAGCGTTTGGGTACGGACCAAGAACTGGGAACAAACCAATATTGGGCGATTCAATCTTACGGTCAGCGGAACAATGCTTGGCACAGTCTTTGGAACTAACAACAAAGATTGGGAGTGGCAATATGGAGGAAGAGTGGAGCTGTCGGATGGTATAACACAGCTCAAACTACACGATCTCACAGGTTTCTGTGGAAGATGCGACGCAATATTTATAAGCCTTGGGAGCACAGCACCGCCCGAAGGTACAAATGAGAAAGTACGCTCATGGAGACGACAGCTTTGTGGACTTCCTGAGATTCCTACAAGTGCGGGAACGTTCGACCTCGTTGTGTTAGGTGGCGGGGTTGTAGGTTCAGCCGCTGCGCTCGCAGCAGCGCGACTCGGAGAGCGTGTCGCTCTTGTGCAGGACCGACCTTTTCTTGGCGGGAACGCAAGTCTAGAAATAGGCCTTCGTCCTCGTGGTGTAACAGGCCCTTTCATTGATGAATTATACAGAAGAACGACGAACGGTGACTTGAGTGCAATGCACTTGCTTGAGGTTGAGCAAAAGGCAACGGTCTTTTTGAACCATACTATCTACGGTGCTTCGGTTGAAAATCAATGCAGAATTGTTTCCATAGATGCACGTCATGCTCAAACTGGAAAGGAGTTGAGATTTGCAGCACCAATGTTCATTGATTGCTCTGGACGCGCATTGCTCGGCGAGTTTGCGGGTGCTGAAACTCTTTATGGTCAGGAATCGCAAGCAGAATATGGCGAAGGTCTCGCACCCAAAGATCGTGACGAATCACACCACGGAAATACTGTTTTCTTCCGTACTCGAGAGACTGGTTCAGCTGTTCCTTTTCCCGAGGTACCATGGGCCACAAAGGTAGCAAAAGATTTCTCAGACCTTCGGGGGCAGCTCGTAGAACCTGGCGTCGAGAACGGAGTTGGGCCTATGGTGGTCGCTCCAGATCCCACGATTCGAAAACGGATGAAAGGGCCACTCACGCATTTCTGGGAGTATGGACAACGATTAAATCCATATACTCACGGCGAACATATACGTGATCATCTCCTCCAAGCTATATATGGTACATTTTCGAATGTCAAAACTATGAAACCCAAAAAGTATGCAGGGTTGGCGCTTGATTGGGTAGCTTTTGTTCCAGCGCAGGGAGAATTTCGCCGTTACAGGGGTGACTATGTCCTTACTGAACAAGACGTCCGCACTCACAAAAAATTTGAAGATGCAGTTGTCAAGAACGGGGGCGCTTTTTGTTTACATTATCCACCGGCAACTGATGCCAAACTTGATTTTCGACTTGACTACTGGGAGTGGGATGAGCGGGATAAAAAAGACTATGAAATTCCATTCAAGTCTTTGTATTCGTCAAATATCACCAACCTGATGATGGCTGGTAAACATATTAGCGTCACTCATATTGCTGGATCAAATACGAAATTTATGGGAAATGGTGGCCAACATGCTATCGCTACAGCGGCTGCATCACATCTTTGCCGCAAATATCATTTAGAACCTCGAGACCTAGTGAAAAATCATATGACAGAACTTAGAGATGTTTCGACGGCTATCGCAGAAAGGAACCAGTTCCCAAAGAAAAATCAATCGAGGTTATAAACAATATCTGGTGGCCAGTGATCCTTCACACTTCCAGTTCTAGGCTCTCGAATCGATTAAATTCAAATTCATTGTCTCGTAACTGGCCTCGTACAATGCTCAACTTTAACGTTCAAGTTTATCTACCTGAAAATAGTGATATATCCTTCTCCGCGACGATTACGTCAGAATTGATTATTTTTCTTCTACTCTAATACAACAAATCATCACAAGGAACGTGATCAGAAAGTAGGTAGATATCAAAAAAGTAAAATCTAAGTAACTTATCATTTTCAATTAGAAATCGCTCTTACAGAACAATTTACCGAATTGGGCTAATCTACACCATAAGGAACTAGTCAGATGGAGAAACTTTTGTGTTACTTTCGAATAAAGAAAGGAAACTTTACAGTTATCTTTTTCTCGGGGACAGCTGAACGTGGAAAATAGTATATATAAAACCTAATTCAGGTTTCATAGCCTAGGACGCGTCATTTTCTAAATTTCTATAATACATTCTTCTAATTTCTAGAATACTTGGGAATTGCATACTGCGTTCCATGATTCTTTTCAACTACTTGATCTGATTTTTTTCGTACTAGATCTACGCTACGCTATTGGTATAATCTTTCCTTTCGATGTATTCTAAATAAATTGCAAAAATACATTTAGCAATGTTAGGAAGTCTTTTAATACTACAACGTCCTTTTCTCGATACCCACACGGTACTACGATACTGTTGTGCAACTGCTTGAAGTGTTAGGATGCCACAGGATACTAGAAAGCATAGTATCCACCAGTAATAGCACTACTAGGTCATTTCTCGTCACGCAACAGCAAGAAATGGTAGCATGACGAAATATCAGTGAAGTCGCTAAAACATCATCATCCAAGCCTAGCTTAATGTAGCAATTGAAGTCTTCATCTTCAGGATTAGCATTAACATATAGCCAGGAGGTTCCTAAAACTACACTCTGAGGATCAAGATCGTAACCGTCACCATTATTCTCCTTGGATCCAGGTGTTCTTTATTTGAGGATGCAATTAAGAAGAATCAACTTTTCTTTAGATTTCAGGGATGATGGAATAACCAGGTGAGTTGGAAGAGTCCCGAGGACTTTCTCGGTACCCAAACCACGATTTGCAGCCGGCTCACCGTAACGCATGTTATAACGATCACTTCGAAAATACTAAAAAGGGTACAAAACTGATTTTTTCAAAGCTAGAAAGATAAAAGTGTTTTATTCTGTCGCGCTACACGCGCAGCTGTAGACATTTGTTTCCCACGCCATAGTCTAGCAATATGCAGATTCGCACGTACATAGTATGATAAGTGTCAGCTAATTTTTGTGCACTATCACGTGTGTAAATATGTGAGAACCTAGGGCCTATATGATCTCTTTTTTCTACGATACTAACAATAGAATAAGTTCCTCATCTGATCATTTCACCGCCGGCTTAGTAGTGTACTACCAACGCCTTCAATATTAGATAGTGAGATAATTCTAGAAACTTTAATCGAATCTAGGCGTGATAGTTGTGGAAGCAAAATGAATAAAATGAATGACCTATCTAAGACAGTGCTGAGAAATATTTATTTTCGTTCATAGTTTTGCTTATTATTTCCATGCAATCTCTAAAAAGTCCTCGATGTCCTGTAAAAATTCCTGTGGTCGTTCTATCGCTGCAAAATGACCTCCCTTCTCATGTTTTCGGTGAAATATTAGATTTCCATGCCTTCTGACCATACTTTCAAAGCCAGGATGTATCTCAGGGATGAACCAGGAAAATCCCAAGGGCTTGTCAACATAAGGAAATTCTGGCAATGGTTTGACAGAACTATTGAAGCTTGCCTGGTACGGGTAAATGGATCGCGGAAAACTGTTCGTGAACCAGTAGAGCGAAATATTGGTTAGGATCTCGTCCATCGATGGACTCGTGTCAGACCATTCTAGGAACTTTTCACCGATCCTTTATCAACTTTTAGCGATTGCTTGAAGGATAAAAATTGTACTGACTCACCATGCTAGAAGGGAGAGTGGGTTGGAGTTGACGACAAATCCAATCGTTGCTGAACGACTACCATGTTCGATAGCGTATCCATGACCGTCCTGTGTCCATGTTTTGGCTCTTTGTACTATTTTCTTCTCAAAGTCGGATAACTCTTCTCCATTTGGGCCCTTTTCCGGAATGGAGAATGACGGAACAAAATTCACTGTAGAGGTTTCTCAGTTCCCAGAATTAGCTCAAGGAATACCCAAGTACTTACAATGAAACCCAACACATTGCTCATAACTAGCTGCCATAGTTGTCGCGACGAAACTGCCAACATCTCCACCTTGTGCAATATATCTCTCGAAACCCAGTTCCAACATCAAAGTATGCAAGACTCGAGCTGAATCGGGTACACGCCATTCTTTGTCAAGAGGTCCTCCACCACTAAGCGTATATCCTGGGAGCGATGGAATGATCAGATGGTATGGCTGATCTTTCGCCGAATATTTTTGCCTCAGAAGGTCGGCTATTGGAAGGAATTCGATGAAACTGCCTGGCCAGCCATGAAGCAGAATTACCGGAATAGCATTCTTTTTTTCAGAAAACAAGCCGACAAAATGTATAGTAAGACCCTCAATCTCTAAAGTGTAATTAGGAAAAGAGTTGATGTGCTTTTCTTGAGCACGCCAGTCGAAGTCATGAAGCCAGTAATCTTTTGTCTCGGTGATCCACTCTTGCGTGATTCCAAAATTTTGCGTGTTCTCTGAAGAGGCTTCATAGGTCAGTGGACCGATACGGGACAACTCTAGAAGCTGCTTAAATTTGGCATATTCGTCATTAGGAATGTTAAGTTTGTAGGGCTTGATGGAGCTGGGAGGCGTGTACTGCATGATGCCAATTCTCGATGTAGAGTAAGGAGGAAGAGCGAGTTGTTTTGAGATCATTGAAACTACGTCTTAAGAAGATGACTTTATATTTTACTTGTACGGTTCCGACATTCGAGCGATGTCGTGTGATGTGTTCTACGGACGAACCACTACTTCCAACAGCTAGTTGAAGCCAATACGAAGGGAAGTAGAGATACTATCCTTGTATCCATTAACTACAGGAAATGCTTAGCGTGACACCTTTCGCACAGGGCATAAACCCCTCTCTTTAGAAAAACTGGTTGCAGATTTGCGAGAAACTTTCTTGGCAGGCTTGGAAGTAGGTAAGCAAACTGAATGTGTAAATCTGGTAATAAAATTTACAAGTATTAAAAGAGCGTAAGCATTTTGGAACGTTAAGTTGCACCTTTATGGTAGATTATCAGAATCACCAATGCTTTCTGGATTCGATCTTCACTCTTCCAAGCTCAGATATCTGTAACAAAGGTATCTATCAACCTGCACAATCATGCGTCCTAAAATTCTGACTGTGTGTTCTTTCCATTGAAGTAGCTTCCAGCATGTCTCATATTAATTGATTTGTCAAAAATTGGACCAGGGTTATTTTGAGGAAGTTGATTTGAGAACCGAGTTCCATTGCAATGAAAGAGACTGAACGGCTTAAATCACCCATTATATTCTGACACGAATCAAGAAATCAAAACAGTGTAGAGAAGTAAACAAAGCTCAATTCAAATATCTCACTATGCGGCATAATGTAAGCGAATCAATGCTCGTGTCACGTTCATGGAAACGCACATCATTGGAGCACCTGTTTTGTGAACTGTTCTCGTAGACACATAATTCATATTTGTGTAGACATACAACACAACACTTTTGAGCAGATTAAATTAGCCAAATAACCAGTATCAAGAGTGCAAGGTGATTTCGTGCACGGTTGAGATGCCACAGAAGCTGAATTAAGCACGCTGATTTGGCTTGTCATTTTCTTGGGGCAATTGCCTCAAACCAGTCACTCATACACTGAATCTACTAAAATTGATGATATGAGGGCAAGCCGTGTATGTGTCACGAAAAATCATCAGTACTGAAATATTCACGTATCTTACTCATTCGGAGATAAGCGTCATGATGACTCTACCTACCTATCGGGCCGACCACATATCTTCATATCTCCGCAACCCCGCTTCTCCACCACCTAGAACATTTCAAAATTGGGATGGACCAACGCTCGGTAGAAGCGCAGAGTTCGGAGTCAAACTAAATACCGACCACGTGATCAACTCCACGCCTAGTAGATATTTGATAGGCTGAGTACAAGCAAAGAAAAAGACTGGCGTAACCCTACTCTGTCCTGCATCCCTTCCTTCGCGTCTTGATTTGTTCGCGCAGTCCATGCTAGGCCTTGCAAACAAGGTGCCTTCGCTCTATAATCCCCCAAGCAAATAAATAATCAAATAAATGATTTATAATTTGAGCGTGTTGAGTTGTGTGAATAAGTGCGCGAGCATCGAGATTTGAATTCACTTTGACCTGATACAGGTGTGGCAGGTCTGCAATGATCTTTGACTTGGATCTAATGCTCGAAATTATTGGTATTGACTTTTCAATTTACTTAGGTACTGAACATTGGATAGTCTTAAGCTTCTGCAGACTTTCGATTTCTATTGGTGTATCAGACTGGTCGGAAAGCCCAAGCTAGTTTTTTTCGACATTTTCTACCATGCAAGACGTCAAACCTTAGGCACGGATATGGGAGGTAAGCATAAGAAGTTGCCGGAGCATATGATCCCAAAACTTTTAAGTCCTAAGTGCAGTTTATCTTGGCCACAACACTGTGAAAGACATAATACAAGTGCAGAGAAGGCTGAGAAGCAAATTGATTTATAAGATGGAATTTTCTGAAACCATGGATATAATAATGGGGAGGCCAATACGTAGTTAGACACAGCTGTGTACAAAGTTGGACTGTCGAACTAATCTTTGTAGCCTTCACAGATGGGTGGGTTGGCTGGAGAGCTAACTTAAACGTTAAGCTGGTCAATCAACAATCATTTAGGATTCGACAACAAGAAGTAAGGCATCAGTACCCAATGATTCAGACGTGCCTCTTCTTGCCTTTGAAGTTGGTGTTGTCACTCGCGCCCTTCAACTTTGCCGCCAACTTGGGGTCAAGATTGGTTACGGCACTCTTAGACGGAGGCTTGCCCAGATTTTCGCTCATAGGGCGGACAATATCGCATCGGAGCGACTGAGCTGGGGACATGCGCTCCATCCGGGTATTGTTAGTTTGGATGAACAGACGCTCGAGCGACTTGGGTCCAGTGTAAGGCTTCCATTCGACAGCGCGCTTGGCACGATCAGTATTGGGGTCCAGGTTACGGATGAAGCTGTTCCAGTAGGAACGCACAATGGGGATAATTGGCTTGTTGGTCGTGAAATAGCTCGGGGGCTCCCCACCATCGGTGCGTCCGGTACCCCAGAAGGCGTATGCGTTGACTGTATGCCACGCGCCGTAGCCTACAGCCTCGTCAGACGGATCCAGGACGTCATACTTGTAGTTGTACGTGGGCACGCCGTCGCGCGCGAGGTAGGTCTGGATGTTGCGCGTTATACAGGTAGCGCCAATGTCCGCAATGGCCACAGCCGCGTGGCGCCAGTAGCGGCCCTTGTTGGGGAAGGAGGGCTGCACGGGCTTGATGTATAGATCGTCGAGGATGGCAATGGAGGCGTTGCTCAGGCTCGAGTCCTTGTCAGCCACCCATTGGAGCGCCTCGGTCGTCGTGTCGAGCGTCTCAGGCGCGTTGTACTTGGTGCCCTCGTCGGCGCACGTGCCCATGATGGTCGGTACCTTGGCGTACTTGCCCTGCTTGAACAAGTTGACCAGCGAGTCCGTGTACAAGTCGCCATCGATGTTGGGGTTGAAGTAGCAATTGGAGGAGCGGACAGCGGACGCGTTGAGCGCCCGCAGGCAGGCAAGACCATTGGTTGCGCCAGCGCATCCCTTCTCTTCAATCAAACATTTATATTGCTCCTCGCCCTGCTCCGCATTGCGCATAGTGACCCAGCCGCCAGACTCCATGATGCCCCCGGCGAACAGCTTCTTGCCGGTATTCGCAGCCATCATGAGGGCAACAGAAGAGCCGCCAGCACTGACTCCATCGAGTACGACCTGGTCTGGATTGCCACCAAATTGGGCAATGTGCTTCTGCACCCACTCGAGAAGCTTGACCTGGTCCCGCAGCCCTGCATTGACGTCGGCACCTCCTGCCTTCGCCTCGGCGCCGCTCAAGAAGCCGTACATGCCAACGCGGTAGCTGAACTGAACAAAGACAACCTGACCATCAGCCACCACGTCCGTCGGGTCCCAATTGGCACTTGACTGCGACGCAAAGCCTCCTCCCTGGAAAAAGACGACAACAGGAAGCTTTGAGTCAACGCGGGCGCCTGTTGGCGCATACACACTCAGATAAAGGCAGTCTTCGGCGATGTGGAATCGATCATATGTGCCTGATACGGTCCAGTCATTGGGCTGTTGAGGGGGGCAGGTTGCGCCGACTTTAGTAGCATCGATGAGACCAGTCACCACCGGGTCTTGCGGCGCCGCAAATCTCAGGTCACCGACCGGAGGTGCGGCATACTGAATACCTTTCCATGCCGAAACACCAAGCTTCTTATCGACAACGGCGCCTCGGTATTGAGCGTACCCGACATCAACCACCGTGTCTACAGCAAGTGACACGGGGGAAAAAGTCGATACCGCAGCGAGCAGAAGGTGAAATTGCGAACTCTTCTTCATTGCAACCATGTCTCAATAATGTGTTTGTTTTGGATAGACGATTGTCTTCACCCTGTTGGTTGAGTAAGTGGATAGAAAAGAGTAAATAGAATGTAAATGAATGTATGAGTGAACAAATGATCAATCGTAGGGGTAGGCTTGCTACTCTAGGCAATAAAGAAGGTATAGTAACGATTGACTAGCGGATAAAGACAGACGTGCAAGGAACTGGCAATTGTTCTCTCGGCGTTCTGCAATAAAGATATACTTATTTCAAGCCTCCCAAAGTCCGTCAATTACGGGTGCTACTTTTTGAGTCGAAAGGAGAGAACCCTAAAGCCGAAACACTCCAAGACGGCAAACATTGGGCGATCCTCATTTTCGGACCGAATGTAAGATTCTGTATGGAAAACAGAAGTGCTCTTGCGTACAAATTTTCGGGCCTTCAGGAAGCAGAATTGAAAAAGTATTTCATCAAACTGGATTTCTATGCTGCCTAAGCATACAAATTAGAATGAAAAGTTGACTAAGGGCGCCACACTGCAATTTCCAATGCAAACCGGCACGGACATGAAAGCGCGAGAAAGACTACCAAATTAATACGAATCCGACCCGTACTCATAGCACTAAGCAACGATCGTTTAAAAAGGCGAAAATGTAACATCTAACTGAAACCTTTACGATCCTCAACGGCCTCTGCAATACATACTCCAATCATATCGGTGAATACGGCTGCGCTGGCCGACCCTGATCATTTTTGTAATCATATGTTTTGGCGTAGGGCTGGTGCTAAAATGTATGAGACAATAGAGTAATTAGCAGATAACACACACCCTTTTCAGGCAGTAGAGAACAGGATTGTCTGCTATTGATGCACAAGAATCTATCCAAGTATAAATGTACAAAAAAGACGTAGTTATACTCTTGTTAACAACGCATCAATTCGAACGTGAGCACTACGGACAGGAACATAATACGCAATGTCAATCAATGCATTTGGTGTAAATCGCTATGACATCTATCTGCCCACTGCTTAAGGCTGGTTATGTCGCTCGATTCGTAGATGACGGAGACTATCAAGGAAATATGAAATTTTGTCTCAGTCTTAGCCGCGGATGGCCCCGCAGGCTGATGACAACCAAGTAGAGCGTGCAATCGGATTTACCAGAAAATTTTTAAATGCTCGAAGAGTTTCGAATTTTCTGTAGTCAGCAACTTAGCCCTTTCGCTCCAGGAGGTGATCGTCTGCCGCAATTTAGGGGTAAGTAATATAGCTAGCCAATAACCGCACCCGTGACCAATAAACAAAAATTCTTGGTCAGTGATACAGTAAGCATCAGTCAACGTCTGCTTGAATCACTATCAGCCTTTTATCTTTATGCGAAACCCGACGCGTAATAAGTAATGACGCATATTATCGTAAGCGACAGTTTTCACCTCCTTAAAACTGGTGGGTCAACTTTACTTCACAAGCAGACAGGTAGGTTCAAGTCAAAACAATGTTTCCAGTGGATGCAGCTTGATTAAACACTCAAATCAATTGTTGATTTTATGTTCTGATAAAGAGCTTCTGATGAATACGCGAACCTCATGGAAAGCTGGTGACTTTTGCACGTCTTCACATCAAGACTTGGAGTTGTTTGCTCAGGTTGAACTTCTCGTCAGCCGAGTTTTGTTGAGCTATGTGCTAACTAAAGCACTTTAATGAAGATGAATGAAAGCTTACTTGCAAAACTGCTAATATTAAGTCCTTCGTGCAATGAACCTATTTCATTTAGATTTGTAGAGATGTCAAGGAGAAACAGGGTCATTTGTCGCTAGGCGACATAATGAAGTCTGTAGAAGTCACGAGTTTAAATTCGAGTATCTTTTTGAGATGAGACTTCATTCCTCTACGTATTGAACAATCGTTCACATGAAATCACAGTTGATCACTTTTTGGCTGAGCTAGCAGGGTAGAACGCATAATGACGCAAGTATTAAACCTCCGTCGAAGCAGGTACCCTCAGCCGACTGATCTAGCTACAATTGTCTGCTAAAGGGCCAGTAAAACAATCAAAAATCTGAGCCACATCTTACTCGAAAGCAAAGACGGTCACCTTACTCATCGCACAAGTTAAACCTCAGGGTCAGACAAGGAAAAGGCAGCTTGAGCGGGGTCTTGAACTAAAAGCGTTCCCTCACTAAGTTCCGTCTACCCGAATACGAAAGAATCTTTGGGAGTCTTTCTAGAATGTGAAAAGACTCAGAGTATCTAGTTTATCATCTTTTCGATTTAAAAATGATATTGCTATGTGTCTTGTGATCGCGGGTCCAGCCGCAGCTGATAATTTCTTTTTCAACGGCTGAACAGCTATCAGCCGTACAGCTGATGGAGGCAAGCCACATAAGCCAGAGATGATTTAAAATGACAACACAATCAAAAGGTTCGCTTTAGAAAATCAAAGAGTTCTTGATATCTTGGCTCATTCCTAACCTTCTTCTCATTTACATTGTGTAACCAGCTTCAGATCCATCACTCAGATAATCAATAGCTGTTCCGAGCGTTTGAGCACTATGACGACCAGTTTAGTCGCTGATTATGAGATCAAGCTTCTCCTCAAGCCTTCTGAAGTTCTTGGACACAACAACAAACTCAATGAGGCGGTTTTGTCGGCGTTCTCTATTTCGTCGAGTACGAAGAAAATGAGCGTCCAATTCGTTGATACCAAGAAGCAAGACATCAACAACAACGGGTGGAATCTTCGCATCCGCAAGTCTGAAGGAGATAACTTTTTTGAGTCAACATTCAAGAAGCGCTATCCAGTCAACAGTGGCTTCTCAACTACCGCCGATGGCAACATTAAAGCAGCACTCAAGACGGCCGAAGGAGAGGGGTTTGATTCGTCTACTAGCTATGAAGCGCAGATCGAAGTGGGGTACCAACAGCAGACCCTCTCCCTAAGTTACAATCAGAAGATCTCCGACAAGGGTTTCGAAGGAATGGATCTTCCTCTTGAAGAAGACTCACGTACAGTCCTCACGAGCAAAGCGCCGAATGAATTTAAAAACTGGTCTGTAAACAACTGGGGCACTCAGCATCTTGCAGACTCCATAATTTACGGTCCAGTGCTTGCGAAGCGGTCCAAAGGAAGCTGGGACGAGTTCAAATTATATGTTGAGGTGTGGCTAATCAGAAAAAGCAAAACTGACGCAACCCTTGAACCTGTCGTAGAGGCCTCATTCAAAACAGCAGATACAAGGAAGGCTTTGGAAGGTCGCACCAAACTCGCAGAATATCTGAAAAATCAAGGATGGTTGATTCCTGAGGATTCATTGAAGACGAAACTGATCATGGAGAGGTACGGAGAAACTGCGAAAAATACCTGAGAGATCACATAGTGTGACAGGTGAGCTTTCTTACGGAGTTTGAAAATTTTTAGTTTGATTTAGTCTCCATGCTCTTGATTTATCTTTATGCAGCAGAGTCTAAACTATGTTGAGTTATTTTAGTTTTTGAATTTATGGTGTATCAACTATCAACGGAAGGCTCAACTGGTACTCAAATACGTCGACGAGCCTGAAACCAAAGACGACGCGATGTATAGCAATAAGGCATTGCAAAAATAATTTGTCACTATTGACATGTCTCTAAAAGAAATATTTAACTGAACACATCGGTTACAAGTAAACAAATGTGATTATTACCCAGTTTGAGTTAGCTTGAATTTGATATTTCACATAAACAGTCGTGAGCTTATTGTTACATGATATTTGCTTTCTAATTCAACCTAACAGTAAACAAATATGCTTATCTAGTTTTAACAGCTCGATGTGATCAATATTCGGTAGTATGCAGAGATATAGCCAATAATGCTCGATGATTGGCGTTACAAGGGCAGCCGTCTGCATAACGGCATGACACGGATAAATGCTAACAAGGTTCCGCAGATATAAGCAGAATATATCAGTCCATTCGTAGCATGCTTCTATATCCGTGGAGAACATGGATATGGGTGGCCGCATTAATTACCTCTAATCTTAGCGATACGGGTTTGTGTGCTATGAATGATGTGAGATGCTCAACTTTGCCAGAGAATGTTCAAATCAAGCTAAACAAGCTGATTTTTATGCCAATGGCAGGAGGTAATTTACTGTAAGCTATTACATTGGTGGATAGTTAATGCGCTCTCTTGCGGGAAGCATTTGCTGCAATTATGGGCAGACTTTTGGTTATTCCTGAATTCACACAACTCCTTCTCGATGTAGGAGATGGATGTAGAATTTAACTGCTACATTGATTCCATGTTTTATCTCTCCGTCAAGCAAGCGATTTATTCGATCACTGCCGGGAAGCTCACACACCGACTTTGAAACGCATCTAAAGTGACAGACAGGTGTAGAACTAGGATGTGGTGCATTGATGTCTCTGCACTCTTCAAGCATATTGATTTCCGAAAGATTCCCCCAGAGACCGAATGGCTCCGAGTATTTCTTCGAAAAATGAGATAGCTACTGACGTGCTGCAGCTTGCCGATAACTTGCCGCAACATGCCGCTGATGCCGCCGACGACTTGCCGCCGATATGCCGATGATGCTTAGGTAAATTGTTGCTGGGGCCATGTCGCTCACGTGTTTATTCAATGTCATCGTACGCCTTTCGATGGTTGATTGGTTTTTTTAGTGATTCAATCCACTTTTTTTTACTATGCTGTCCTCGGATCTTGTTCAGCATAGAGCTCCAGAAGGCTGGCCTTGAGTTTATTGGATCCCAGTCTAACAACTTCTCGACGGCACAAGCCGGAACAGTGCAGAGATGGTCGTGACATGTGTCAAAATAACTGGAGGTGTATCATCATTGTCTTAGAATTACTGCAAGGGTGTGAAAGCTCATATGAGGGTAACTGGAGTATATAAACTCAACATTTGCAGGTCATAATATATCAACACTCATACATCCAAACCAACTCCTCACTTCCACAAGATTCACCCTGTACAAGTTCTATCTTTCAATATGCCTCTCACCAAATACAAGGCTGCTGTCGTATGTAGCTCTTCAATCTCATGTTTTCACAACTGACAAGCATGTAGGTGACCTCTGAGCCTAACTGGTTCGACCTTGAGGGTGGTGTTCAAAAGACAATCAACTTCATCAATGAAGCTGGTCAAGCTGGATGCAAGTTGATTGCATTCCCCGAAGTCTGGATCCCAGGCTATCCGTACTGGATGTGGAAAGTCAACTATCAGCAATCACTTCCGATGCTGAAGAAATACCGCGAGAATTCGCTTCCAGTAGACTCCGAAGAGTTCAGACGTATCCGCCGCGCTGCCCGAGACAACCAGATGTAAGTTTTACCACATCTGCCGTGTCCAGGCTACTGACCATATCCAGACATGTCTCCCTTGGCTTCTCGGAAATTGACCACGCAACCCTATACCTTACTCAAGCTTTGATTAGTCCTACCGGTGAAGTCATCAATCACCGCCGTAAGATCAAGCCCACGCATGTGGAGAAGCTCGTATATGGCGATGGATCAGGCGACACATTTCAATCCGTTACATCCACTGAGCTCGGACGTCTCGGACAGCTCAATTGCTGGGAGAACATGAACCCATTCTTGAAGGCGCTCAACGTGTCCGCTGGAGAGCAGATTCACATCGCCGCCTGGCCCGTGTACCCCGGCAAAGAAACATTGAAGTATCCTGACCCTGCGACAAACGTTGCAGAGCCCGCTTCCGATCTTGTAACTCCTGCATACGCCATTGAAACCGGTACCTGGACACTGGCTCCATTCCAGAGATTGAGTGTCGAGGGACTCAAGATAAACACACCCGAGGGTGTAGAGCCTGAAACTGATCCTTCAACATACAACGGCCATGCCCGTATCTATAAGCCGGATGGATCACTTGTGGCCAAGCCAGACAAGGACTTTGACGGTCTCTTGTTTGTTGACGTAAGTGCATCTCTGAATGAATTCTTCAAGCTCCTTCTAAATACATGCATAGATCGATTTGAACGAGTGCCACTTGACAAAGGCTCTGGCTGATTTCTCTGGACATTACATGCGTCCTGATCTTATCCGTCTTCTGGTAGACACTCGTCGGAAGGAACTTATTACTGAGGTTGATGGAGACGGTGGCATTGCGACTTACTCTACTCGCGAACGTCTTGGATTGAATGTTCCACTCGATGCCGGCAAGGAGGAAGATAAGAAAGCTCCAACAGCTGCCACGGGATTGTAGTAGACCTATCAATCGTAGAAAATGTACACATTGCGCTGCATGTGTACGAGCTCGCCTAGTTGTTAATCTCATTTAGTCGGCTATCAAATCAATCTCTTCTCCCTAGAAAGAAACAACATTATGCCTGCATTTATATGGCTGATCCGGGTTAAGATAATAAGGTTGCAACTATAGATCATGAAGCTTACTGTGATAAAAAGTAGAAGTTTCATGATTAAAATGGCATCAACTCAAGATTATTACATAGAAAAACTTTACATATCAGCTTCTTTTGGGATCAAATCTTATTAGCTTTGGATCTCGGGCTGATTTACTATGATTAAAAAGTGCATGTAGATCAATTATACATTGCTAAAACTTCAACTGACTTTAAACTTCTCCGTTTGATTCTCTCAAAAATCGCCAAGTACAACACCATATGACATTGTTATTTCGACTGTCCCTTGAGGATGGTAGTTGTGGAGAGCTTCTCGTAATTCTCATCCACTAATCTCGAATTTGTATCCTCTATGTCTTCTAATTCCCAAATCCTTCATCTATGCTGCAATACGCTCTACAATGTCTTTTGCACATTTTGGACATCCGTCACAGCAGAGAGAACATACCGCTTGTTCGATCCACTTCTGACTGTCCTCAGCTTCGAGATAATTTTGCGTGAGCTTTTTGAGATCATCCATCCTCGTATAATCCGCAAGTCCGATCTTGTTCTTCCCGAGATGCGGGTTGAAGCGAATATAGAGAGTTTTTTTGTGCTCTCCTCGTCTGTTGAGATGTGACATGTGCCTTGAAAAGTCTTTACCTTTGGCGTTTGTATTTGTAGCAAAATCCATTACTTCAGATGCCACTCCAACGAGCTTGAACCAAGAGTCTGAAGGAGATCCCGCTGTAACATATCCCGTACCCAGGCTGATGACGCACGATATTGGAGGTGGCGGCTCTTCCGGTTGGACAAGGTCGTATCTTGAGTACCACAACTGATCTATCGGATTATTGTTAAGCAGACCTCCGTCCCAAAAGTGTAATTTCTGTTCGTCTTCCGGAAATTTCACTTCTGGGAAGAACGTTGGAGCTGCGGATGTTGCCCTCGCAGTAAGGCTGATGGTTAATTTGTCTTGATATTTGTTCATCACGTCATTGGCGATAGATTTGGTGTAAAGATTGTTGTTCTTGTAGCATCGAAGCAATACTGTCTCAGCGCGATTTTGTGCTGTAGTACAACAGAAACTATGGGTATTGGTTAGCCAAGCATCTATTTTCTAAACAGTGATGACTTACACTCTGCCAGCTTCGGGGTGGTGTAACGGAGCATCGCCTTTTAGTTTCCGATCATTCTCGTCCAATCCAAACTCAGCAACAACTTCGTCAATAGCTTTTTTCAAGTCTGTATCGCTGAAACGACTATTTTGTACTATGCTTTTACTATTGTTGACAAAGGATGCTACTTTGGCAGGAAGGACACGACTGATATTATACCCGTAGACCTTGGGGCTAAAGACGTTTGATGAAATCTTATCATACTGTCTGATGGCATCTTCTGCAGTCATACGCAGCCGAAATAGCATGATACCGATAATGCCTCCCGTACTGGTGCCTGCAGCAAGCTCAAAGTAATCCGAAGGGCGAGGTGTTTTTTCTAGTCCCTTTCGGGCTTTGACCCGATTCATCAGCTCTTTCAATACGACCAGAGACGCGATACCTCGCACACCACCTCCATCAAGGGCGAGAAGTCGAGCACCATTGAGGTGTCTGGTGATTGGCTTATATACCATGGTTTCTCGAGGTGAATCGACGAGAATAAATTGGTGTTTGCAAGATAATTCAAGTACAGATAAATGTGTCGAGCAATGAGGCGTTCGTACGATCGCATACATATACTTCTGCGTGCCCCCTATGATGGTTTGGTGTTATGTCTGATTTTCGGGCCTATCCGCGTACTCAAAGACACATCGCTTGTTCCGGCACCAAAAATTTGAATTGTAGCGACTAGTGTTGGCACTAAAGAGGTTCAGCTGAGTGTACCCTAGTCAGTCGGCCGGCACATGAGCGCGACTCTGTCAAGGAGATTCAAAAATTCACCTCTTTCGTATAGTTACAATATTGCGGAGGCGACAGGTCTGTAGCCGACGAGGATTATTGCTCAATCTTCAGCTGCAGCCAGCAACGCCACCCTGGGCTGGGCCGAGCCAGCGCCCCGACGGCGGCGGCGCTAACGATGGTTCCCCTGACCGGGTAATGGCGCCCTGAAATGTGATGTACCACACAACCTCACAATCGTTGTCTAAAAGTTCAACGCGCTGAATTTAAGTCTTTTAGCCATTTCCAGGAGAAAGTCAATGACTTTGTGGCTGTAGAGTGGTGCTGCGGAGTCCTAGATTGGAATTGGTTACTAGTCAAGACAACAATACGTTCTGAGCATGTCTAAAAGCGGATTAGAAACTGCCAATGAGCTTACGTATGGTTTATTGTGCATGCACAAATGCTAAGTTGTTGACTTCCAAATGTTACATTCTCTCATCGGGGTATGGAGCGGATGTGTACAAAGCAGGCAATATCGGTCCAAGCCGCGCGAAGTTGCATAAACCGTGATAGCAGACTTGCTACGTAACCCTTGCACTAAACTTCAGCTCGTTAGCGGCACAAACGTTTTCTTAGCACAGGAAATACTCTGAAGAGGAACCTGCTAAACAGAGAAAACATTGCTGTCTGTCTTGTTCGGTCTTCTGTTAAACGTACATGACGACGCGTAATCCGGTGATTATCTTTTGGTGCTTATTCTGGATGGTAACGGGCTAGGTAGTTGAGCGCTAGCATGAGACTAGTGCATCATCTGTGCAACGCACAACCAAATCACCTGAGTCAGGCTATTGTTCCCGCCTCTTACGCCTTCCCATACGCAAAATGCGAACTCTTGCCATTCCAGCCTCAGTCACGAAACGGAAGCAAGCATGTAGAAGTTGTCGGCTACGTAAAAAGAGGTGTGATGTAGGAATCCCCAACATGCGATTGTAAGAATGTCGTGGCTGATACTTTGAAGGCACTGCAACCCGCTTGCTCGTTGTGCAACAGATGGGGAATTCAGTGCGAATACACAACCCTCGTTTCAGACCGCAGAGAGGTTACTGCGCGTTTGCAGTCTCGTTCTGGCGGGCTATTGCCGACGCAGCTGCTCCCTATTCCAATTGCTAATCCAAATGAGAACGGCACACCAGATTACATGCAGTTCGCTGGCATGAATTTCAATCTGTCTTCTAATGTGCAAGTACGAGAAGATACTCAAGTAGATCATCCAGCGGCAAACGCGATGTTCTCATCATCAGCGCATGACTTCAGTCTCGACCTTGAAGCAGATTTGTTTGCAGCGACATCATTACCTTCCAATGAGATTCTACTTGAGCTCGCCGAACTCTTCTTTGTGCATATGTATTATATCTTTCCCTGCTTCCACAAAGCATCCTTTATGGCCGAACTAAGCAATGGAAGCTTGCAAAAAAACGCGATGTTATTATTATACGCAATATGTTGTCTTGCCTCACGTTTTCATCCTGACACTTCTGTCAAACAGCGCCAGGAAGGCTGGTATGAACAAGCAAAGTTTATCTACGAGCTCACTCGTCGGACCCCCGATTCGGGTCTGCGCACTATCCAGGCGGTACTGCTTCTTATATTCCACAGTCAGACGGTTGGAGACTTCTCCACTAGCTGGTTACTCCTCGGGAAGGCATGGAGACAAGCCGCCGCTCTCGAACTAAACCGTATGGATGCTGATAACATGGTCGAGTCTCAACAAAACACCGCTGTTAACCACGAAAGGTCTCACTACTTTGGAAAGATCGAAGGAATGACTTCACTTGAAAAGGAAGAATACAGACGGACGTTGTGGCTCTATTTCATGATGGACCGCAACCATACGTGGCCTACCGGTTGGCCCACTGCAATTACAGAGCTTCGGTTCAAGGTTGATATTCCACTTGCGGATTCAGTTTTTCAGGCCATGGATCGAGCAGTAGAGAGCACACAACCGGAGAACGTACCCTTTACTATGAAATTGAGCCGTCTCATCGCTGATCTGTCGACTGGGAAAGACCCTCTGAATCATTTTCACTACATCTGTGTTGCATATGTTTTGCTCGGTCGTATCACCGAACTTCTACATTCACTGCATGGCGTGCCCAACACACCTGAATATGCAGAGGAATGTGCTAAGCTAGACTTACTGATTGTCGAATTTCGACTCACCATACCGCGACGCGCAATTTCGATTATCGGATCAGAGCCAGCAGACTGTGGCTATGTCGTCTGGCTGAATCTCATTCTGGATACGGCAGCAATCTTGTTACACTTTAGGTGCTCCCAGAACGTACCTGTTTCTAATGCAAGTGATCAATTCATGTTTGCTGTAGCAGCGGCCCGTAATACCGCGAAGATCATCAAAGACGCATCGCGGATATCCGTAGAGCTGTTGCTGTCCGCGCATATTGGCTCCTCTCTATACATTGCGGCGTGTGTACTTGTGATTCAATGGCGAATGACAGGCGATGAGAGCTTGAAAGCGGATATCGCATTGTTTACTTTAGTGTTTGAGAGAATGGATGATGTTTTCGCATTTATTGGGTTAAAATATAAGCTTGCGTTGGAGCATGACTTGAAAAGAGATGAGCATGATATGCGAAATTTGAGGGATCGCGGGTCTAGAGGACTTCTTGCAGATTGTTCAAAATGGACTTTTGTGAGAGATGAGTTGAATAGGCGGGGCGTCAATACCTCTGGTATAGACTAGGAAAGCAAGGCGTGGTATAGCTACAGCCGACATATCGCCATTTCGATCTATACTTTGCAGAACCAGAAGCTTCAGCTATAATCCGAAACTAACAGCCGCCCTCCATCGCTGGTAACTTGTCCTCCATTTGCAAATCGATCTTTCATGATCCATCCATACGCTTCGGCAATGTCTTCCGGTTGTCCCAGGGTGTTTGTTAAACTATACGACTTCACAAACACTTCCATTTCCTTTTCACTAACTTGGCTGAGGAACCTTGATAAAAGTTCTGTTTGGATAGCACCAGGTATGACGATGTTCACGCGGATAGGTGCCAAGTCGACCGCGAGACCGCGTGTTAATCCCTCTGAAGCGGCACCCCAAGCTGCACCAAACGTCCAATTCGGCATGGGTCGATGCGTATTTGTACCTCCAGTGAGAGTCATGGATGAAGAACTAGACTGGTATATATATCGCCCCGTACATAGCAGCTTAGCGATGATTGAGGGCCCTAAAAAGCGAACTTTGAAGCCATGCATCGCACTCTCTACGGTAACGCTGGCAATTTTTGGCATGTCGCTTACATCACCTGCAGTGAACACAATGTGGTCGAATTTCTTCATGCTGCCTTCCGTTGCCTTCTCGAGCATATATCTGAGGTTGTCTTCCAGATTGTCGAGGTCGAGCAAATCAACGGCAAGCCCAGCTACGTACGACGAAGAGATGTTTGGATAATTTGACCGCAGTTCATCCGTCTTTTTATCGACCTTGAGCTGAGCTGATCCTGAGATGGTGACTCGGGCTCCGTACGAGAGTGCCATGTTAGCGACGGCATAGCCTATACCTGAGGTTCCACCAAAGACGAGGATGCGAGTATTCGCAAGGCGGTTGACGTGAGCCATTATTAGGAGGCGGTGTAGGATGATGAAGGTGAAGAAGAAGGGGGGATACAGTGGAAACCTAGGTAATTGAATTATTTTTGCTATCAAGTGCTTTCGGTGAAGGTAATGCAACGGAGAATGTGCATCTTATACATCCGTCTAGATATAGTTGTATGTTTTGTCTTGTCTGATGACAGACCTGGCGGCCACATTACCATTGTTGCCCGCTCGTCACGCCCACCAGAAGCCATTGACTGGTGTTTGGCGGCGACGAGCGGTCTCGGGTGCTATACTTCATACGAGATGCTGAGGGCAATGTCTGTCCATTGTGAGCGGCGAGCGGGCAACGGGCGGGTGACGGGGACGCTAATGTGGAAGCGGTGCGGCGGGCTATTTGAACCGTCTGTGCACATGCTGTCCCAATAAACGGTGTGCCAAGTGCGAACGACCTGGGATGCCTATCGTATGCACGTGAGCATTGTGTTCCAATGAACGATTAATGAGTTATGAGAGCTCTGTGGGCTTTTAGAAACATCAACAGCAGCTCGCTTGTGCAATATTATGTTTTTACTCACCTCCAATTTGCTACCTCTCAGGACAAAACTCCTTAAGACATCATTGATTTCGTCGGCTAATGTTGACGTAATCAAGCATGTATGTGATCCTTTCGGATGAGCGTCAAGAGCACAGTGGCTTACTGCTCAGCCAGTGCCTGCATGTAGCTCCAACACTCTAGCTATAATTGGATTAGCAACGCCGTGGAGGATAGAGTCGACTTAATTCCAGATAGAATTTCGGTAATAAGGAAAGGTAGTTGGAAGTAACATTTCAGCGAACCATCTCCCAATATAGATTATACTGCATTCACTCCACTTTCACTTTGAGCAACGTCTCGACAATTCACGCGAGCAGTGTAGTTCCTATCATAGATTAAAACCAGGATATTCATATTCACCTGCTCATCTAAGATTATTAAACTTCCGTGAAGCCGCAAAATAGAAGATAATCGTACCTGAGATTGAGCACAACCCGTTCAGCTCAAATACTAATCAACATGCCTGCGAACCTTCGTTTTCCTTTTCACTATCGTATAGAATGAACCTGGTGGATCGCCTTCGCCAAAATTACACCTAATGTCGTCCGTTTTTGAACTAGCGCAGCCACGACGATTACTATTCTGCCAACCGAGGCTTCGGAAGGCGTCAACGAACTCCTCTCTTGATCACTGATCCTATTTTGTCAGCAGGATCAGTTTCAACATGCCTTAGGAACTGTACATGTCGCAATTGGAGGCTCTGCAACATCGGGAATGTCATGTCGTACTTTTAAAAGCACTCGCCAGGACGCATTGCCGAGCTACTGTTTCCTTATAAATCGCAACCTGAATAGAGATTGAGCCTCAACAAGACCACGAATCTGAATTGTATCATTTGTTCCAGATTCTCACAATCGTAGGGCAGGGACTTTGACCGTTGCAGAGGATATCTATTCAAGCAGAACAACATGGAAGTACAACCACCGGAATACGCGAACAAGGACGTCACCATGGAAGAGAAACAGGGAGATGAATTAGCACAGAAAGAGCAACATCTTGGGTCAAAAGAGTACGCACTGGAGGAAGCCAAACCTCAACGACACATCAACCCATCCGACTGGAACGGTCCAGACGATCCCGATAATCCGCACAACTGGCCATTTTGGCTTAGGGTCTACCATTCCATAATACCTGCTTTTTCTGGATTCGCAGTGTAAGTGAAATACCTCCACCATACTGCGTCTTTTGTATTCGCTGGTTTTGCGATGGAATCTTAACATTTGATCAGCACGTTCGGGACCTCAGTATATACGCCATCGGTCGGCCTCGTCATGGCTGATTTCTCTGTTTCCCGTACAGCAGCTTTGGTTGCTCTTTCAGTCTACACACTTGGCCTCGGCTTTGGACCCATCATATCCGCCCCACTGAGTGAACGATACGGCCGAAAGATTGTGTACATAGTTTCGTCTCCCATCTTCATGCTTTTTACACTCGGCGCGGGCTTCAGCAAGAGCTTTGCTAGTTTAGTAATATGCAGATTCCTCGCGGGGATTGCAGGCAGTCCCACCCTCGCTGTAGGAGGAGGAACGGTTGCGGATGTGTTTCCGCCGCATGAACGAGCAACTGTGACTTGCTTGTTCCTGATGGCGCCATTCGCAGGGCCTGCTCTAGGGTATGTTGATTCATTTTTGACAATAAAGATTAATTTACTCACTCTACCAGACCTGTCGTCGGAGGCTTCGTAGCGCAGTACAAGAGTTGGCGATGGTCGCAGTGGTGCATCATCTTTATCTCGCTTGCCGTATACGCCATTACTGTCCCAATGAGGGAGACTTACAAAGCGACAATTTTGAAGCGACGTACAGCTAAGCTTGGTCTGACGCTTACTAGTAGTCGCGAGGCCGATGCGACAGCTATGAAGCGTAGAATTGTTCAAAACTTTTTGAGGCCGCTCCATATGCTGTTCACTGAGGTAGGCACATTCTCGTCTTGAATCCACAAAAGAAAATTGATCGGATACTGTTTTCCAGAGAAATAACCAACAACGTACTGACAAAACCCAGCCTGCGGTCTTCTTTCTTTCGCTATACACCGCTTTTGCGTTTGGCGTCTTGTTCCTACTACTCCCTGCCCTGCCCTACATATTCTCTCGCCCGCCATACTCCTTCACCTTATCGCAAGTCGGACTCGCATTTCTCTCAATCGGACTG
The DNA here is from genome assembly GCA_022701365.1 of Mycocentrospora acerina. Lineage (NCBI taxonomy): Eukaryota > Fungi > Ascomycota > Dothideomycetes > Pleosporales > Mycocentrospora > Mycocentrospora acerina. Next base: position 58,663 of record JAKUHH010000325.1, read on the forward strand.
GGTGTGTTGCTTGGGGGTGGGACGGGTTTGCTTGTTGATCATTATATCTACCAGTCCAAGCACCGTCAGGCATTGGAAAAGGGCGAGAAGAACGCGCAGCCAGAGCACCGACTCTATAACGCAATGTTGGGTAGCTGGGGCTTGCCAATAGGACTGTTTTGGCTTGGATGGTGCGCGGATAAGGGTGTACATTGGGCAGTCTGCCTGCTGGGCGCGGTTCCATTCGCATGGGGGAACATGTGCGTTTTTGTAAGTTTTCTTGGGAGGTTTCAATCATCATTACCATGATCGTACCTATAGAAGAGAATAGGTTTGCTTCTAAGAAAGAGCTAGAGAATTTTAAGCTAATTGAGAGCATCTAGACTTCTATAGCTATGTACCTTTCAGACGTTTATGGCGCGGCGAATGGTGCATCGGCTTTGGCAGCAAATGGTATATTTAGATACACGCTTGGTACTGTATTTCCACTATTTACCATTCAAAGTAAGTTGATCAAACATCTCGATTGGTGGCGCTGACTTCCGGTGCAGTGTACCAAGCCATGGGCATTGGCTGGGCAACGTCAACGATTGGATTTTTCTCCGCCGCCATGATTCCTATCCCATGGATTTTTTTCAAGTGGGGTCCGATCATCAGGCAGAGGAGTCGGTATAACTTGGCCATGTGAGGTAGGTCTGAGATATACAGTCCAAGATGGGCGACAAACTTTTGAGCATCCGAACAGAGGTCAATAGGCCAAACATAATGATAATTTTCGCAATTCACCTCAACACATTCCAGCCTAACGAGCACTCTTTTCCGACTCTGCAAGGTGAACGGATCGAGTACACATAGGCGTTCGAATGCGGAAACGGTACATTTAATCTCTTGGTGTGTATCCCTTTTAAATGGTCAGCTTCATCTCCTTGGTTACAAGAACAAAACTCACGACTTGTTTGGGTGGTGCATCGATCCACGTTGACATGCTGTAGTGAACCTGGTCCGCTACCGTCAACTTTGTGTTGAACTTTTTCTCGAAGAGAAACGTGTTGGGGAATAGCGGGTCAAATGCTTTCGCATCATGAATCTGACCGATTTCCTCGGCCGATAATGTGATACGCAAAGCTCCGGGTAGTAAGTTGACATGCTCAACAGACTGTACGCCAACGATTGGAAATACATTAGTCGACTGATGGAAGAGGTATGCTAGTGCCTGAAACAGGGTTAGTAAATTGTGGTAAGAACGCTTCTGCAAATACTCACAATATCCTGCAGAGTCGCATTTTTTTCTTTTGCAAGTCGCTCGAGGACATTGCAGACCTTGATATCCCCTTCAGAAGCACTATAGTATCCTTTGCCTGCATCCGGGTCGTTCTCCATTTTCTTCCGCTGCTCTGATGTTACTAGCTGGCCACCCCCCAAGGAAGCCCACGGGACAATAGCCATGCCCTGGTCTTCGCACATGGGAATAATTTCCGACTCCATATCCCGGAACGCAGCATTCCATCGACCTTGATAGATGGAGAATGGGGTTAGGCCGTTTCTTCGAGCGACTGCGATGGAAACTGTCAGCGAGTCACAGGAACGTATTTGCGGCTAGCTCACATTCGTTTGCCTTAACAACGACCCAAGCTGGAGTATCAGAAATTCCCAAGTACAAGACTTGTCTTGCCATGACCAACGCGTGAAGGTGTGTCATTAATTCTTCTACAGAGCAAGAAACATCCCACCTGTTCGAATTGGTCAGCCTGAAATGAGACTGAACATTCGCATCATGGCGTACCAGTGAAGGTAGAGGATGTCAATGTAGTCCGTCCTCAACTTTCTCAAACTATCTCGAACAGAAACATGCATGCTTTTTGCGCTCGGGCCGGTGAAATTGCTTTGGATTGGAATCCCCTCACGATTAACGGACTTGTATCCCGACCCAAACTTGGTCGCAATGACCATCTGGTCTCTGTTGCCGCGTTTTTCCATCCACTCGCCAATCAGATTCTCAGATTCCTCAGAATTGTATGCATTGGCTGTATCGATGAAGTTGCCACCAAGGGAATAATAAGAGTCCAGCAGCTTGAACGGATCTTCACTTTTCCCAAAGAGCTTGCTCCATGAGTTTCCGATGCTGATGCCACCTAGAGCAATGGGAGAGACTTTGACGTTTGCCGTGGGCGATAGGACGCGATGCCATCCTAGGGCGGATTCTGGCTTTGGCGGAGGAGCGAATACATCCATGGTGAGCTGGTAATCGAGTAGGTTGTGGTGAATTTGATGGCATTGTGCATTGCGAACGCCGTTTTTAGGTGTAGATAAGTCCGCATTCAAGGACTTAATTGTGGTGACGGTAGAAACATGGAAAAATACAGATCCTAAAACCGCATTTAAGACCGTATGCAACACGCTGACACTGATCATCATAAGTCCGACGATTTTAAGAGGCTTGGCATGCTGCTCAAAATCGCATCTCTGAGTTGTTTTTCAGATATAGGTCTCTCGCCCCGCTTTGCACGCCAGTAGTTTGTCGAGTCGAGCGCTTCCGCGCAGCCATGTAAAAGCCAGCCCCATTTCGTCAAAAATTCTGTGGTAATTTCCCAACTGCGTGGATCCCAGGGCGAACCCCAGATTACCAGTGCAGGATCGCGATCTGGATCGGCTACATCGCAGATGTCATGGCAGAGCTCTTCTTCGTCGCAAAGATCAGGGTGTTCAAAGGCTTGCAGCATGTTGTCCCGCAATCGAGGCCAAGGGAATACATCTATCCAAGGATGGTGCTCTATCGAAAACTGAAGGGCTGTTGGTTGTAGGTTCGCTGGCCACTCGACGAAGCGATTACCGGCAGCGGCTTCCTCCAATGGGCCATACTTGTTGAGAGGAGAGATGCCATTCCAGTCGTAGTATTCTGTTGTGATACCTAGGAGATCTGCATTCTTCGCTAAAGCATGGGAGACATTGTACCTTACAAGAAGTTGTAGATGGGTCAAAGAAGGGGTGCCTTGCATATAGCTTGCTTTTGCATGATCGGCAAAGCGTTCCATCAGTTCGCGCACACGAGGAGAACTCTGCATGCACTCGGATACAGGAACATATTTAGGATTTGACGCCTTGTCTCCAGATGCTGCGTCCACTTTCGGAAGCTTCGTCCCGGCTTTCCCATTTTTCGCCACTTGTTTCGACGGCGCTGCGATTGATGGAGTCGTGGGTTTGTTCTGAGTGCGTAATCCTGGCCAAGAATGTCAGCAAGAATGCTCGGGCATGCTGCAAAGAAGAGTAGTTCTTACTACGAGCCCTCTGGTTGAGTCGGTTTTGCAATTTCCGCCGCTCAGCTGCGCTCGTTACGCCCGTCCAATCCTCTGCACGATCGCGCGTATTGAGTCGCTCGGATGACCATTCTAGCTCGATGAGGGCAGGATGTGCCTCCGCGGTGTTCGCAGACAAGGTGCCAAACTGTGCCATGTTCCCTAAAATTCGAATATCTGCAAGTTGCTGACAGCCCTCAGTCTGGGTGTCGAGAAGACTTGAGGCCGCTTTGAGTGTATCGCGTCGGCGTTAGAGCTGTCAGCACTGTGCATAAACTCCGGAACCAGTAGAGCAAGCGGCACTGGGCAGCTTTCGGTCTTTTTATACGGTCTTTCTATACGAGCTTTTCTATACGAACCTTTCAGACGGGCTTCTATACGGTCTTCTTATTCGATCTTTCTATACAGTCTTTTCACAAGATTTCCACTCACCGCTCTTCAAGTACATTAAAGGGACCTTACTTTGAGCTCGCCTAAATCTCTCATGCATAACGAAAGAAGGTTTCTTTCTTCTGCCTCAATCAAACGCCCAGCTTACACTATTCAAAGAAAGTACCCCTCTTATTTGTTCACCAGCTACAAATACACTTCAGCTCCTAGTCGAATTGGTCGTTGGATCGCGATTTCACCCTGTGCATAGTCAAATCGTATCATGGAGACATCTGGATTGTGTTCACCGCCAGGATGCACGATTCTGTAATCGAAATGAGCTGGAATGCTGCTGGTAACATCATACGTTCCAGACGACAAACAAGTGTCATCCTTGTGGCTATCGCTGCTTTACTTCAAACCACAATCTTGCTGGGCGGTAATGAATCAAAAAACCTAATCTCACCGCCTCTGATAGGGGGTTGGGGCTGAACGTTTTACAGTCTTTCCGTGTCGGAAGTGTGAGGAATGCAGTCAAAATCTTCCATGTGGAGGAGTCGCAAGTGATACTCAACTACAGCATGGAAATCAGGCTCAAAATCATCTCAAATTGGTGTCAAACATATTTCATAGATGTGGATTTACATAGTGAGGATGAGTTCATTGACTCGGGAGTCAAAAGTCACGTCGATGTCAACGGGTAGCCTGTCTGCCTTCTCACCCACTACTGCAGTTATGTTGGTAAGTGCTGTGAAAAAGGGGTTCAAGAGCAATTCAGCTTTGAATTACAAACCAAGAATTGGAGTCACTTGCCCTAGGGTCATGGTCGTTGATAGTGTTAGTCCAATTGTAGATGTTGCGAGGATCTTCCATGGATCTGTGGTTTGGCCTTTGACGAATCAAAAGGTCTAGAGGTAGGCTGCCTGATTTGACATGTGAATATATCCAAAGATGGGTGATTGGGTATAAGATATGTTGAAGTGCAAAAATTAGTGTTAATATTATGTGTCTCTAACTTTTCCGCCAATTTCATCTATTCGTTTTGGGGGTTCTGCAACTGATCATTCTAAAATCTCACTGCAACTCCCTCAATTTTTCGTGACAACAATGCAATCGCAAAAGTTTAGTAGATTATAATCAATGTATTAGGCTTAATTCCGCTATAGCCAACGTAATGGGGAGCAGATATGGCAACCCACGGACTGGATAAGAGTAGTGGTATTAGAAGATTGAGTATCAATTCCTTACACCCGTACTGGTCGCTCTGGTCGTTACCACACTTCCATCTCCTTCTCTTTTCTTTTCAAAGAAGATGTCGTGCTTCACCTCCCCATTCACCTGGGCGATGGCCTCCCGCTTTCACCACGCTGCCATGAATAGGCTCCCGGCAACTAGACAGCAACTGCAACGCAGCCAACCTCTCACGAGGGAAGTCAACCCAAAGTAACGCTCCCCTCCAAAGCCAACCATGTGCCTCACCCTATCCGCCACCCACCGAACATGTCCACACTCGCACTTTATCGGCACCATGCACTGCACCCTCGACCAATGCCTAAATCACTCAACACACACCTTCCACCTCGAAGATGTAGACTACGACTGTGAAATCTGCGCTGCAATGTACATCATACACGTTGACCCCGAGATTGTGCCCGTGCAGCCATACGCACCAACTGATAATATCGACATTAGATTCGAGGAGAATACTCTTTCTGGGGGGAGGTTTGTGAGAAAAGGGGAGTATGAGGCGAGCGCGAGGAGTTTGAGTACTGTGGAGGATGAGGATAGGGAAAAGTTTAGGGGATGGAATGCACGGAAGGGGGAGGGTGATGTCGAGGTCGAGATGGAGGTCAGCGTTGAGGCTGCTATGCATCGCGATTTGCTACAACATCAGCTGAGTGTTCTTCCGACTTGGCTTGAACATCAGCGACAGGAAATTCAGGCGCCGCTGGAGCAGTCACATCATTGTATACCGTGGAGTGTACTTCCCATTGATAGTGAAGGCACGACGGGTGGGCAAGTTGAGCAGCAGAGGGGTAAAAACGACGGTTCGCTGATTCCAATTTCGGGGGGCCAGGTCAGTGAAGCTCCTGGCTCTGGCCATGACTTCTCGTTGTCTCGACTTGCGAATGTCGCAAAGACTAACGCAATCTATATCCAGACGCCTGCGCCTGAGGTAACACAATTGCCGGCCCCCAGTCAAGCAAAGTTTACTCACAGGCTTCCACCACGCCCAGATGTACTTCCTCCAGCGAGTTTCGACCTGCCATCAGTCACGTCTTATGATTCAAGGCGTTACCCGCCAAGGTCGAACAGGACGCCTCGGACTACAATGCAGGATGAGTTGCCAGTGAGGCGGGTATCTTTGGAGGACTACTTGGTGAAGAGCAAGGGTATAAAGGGGAGAGTAAAGGATAAAGAGAGGACCAAGGCGAATAAGGAGGTAGCGAGTCGGATAGGCAAGGAAGACGAAAAGGAGAATGAGAGTGGGGAAGCGGAGGAGGTGGAGGAGGCTGTAAATGACTAGTTCCACGTCTTTGTGTATCTTTGGCCAAGATCAAACACAGGTTAGAGTTTCTTTCCACTTTCTTCTGTCTTTCGATGCAGCGACGAGCACCTGATGCACTTGTCTGGTAGTTGTGGAAGTCGTGAAGCAGTTGCGTTGACGTGTCTGCACACACAACAATTCAGACATTACGGCTGGTGAAAATGACCAAACTTGTCATGCATTCCCCAGTACAACACGTCTCACCGCCCAACAGGCGATTGATCAGTGTGTTGGAGTCACGAGTGGCCTGGCGAGGCTGTTGTTTGCTGCACGTGCCCATCTTGGCAGGCAAGGAATGGGGTGACGTCTTCGTCGGCATCTTTCTGTCAGCAAATGCCCGAGCCGAGCTTCGACATGGGTTTCCCTTTGCACCAAACAACATTTGTTGGACGTGTCGGTGGCCATACTAAACACCCCGTCCTACACTTGTCCTAGTCAGCGTGCATGTTTGGAAACTAAAAACCACTGAGTGACTGCCGCTCGTGCACAGAAACCTGACAACCACGCGCTCCCACGCTCTCACACCACACGACATGGCATCTCTGCCACCACAACGCCCCGCGTCCCAGCGCAGACAGTCGCCCGCCCGCGCATCCTCGTCGCATCAGGAAGAGGAAGGAGCACGTGCAAGCAGCTTCTCGGACCAATCGGTCGACTCGCAGACACTTCTCCTCAACTCCCCACCCACACAGTCATCGCCCACGCAGTCGTCACAGCCAGCGCCCTCAGCACAGCAAGAGACACCCCCAGCACACGCCCCCCCACAAGAGGACGACGAGCCGCGCAGATGCTGGATTTGCTTCAACGACGAGACGGAAGACGACGCAACAACGTCAGAGTGGAGGTCGCCGTGTCCGTGTGTGCTGGTGGCGCATGAGAAGTGCCTGCTGGATTGGATCGCGGACATGGAGGCGCCAAGCTCGCGACGCCGGGCGGGGAACCGCGTCAACAAAGTGCTGTGTCCGCAGTGCAAGGCTGAGATCAAGCTGCAGCGGCCGAGGAGCTACATAGTGGATGCGGTGCGGTTGGGAGAGCGCTTTACGGGCTCGTTGCTGCTGCCTGGGTTTGCCTTTGTCACGGGCACCGCGCTGTACTCGACTCTGACTTTGGCGGGGACACATACGATATACCAGATCTTTGGGCCGCAGGATGCTATGCAGATTCTGAAGCCGCTGTACGACGGGCCCAATCCGCAGTTGACGTCCGCAGTAATGCGAATGATTGACCACGTGCGCCATCATTGGAGGTTGGACATTGGGCTGCCTCTGATACCTACCGTGCTTGTTGCAAGCAGAACCACGCTCGCTGATTCCTTCTTACCTTTCTTGCCGCTCATCTTCTTTGTCAGCTCGGGCCAGCCTGGGGACGACATGCTTCAACTACAATGGCCGCCGAGCGCAGCTTTTTCCTTTGCTGCGCTGCCCTACCTGCGTGGGTTTTACAACGCCTTTTACGAGCGCGTGTGGCTGCCACGAGAGCAAAAGTGGCTGAAGGAAATCCAGCCTCGAGCCGGCACGGACGATGCTCCAGAAGCTGAGATTGTCATCCAAGACGAGCTCGAACACGTACACGACCACGGCCACGACCACGACCATGACCATGACCATGACCATGACCATGACCATGACCACGCCGATCACGGGCACATAGTAGACGTGGAAGTAGACTTTGACATTTTCGAGAACTGGAACGGAAACGCAGCAGACAACGACGAGCATGACGCGCACGACCACGCCCCCGCTGCACATCCTATCCACGCACCGCCCATGGACAATGACGGCGAAGCACCAGCCCTCGTCGGTGTCCACGACGCAGCTCCTGCACCCAACGTGCCCGCTCAACCAGCACGCCCTCGCCAACGCGTGCGTCGCGAGCGCAACATGACATTCAGCACGACCTCAGTGGCAGACACCATCCTCGGGGCGCTCATCTTCCCTAGCGTCGCCGCCGCCATGGGCGAGCTGCTCAGACACACTCTCCCCGCATCGTGGGTGACGCCACCAACAGGCGCGACTGCTTCATCGTGGCTGGGCGGATGGGCGCGCGTTGGCGGGAAGGCAGGGAAACCGACGGGGTTCCTGCAGACTCGATGGGGGAGGAGTCTCATCGGGGGGTGTTTGTTTGTAGGGCTCAAGGACGCGGTGTTGCTGTATGTGAGGTGGAAGATGGCGCAGAATCATCGACGGAGGAGCATTTTGGATTGCAAGGAAGGGGTGGGGAAGAAGAGCAAGACAATAACTACCACGAAAACAAATACTGCTTCAACAGCGACGCAAGCTGGCGGGAGAGGGATATGAAGTTGAACTAAGAGGGGATTGTTGCCGTAATTAAGCAAGCATTCACACACATATATATACGTGTGTGTTGCCTCTGATACTAATTCCTACTCTACTCTACTCTACTCTGCTCTACTAGCAGAGAAAAAAAAACTAACAAATGGATTTCACCACCCCTCAATCTGAAACTCAAACACCCTGTCCCCCTCGCCCTCTTTCACGGGCCGCGCCTCCCCGTCAAACAGCGTCCTTTCGAGGTAAAACGCTTTTCCCTGCCTATCAACCAGATAGACGATACTCTTCTGCGTGCCATAACACCCACTCGTCGCATCCACGGCCAAGTGCTTGACCACGTCCCCCACTTCATGCCGCGGCATCTTGTGCTCGTCTAGATGGTCGCGGCCAATTGCGGGTACAAAAATGCTGTGCCGCAGCTGATTGAGATACATGTCCCACTCCTCGTTTTCCTTTTGGCGGGGCATTGTGTCGGTGGCGAGGACGGCGAGGAGGCGGTGGACGAGCTGGTCGCGGGATTCGTTCAGGGCGAGGGATTGGGAGATTGCGGCGGCGGTGCAGGATTCGCCGTTGAGGACCTTGGGCCAGGTGCGGTCTGTGAAGGCGGCGTTGCTGAGGGCGTGGGTTTCGCCGGGGGAGGCGAGGAGGTGGGTTACGCCTGCGACGTCTGGGGTGCGGTTGCTGAGGATGGCGAGGCCTTTTGCGTTGGGGGTGACGACGTCCTGGACGAGGCCGTAGCAGAGGGAGAAGCCGCCGACGCCTTTGACGCCGTCGTCTTGGAGCATGCGGCGGGCGAATTGGTCGGCGGTTTCGTGGTCGGCGGGGGGGCTTTTCAGCCAGGCGTTTGGGATGAGGCCGCGGCTGCGGGCGCCAATGACAATGGTCGAGTCTTCTTCGCGGTAGTTGGTGAGGACGGCGATTCTTCCCTGGCGGGTCACGCCTAGCCAGGTCCCGTGGACAGGGCGGTGGAGGTCATAGCCGCCTAGGATGTGGGAGTCTGGGGATGGCCACCATGTTGCTTCTGCGGTGGGGCGGTGGAGATATTCCTGGGTGGTTGTTATTATAACTGTACATGTATATGCAAATGGCGTTGGAGGAGAAGGAGGAGGAGGTGCATACGTCTCTGTTGTTTAGCAGTATAAAGGGGTAGTCTGGGTGTGCAGTGGTGAGGATGGCGATGCACATGGTGGGGGGGTGGGCAGGTGAATATGTGGGGATTGGATGTGTGAAGATGTGGGGGTTGGATATGTGAAGGTGTGTAGGAATGCAGGGTTGGTGTCAGGGCATCACTTATACACGTGCGTCTATTACTTATACACATGCGTCTATTACTTATACACGTGTTTCTTGTGCAAAACGGCTGACACGTTAACGGCCATGTGCGTGTGGAGTGAGGTCGGGCGATGCATGGTGACTGAGCGCGACGGGTGGTCGGGTGGGATTGGGCTGTCGGATATCTCAGGAGGCTTGTCTCGCGTGTCTAAGAAAGCGACTCTCGACTACTTGGGGATACACGCGGGGATGATGGCAGGGTTGCAGGACGACAGGATGGCCCAGCGAGGAGCCGAGCTGTTGTTGAGCGCGGCGCACGGCATGGGCGTTCCTGCAGAACATGTGCCTCTGGCACTGGTGGAATCACGTGATTTCATAGCCTCTCGTACTGATGACGTACATGGTCGGAGTATGTACACTCGGCCTCGAGCTGCACATCAATTGCTCAATCCACCATTTAACATGACTGCTCTCCTCGCCCGCCCTGCCGTGCCCAACACCCTCCCCCCCCTCCCCCTCCCCGTCTCCCCAAGCCAAGCCACGGCCGTGTAGCCGAGGCCCCATGTCAAGTGTCAAGCTCCCATCCCTGCCAGCGCATCACGTCACACCGAGACCCTGAGCCTAGTTGTACCATGTGGCTAGGAAGTTAGACTAGCTCCCATCAGCCCTACCGCTATTTGCTGTTTGCCATTTGCTATTTCTCCTACCCACGGCTCCGACTAGAGAGACTCACCAAACGCCCGTCCAAGCGTCCAAGCGTCCATCCGTCTCCACCGCAGCCACGACCACTTTCACAAGCATGGCCGCCTCGTTTGCGCCCTACCAAGACAGCCCCGAAACCTCGCGCCTCGCCTCTCCACGCGCATCCCTCGACCGCCCGCGCATCATTTCCCCGCCGACGCGCGGCTACGAACAGCACGACTACTTCCAGGGCCAGCTCGCCTCGCCACCAGCACTTGACCCAGAGCCTGAGCGCTCGTGGACCGCCAGCCGCAGGGAGGATGTCGATGTCTTCACCACGTCGCTGGGCTGGCGCCTAGACTACGAGGCCTGTCTCGCCTACCTGCTGCTTCCGCCCGTGGGCGGTGTCTTCCTGCTGGTCATGGAGCACCAGAGCGACTATGTGCGCTTTCATGCGTGGCAGAGCAGTTTGCTGTTTACGTTTGTGTTTGTCATCCACATCTTCTTTAGCTGGTCGACGGCCATATCGGTGTTTTTGTTCGTGATTGATGCGGGGCTGATTGCGTGGTTGACGTGGAAGGCATATCAGGATGGTGAGTTGTCTTGTCTAATTTTGTCGTATCTTCTCCCGTCCTGTCTTGTCTTGGCCTGTCGTGTCCTGTCTTGTCTTGAGATGAACCCTGGTGTGGTGGAGAGCCTGGGCTAACAGACAATGTAGCTGCCACGCTGGATCGACACGAGGTTCCCTTCTTTGGGCCGCTGGCGAGCTCCATTCTAGACGACGAGTGAAAGGCGCTATCAGAAAATAGTAGCGCATTCTGCCAAAGCTTGGATGATCCAGGCCGTCGATGGCATCTACACGCGCACTTCAACTTTTTTTGGTGTCCATTTGGTCGCATGGGAGAGGGATGCTGGACAGCGATTCTGTGCGAAACCGTCACCAACTAGACGACGGCCCATCTAATTCTAATATAACCATCCCCCCATCACAATCACCCACCACCCATCATCCAAATCGCTCCTTGGCAATCTGCATCAAAAAGTCCATCGTCTTCCCTTCCTTTGCCCGCCGCTCAGCAAGCCTCTCGTCCCTCTCTGCGTCCCTCGCCCTTGCAATTTCCTCGCGTCGTATCTCTCGCTCGCTCTTCTTCCTCTCTGCCTCCTTCTTCTGCTTCTTGTACCCGTCAATGCCATCGTCGCCCATCAATTCCGCCTCACCCATTTCCACATCTCCCCCTTCTTTTGCGTCGCGGAAAGACTGCAGCGTGCTTGTAGTCTCACGCTTCTTCTCCATCTGCCGCTCTCGCGATCCAGGATCAGCGCGAGGGACCAGTTCGTCAAGGCGTTCCTTTTGTGCCTTGCGCTCTGACTTGCGCTCGTAGCGTATATCATCGACGTAATTCGAGCTGTCGCGCGCGCGGTCGTCATCTCGGAGCTCATTGCGGTACGTCAGATCGTCCAGCTTGGGGATTGTCGGCCCATGGCCTAAATGTCGGGCCACATCTGTTGGCGGCGCGGGGCCGAAATCGTCGTCATCGTCATCACTCTGCGCATCGTTGTCGTTCCTGCGCTGACCATACTCTGGCGACGCTCGCTTGGCAGGCTCGCGACCAGGCGACTTTTGGCGGTAAGACTGCACTGTTTCTTGCGCAGTTTTCAGCATAGACGGGTCGTACCAACTACGTGCGAGGTCTCCACGATTCCTGCAACGTTAGCACTCTCTATTCATCTTTTTTTATTCTTGGTTTCAAAAAATTGCAGGAGTACACACCATCGGCTGACAAAGCTCTTCCAACGCCCCTTGGACTCTCTCTCGTCCAGATCATCCAATTGAATGTTCTTCTGGATGTCGAGGTACGACTGGAACAGTGGCTTGTAGTCGTCAAACTGGCGCTTTGACAACGGCTTTGCCTTGTACGGGAGCACTACAGGCTTGGGCGGCGGTGGAGTGCGCTCACGATGTCGTCGATGTTTGCGCTCGCGGTCCTCGTCGCGTCGTGGAGAGCGCGAGCGGCGCGCAAGTCGTTTCTTGTCGTCGCGTGATTTCTGGTAAGGAGATCGAGAGCGCTGTCTTTGGGGGGCTGCGTCGTTTTCGGGGGTCCGACTTTGAGGCATCGTTGGGAGGAGCTGTTGGTGCTGGTGTGCTGACGTGCAGATGGGGTGGAGATGAACAAGATGTTTGGTTGCGGGCCGACTCCGGGCGAACTACCCGCATCGTGACGTCGAATGTCTAAGTCTTGTGCTTCACTTTGCTTGTCGTGGCTTGGTTTTTCAGCTCGCTCTTCACAAAGTGATATGTTCCTTCTTGACTCTGAGAAGGCCAAGAATTAACGCTGTTGCAAGGGGCGTCTCTTTTCCTACTACTTACTTCTCATTTCTCACTTCTTATTTCTTGCTTCTTACTTTTTACTTTTTACTTTTTACTTCTTACGTCTTGGAATGGTTGCCTCACGTAGCAACTATGGGCTTTCCAAACTTGTAAACTTTCGCATAGCAAACCTTCTCTCAATTAGATACTACGAGGAAGAAAAAGGGTAGTGTATATCGGCCTCCCAGGTTCTGATCTACTTCATCACCATGAAAGGTGACCAATTGCACACCAAGACAGGGAAGAGACTGCAAGACCAACTGCGCACATTTTGAAAAATGAGTAGAACTCCGAAATGAACAATCAAAATATGTGCTCCAAATCAACAAGAGTGTCTTGAAATTACTCTCGAATTTTGAACATGCAGCCAACTATCTGAACCAGCAACTAGTAAGTATACCTGAATCCAACCTGGCCCTCAATCTCTACTACCTCTCCATTTGCAGTTTTCCTGTCCGCCTCCTTGTTCTTCTTCAGGAAAAACAGACTTGTTCCAATTAGGACTGATAGCATGTATAGCTGTAGACCGGCGCTAACCCACAATCCAGTCGCATATCTCGGCGCATCCTTCTGTCGGAAGGTTGTAGACGCAAGAATACCGCCAATCGCTCCAAACCCAATCTGCAGGGCACTTCCTACAGCTCTCTTACTTTGACTCCTAATATTGTTACTCTGATACGCAAGGATAGCAGGGACATTGCCCTGAGCACCTGCCACGCCGAGGAAAGTACCAAAGTAACGGACACCATTATTCTTAGCATAGGCGACCAGCATCAGCCCAACGATGACAATGACGGACTGGGCGGCAATAATGGGAGCGCGGACTCGTTTTTTGTCGCCAATCCACGCAAAGCCAAAAGCAACGATAGCCGCGACCAGAGCAGGCGGTGCGGACAGCGCGTTGGCCTGTCCACCAGTGTATCCCATGCCGACTAGGATGACAGGCAAAAAGTATGAAAACGCGTACACTGGCATGGTGGTTCCCATGAACAAAGTGGCATAGGCCCAGAGCCTCCAATCGGCTAGATGGTGAAAGAATACAGGCCAAGTCAATGGGTCTGCGACAGAGTCGCCTCGGTCATCTTCAATGCGCTGTAAGATGAAGGTTGCTTCGGCGTGGGTCAGAAAGCCCTTCTTTTCGGCTTTATCCGGGAAGTCTAGAATGACAAACCACGCGAGCATTGCAGCGACGCAGGTGATGATTGCTTCGATGATGAAGATCCTAAAAAGAAGTCAGCATATTCTCCAGATATATTTGGCGCACAGATATCGCATACCATTGCCAGCCGCGTATGCCAGCTACGCCTTCCATTTGCATTAGGCCGTAGGCAAGTAAGTTGGCGAAACCGCCAATTGCCACTGAGAAAAGGTAGAACCCACCCAATCTAGCAAAGCTGTCAGGTATTGAAGCCAAAGTCATGGATATTGGAAACTCACCGCTTCTGCGACTCGTACCTCACGTACCAACAGGTAATGAGGTAGACACAACCGGGGAAGAAACCCGCTTCCATAGAACCAAGGAGCACACGGCAGATGGCCAGCGTCCACCAGTTTTTGGAAAACGCTTGTCCAATCATGATGATACCCCAGGAGAAAGCAATAAAAGAGAGCCAGTTGGCGACGCCGACTTTGCGCAAAACCATGTTGGAGGGGAGTTCGAGCAAGAAGTAGGTTGGGAAGAAGAGGACGAGAACAAGTGTGTATCGGTCTCCGATTTGCAGCTGGAGATCCTGGCCCATTCCAGCGACGCGAGCGACTCCAATCTATCGAGTGTCAGTGAGACATTTTTTAACAACTCGTACAAAATATCTTACATTGCCGCGGTCTATGAAGGAAATCGAATACAGTGCACCCAGAATGGGTAACAGCTTCCAGTCAATCTTCCGTATCAGTTTCTTCTCTTCAATCTCATCAAACGTGGCCACTGCTGGAGATTCATATTGTTCCTTTTGAATCGCCGCAGACTTGATGTCGTCCTCACTGCTGCTCATCTTGATGGGTATACACGGAACTTGTGATCCAGTTCCAGCTCCACAAACTATAGGCGCAAAGAAACTATTGTGAAATAAAACTGAGATTTTCCAATTCTCCACCGGCGATCAACTTTATATACACGTATTTATCTCCGCATAAGACTCCTAAGTGCGGGGTGTGGGGTCTGGGGTAGCATCCCAGCCCAAAGGGTTGCATCTTGACTCGAATGCGATCCCCACGCCGAGTTGAAAGCCGGCGATAATTGGACAACTGTGACGTTTTGCGTGCTCGAGGGTGGATATGATGGCGATTCCTTGTCCTCACGGGGCCTTGGCAATTGCTTGGGGCCACGGCACATGCGGTTGGCGACCGCAAGCTTGCACGGAAACTCTCCTGTGCTTACCCTGTTTACACGTCACATGACGCGGCTCTCGTCCGGACACGACGCATCGCGTGC
The DNA here is from genome assembly GCA_022701365.1 of Mycocentrospora acerina. Classification (NCBI taxonomy): domain Eukaryota; kingdom Fungi; phylum Ascomycota; class Dothideomycetes; order Pleosporales; genus Mycocentrospora; species Mycocentrospora acerina. The sequence goes on from JAKUHH010000325.1 coordinate 73,895, forward strand.
GGCTATCCCGGGATACAGCCGTGCGTGGGTAGCCGAGGGGGGGTCTTCCCATTTTGTGGAATGTAGTAAGACGTGCGCGGTTGATTACCTGCTGGGTGGTTTGATGCTGGGAGCCGGTTGGTTGGGTCAGGGTCAGGGTCATGCTGCTCTTCCATGTGGAGGATGACTGCAGGGCGCGGCTGTCCTGGGGATCAATCTTGGGCGACTTGATCACTAACCGAATCTCTGTGGATGGGAGTTTTGTTGTCTTGCCCAGTAAGGAAGGTGAGTAACAACCACTTGATTGGGTAAGAACATGAAGTACAAGGTCAAATTGATATGAATTCCCCACCTTGCCTACATGAGCTATTGGGGATGAGTTTGTACACGTTTCATTAGACGTGTAATTCTCAAAAAGAAAGCGAGCTTTGTTTCGAAGCCCTCTCTGTGAAATCCTCGCATAAACAGAATATCGTTCACGCATGGGTATTCTTGCTAAAAAGCAAACTTAGTTCAAACACACAATCGCATGTATTTTCTAATACATAGATATTCTTCTTACTGTGGCTTTTTCTCGAGATTACAAAATCAACGCTGTTTTTCGCACCTTTGAATGAGTTTTCGTCAGTCAAAACATTCTCAGATACGATACAAATACCTATCCCGAAAGGCCCACACAAGTACTCCCTATCCCGTCGTGAAAAATTGATAAAGAGTACAACGACTTAGATACAGCCCATCTTTCATTGGCTAAACCATTCACATTCGTGCTTACAGGCAAGGATACCACTAGCTTTCAGTTGGATCTGAGCCATTTTCCATCAACAGCAAGTGATCACTCACTCAGTCGGTAAATGATGGTGTCTCAACAAAGATAACACTTGCATCCTCGGCACAGCCCGATCGAGCAGCTCAGTCAAATTAGGCATTATTCACGGCATAGTCCGGGGGTTGGGTCTCCTCTCGGGTAAACGATAGGAGAGTGGGTGGAAGGTCAGCCGATGTGTCAGCCGTCTTTGGAGGACCACGGCACTGGTTCGAACTTTGTTACTGCTTGAAGAACTGTACTGTTTCTTGCATGGCATATTGGAGAGGCAATATTTCAAGTACATGGACCATGGCATTCACATCCTGGTCAGTGCTTAACACTAGTATATGTAAGTCGCTTCGTTGGTGTAATTGTAGGAAATACCGATTCTTCGAGAACAAGACATTAGATCGAAACGACTAGTAAATTCGATCCTATGCCGTGTTCTTATTTCTCGTGAGCTGAAGTCTACTCGAGTTGTATGTTACAACCATGTTGACGAGAGCATGTGCTAAAGTGCGATTTTACAGCTGAGGCGGTGCCGAAAGGATCAGCCTCGTGCGATACCAACTAACAGATTTGCTTGTCACCAGTTAAACTAAGAGCCGTGTAAACCTCATCTGTTGATCATCCCTACCCAATGCCACCTCTAAACCTTCCTCCTGACCAACCCCCTGAAAAAGTCAAAGGAGTTGCTATCACTCTGCAACGCAATCATTTTCCCCGTTGGTCTGTCCTCCCAACCCAACTCCTCCGCCAGCAACAGCCCCCAATCTCTCGTGATCCCCTTAATCTTTGCCTTTGCCCCCTTCTCCACTCCGTCCGTCTCCAAGGTTACAATCTGATTCGTGTGCAACCAATCATCGTAATAAGTGCCTTCCATCTCGCGATTGAACCCCGTTTGGCAGAACGTTGCGTACAACGTCTCAAAGTGCGCAAGGATGGACGCAAGGAGCTTCTCCTGTGTGAGGGCTTTCAGGCCGAGACTGCTGGCCATCTGGTTCAGGGATGTGGTGGGAAGCGCGTTGTCAAGATTCAAGCCCACACCGCATACAACGTCGAATTTGCCGCCGTCATAGCTAGTGTTCACCAGTATACCACCGATTTTCACGACAGGATTGCCAGCGCTTCCGGGAAGTTGCGCATATATGTCGTTGGGCCATTTGAGCTTTACGGCCATGTTCTCGTAGCCTTTGGCATATCCCTTGATTCCCTGTACGATGGCCAGTGCTGCGAGATATTGAATAAAAACTACAGGTGCACTTTCGTTGAGGGCGATGTCGTGATGCATGACTGTAGAAAACATCATAGCACCTGGGGGCGCGACCCAGACGTTGCTTCCTCGACCACGGGCTGCGATCTGAGTGGTAGCAGTAAGCGTGAATCCTGTGGGTAGATGTCTGAGAAGAGCTGGGTTCTTCTCGAGAAGGGTGTTTGTGGAAGTCACCACTTCGCCGTACAACAAGGTAGTGCCGAAGCTGGGCCGTGGGTTGCCGAGCTTAGTGTGGTAATGAAGAAGGTTTGCGTAAAACGATTCATGATGGAAAGGAGTTTCTTTGGTCGACGGAAGTTGTGATTCATGAGTTACAACTGTTTTCACAATCTTTTCGTAATCCAGAATCTGGTCGGGAGTTGAATTGTAGGTCGTGTATTCGATGCACTCTTGTATCTCCTCTTCCTTGGTCTTGGGCTTCTTCTTGTCTTGCTTGCCATCTTCACTTTGTCCTTTCTGTTCTCCGCCGTTATCTGTCACCGTCATGAGTGTCGGAAGTTTTTCCGAGACTGCGCTAACGGCTCTCTTTAGCCCCTGTACACCCCACACGCTGCTTTCTTTCTCAATGCGAAACACATCGTGCCCACCCTGAACATAGTCTTCGCCGTCAACTACAGTGAGGGCCTCGGACCAACTCGAGACGAGGGTTGTGACGTCTGTTGGCTTGTGAGACGTGAGGTGCAAGCGGGTGAGGGAAGGTACTGTTTGTTCCTGTTCATTGACCTTTAGGCCTAACTTTTGAAGAATCAAGCGCATGAAGTCCACACGAGCACTATCAGTGGCAGCTATCGCGTCAATGGTCTCGGCGTATGAGGGTAGGCTCGGGATTTTGTTGAGGTTCTGCGCTGCGAACCTGTTTCATGGGTAAGCTATGTGGACGGGGATAGTTCAGATCACTCAAAGACTTACTCAGGATGAGGCCCCGTCATCACCGCGTGGCCTTCACCAACCTTTCTATACACAACTGCCGCTTTTCCCTCTCCAGACTCAACATGCAAGTCCTCTGTAAAGCTAGCCAAGATCTCTACGCCTCTGCTCTTCAGCTTCTCTGCGTCAACGAAAACACCTCCTCCATTGTAGTAGCTTTTGAAAGAATCTTGCTGTCCCTCTTTTACTTCTTCAAAAGCACCCACATGTATCTTCAAGTCCGCCGCCCTCGCTCCAGCTTCACTTGCGTATTGGAACCCCTCAAAAGCCAAACCTCTACAGATTCCCGGAAAGAAGCCCAATTCCCTATCACCTACAACGGCCAACTTTGGGTCATTCACTTCAAACTCACATTTCGCGCTACCATAGTATCCGCCAGCGCAGAAACCCAGGTACGAACCTCCCGCATTGACATATCGACTGATGCGTCGGTTGCCCTCGCCATTGAGCGTACGACAATACCCAAGGTCCGCACCACCAGGAAAGACGAGTAGAGCACAAGTGCTGAACCACGGCTCTTTGATGATAATGTCGCCTGAGACGGGAATCACAGCGTATGATGGCGAGAGAAGACGACGCAAGGTGTAGAGGCAATGGCGGACAGATTCAGTGGTGCTTCCACTGCCTGCAACATGTTAACTTCTTTTTCAAAAAACAATGAATATTTGGATGGCATACCCGAGTACACCAGAACGTTCATCTTTTTTGTCGCCATGATGGATTTGGTGTATGATGTCGTGACCCGGACCGAGATTCCCCGGCCGTGCTTTGTGAATCTCGCTCGCTCAAACCACACACTTCAAGCACGACAGCAACGATCTTGAGCTCTTTCAAAATGTCTGGCGACGACAAAGCCCGCACTGCAGCTGCACAGCTTCTGATCGATGATGAACCAGATGACTGGTATGTGCAACTGCTCAGCCAAGGAATGAATTTGCGAGCTGATTTCGGCTACTAGGGACAAGAGAATCTTTAGCACCGGATGCGCAGGTACGTGGAGAAGATGATGTGAGGGGTTCGCCAACTAACAATGGACAGCCGAAAATTCGAAGTTAACAGACTGTTACTACGAGAAGAAGGATTGGCGGGCGTGCAAGACGGAGGTACGTTCGCAGCCGTGTTGGAACTCAAGCTCGGTTTAGAGTTTAGGCCGAGATGTGGCCGAACCGTCTTATGATCCATTAAATTGAAATTCTAACCCACTAATATATAAGCAGATGGAGGTCTTCAGACAGTGCTGGCAGAGGCATGGGAATGACAAGCGAACAGGTTCGAAGGATGCCTGAGTATGTATTCATGTATCTTGTAAAGTAGAGTGTATCATAAAATTGTACAAGAAAGTGAGCGATGACTGCTTTCGAAACGAGTTATTTTGATCAATTCACCAGACGACCGACGTTATAATTGGATTAAACCAGTGTTTAAGTATCAGTTCTTAAAATAAATTCTCCCAATCGTAGCTCGTCTTTTTCGATACCCTAGTTCTCGACCCTGATATTGCATTAGACTACTTCTTCAGCTCGTAAATAGGTGGCTGAACATCAGGATGGAACGGCGACTTTGCAGCACTCGCCTTCTGCTCATCGAAGATCCAGACGCCATTAGTCAAGGTATCGTTGACTTTCTCCCCAACCTTACTAGCCAGACGTTCGAATACAGGGTTTGTTGCAGAACGGGTGAAGAATTTACGCTCCCACTCGCGGCCAGCATCTTTCTCTTCCTTGCGCATTTCACGTTGTCGGTTTTCTATAATTGTCTTTTCATAACTTGTTGTATCCATGTCACCCTTGACGATGGCATCCGCGACCTTCTTCCAAGCGCGCCGTGTCTCAAAATCGTCCTGCTGCTCAACGGGCGCAACAATAAGCTGGCTAGGCAGTGAGGTTTTGTGGTCGTGTGTGGCAATGACCGCCTTTGTCTTGTAGTCCTTGATCTGGAATACATCCGTCCATTGACCCTCTGCGACGTACAGCTTCTCCTTCTCCTTTCCATCAGGGTAAATGACTGCTGAGAATGTGTTCTTCTTTCCAGAAACCCAACCCTTACCACTGTAATCAATACGTGCAGTGTATCCGGATGAGGATTGGATGTAGGTGCTGCTGTTCAGCTCGACGAAAGGAGAGCCGGAGATGAGGCCTTCGATATGGAGCGAGGGTAGGGTGATGAGGTAGTCCTCGTCGTATGCATCGAGATGGAGAATCGCGTGGCCGATTTGCTGCAGCATGTTAATGAAGTTTCGCAAAGTAACAGAGCTAATTTCTGACCTTCACGTTGATTGTGGTCTTGAACGACGCTTTCTGGGCGTTGTAACCGTGAAGCCGAACACCATGCTGGCTATTCCAGATGGAGTAGGCAGTCACGGGAGGGTGGTGGCTAATCACGTCAGTATTTGGTCCTATGAGCTAATGAGGTCTCTGTTCGCACCTGACTTGCTCGCTCACGAGCTGTGTAGTCCCCGCCTCATCTTCCCATTTACCCAAGAAAAGCTCACCCAAGAAAGGGTTCAATGGCTTCTTCTCGCTGCCCAACTTTTCACTTCGGCTGGCATATTGCTGCTTCAGTGTGCTGAGGAACCACTTCAGAACAAGTGCAGCGCGCTTAGCGGGATCTTTCTCAGCCGCAGGCGCAACGAAAACGGAGGGGTGCTCAGTCCAGTACGAGGAGAACTCGGTCAACGACGTGGTGGAGAGAATGAAGGCAGGCGCGGTCATGGACGAAAGATCGCCATTGAAGGAGGCAATAGACTGGTGCTGTGTCAGTCACTGTGTGCTTAAATAATTAATTTGCTATTGCGCAATACCTTGAGGAAGCTCGACCAGGAGCCCTTTGCCTGAGGGGGAACGGCAGACCCTTCTTTTTCGCTCATGTTGGATGTTGTGTATTTAGGACTGTGGAGTAGCAAAAAGGTTGCAGGTGAAGTGGTAAGGATTGTTTTGCGTGAGGCTGCCAAAGGCGGGGAGGCGACGTCGAGGGGCTAGGTCTCTATTGTTGTTGTAAGGATGGCCCTGGTCTGTCTCGGGCATGACGTCGGCGCGCTAAGCCACCGCCCGCGCCGATCTCGTCCAAGTCATGACGGACATTTATCCGTCAACACAACATAGCTAGCAGAGGATTGGATATGGAGAATTATATTCAGCTTAGCATCAAGGGTTCTGACATCATCTGGTTTCACCTCAGCTATTTTAGAGCTCGAGGCACTACTACTCATTTGACAGAGCTGCAAGGACGCGAATCAATAGAGTCCAGGGGTCATTGAAGCTACGGAGGCTAACTAAACGCTTTCGTCCCTTCTGCTCCATCATTATCATCATTCATCATGTGTCATCCAGTCTCTTTGCCCATTTATGTCTTGACATCGGGCTCGGTGCGGCCAATGTACTCCTGCAACTTGAGGAGATCCGTCGCCAGCTGCACAGGTTCTTTGAGGTACTCCTGAGCGTCCAAGTCGTATGCGGACTCGTCGCTGGTGTGCTTCTCAACATACAGGCGAATAGTAGCACCGCTGCTACCGGTTCCTGACAGACGCACGACAATGCGGCTGCCATCATCAAACTTGACGTAAATACCCTGGTTCTTGCTGACGCTACCGTCAAGATCAGTGTACGAGAAGTCATCAGCCTCGATGACCTTGCGGCCAGAGATGGTCGAGCCAACAAACTCGTCCTTCTTGGTGGTGATGAGTTCCTTCATATGGCTTGTGACCTTGTTGGCACCCTCGGTCTCACAGCCCTCGTAGTCGTAACGAGTGAAGAAGGTGCGTCCGTAGATTTGCCAGAAGTCCTTCTGGACCGAGGCAATGCTAGGCGTGGTACCAGTCTGCTGTCCAACACCAGCAAGAATGTTAAGCCAGGCAACAACAGCCCATAGACCGTCCTTTTCGCGAATGTGGTTGCTACCAGTTCCAAAGCTCTCTTCGCCGCAAATGTTCATTTTGTCAGAGTCAAAGAGACCGCAGAAGAACTTCCAGCCAGTTGGCACCTCGTAGCATTCGACACCCTTCTTCTTAGCCACCAAGTCGATAGCTCCAGAAGTAGGCATGCTTCGTGCAAGACCGTAGATTCCCTGCTTCTTGAAATATGGGATGAGCTCAGCGTGGTGAGCGATGATGGCCAAGCTGTCACCTGGAGATACAAACGAGTTGGCACCGTAGATCATGTTGCGGTCACCGTCACCGTCACTGGCGGCACCAAACTGAATGCCGTTCTTGTCAACAGCATCGACGAGAGACTTGGCGTAGACAAGGTTGGGATCTGGATGGTGGCCACCAAAATCTGGCAGGGGAATGCAGTTTTGTGTGCTGTTCGGAATTCCCAGCTCCGTCTCAAAGATATCCACGCCATAGGAACCAGTCACACCGCTGAGGCCGTCGAAAAGGACTTTGAAATCAGGGTGTTGCTTGATGAACGACTTGATGAGGTCGAAGTCGAAGATGCTCTTCAGCATCTCAAGGTAGTCTGTGGTGGAGTGGATAATCTCAACCTCGAGATCACCATACTTCTGAGTGCCAATAGTGGCAAGATCGACATCAGGAATGTCTGCAATCTTGTACGAAGTGAGGGTCTTTGAGGTTTCGTAGATCTTGTTCGTGACGCTCTCGGGAGCTGGGGCACCGTTTGCCAGGTTGTACTTGATACCGAAGTCTTCAGTAGGACCTGTTTTGGTCAGCGTCGAGTCTCACCCAGTCCATAAAGGTACTACGAAGGGCAAAAAGGCCTAGAGAAACACAGACACGAGTCCGGTTGCTGACATACCTCCAGGGTTGTGACTGGCAGTCAGGAGAATACCTCCCGTCGCCTCTCGTATCCTGATGATGTGGCTGGCTGCTGGGGTGCTGAGAATGCCGTTCTGGCCGATGAGAAGCTTCTTTACACCATATGCGGCACCGATCTTGGCGATCACCTGAGTGACTTCTGGGTTCCAGTAACGTCCGTCACCACCAATGACGAGGAAGGAGCCATCAACGCCCTCAGGAATAGAGAGCAGGATGCTAGCCACGAAAGCCTCGGAGTAGTGGTCCTGCTGGAAAACCTTGACCTTCTTGCGAAGACCCGAGCTAGTCATGTGTTAGTTGTTATCAGTAGATATGCATTGGCTCGTTCTGGACACCTTAGGCGCCTTTGTTGAGCTCAATGGCAGCTTGCCAGGGTGTTCAGGGTATACAGCCTATGTTGTTACGCACATGGAGGATGTCACTTACGTTCCGGGCTTCTGGTCTTGGTATGGCTTGATCTCGACGGTGCGTACGCTCATATTGAAAGCTTGTGTTTACCGTTGATGAGAGAAATTGAGGGTTTAGAAGAGTGGAGAGGCGACAGCTGTCGACTTTTGGCACCATCAAGCTGAGGGGCAGCAGCTACCCGCATTCTCTCCCCACTATGCGGGATGACGTAAGCGCGCCTCGATTTTCGGAAAGATCGCCGCACATCAGATCTTGAATTCCTCAACAACACCACGCCAAGATCGTGCTGCTCGTATACCTCGACGACGTCTCCCACACGTGCACAATCCTGAGGCCAGCAAACCATGGGCATACCAGGCCTCGCCAGACGGCTTGAGCCATACGCAAGTCAATACTCGTCTGAACAGCTTCAAGGGTACTCTGCCATCATTGACGGGCCTTCGTTAGCCTACTACGCTCACAGATTGGCTCTTGCAACCGCTGCCAGTCAATTCAAGATCCCGTTCTATGCAGACATCAATGCTGAAGCTTTGGGCTGGCTGGATTCGCTAGAAAAAAGCAACATAAAAGTGTGAGTCCATGACGTTGCCTCCTGTTGTCCCAGCCTTTATACAGCGATCGATGGCCAGGTGCGTGTGCATAGAAAGAGTCATCAGGTACAGCAGTAGATCCTGATTGTACCTTAGAAGTTGTAGAGTACTGCTAAAGTACATTACTTTGTTTCTATAACAAGTACATGTCTATTTGTAGGCAAAACAATTTCACGTAAATGTAGGTAGATTGCTAGGCAATATGAGAAACTAAATTGTTGAGCTCATTGAAAACTCCTGCCGTACCTGGTGACGTATATTAAAACAATCAAGGTGTACATTATTCTTCTATAATTTGCACATCACGCGGCTGGCCACATCTGATCACAAGCACATCTGCTCTACACCTTCAATCTAAAGCTGCTGACTGATGTCAGTTCGAGTATAGTCTTTGATGGAGCGCTACCGCAAGCAAAGCAAGCAGAAAGGGTATCTAGAACCGAACAAAACAACAGACGCATACAGCAATTCCGGGCCAGTTATCCGAATGCGATCTGCCCCGTGCCGACATATCTAGGTTCGATATCGTATGCGTTTCTCGCTCCTTCTTTGATGGAAGCTCTTTCCAATCAATCATCAGCCTACGCTTCAAGAACACGGATTGTTCCAGGGGAGGCAGATGATTGGTGTGCACTGCATGCAAAGGATCATGCTCGTTCCATCATCTTTACTAGTGACTCCGATCTAACTTTGTACGGATATCCTCAGGAGACACTCATCGTATTCTTCCACGACGCTACAGCATCAACAGGTGATACAAAGGCATATTCACCACATCATATCCAACAGAAGTTACAACTACATAGTATGCTCCCATTTGCACTCGCCATCTTACAGGAACCATCTGCCACGTCCGACATCATCGTCCAGTACGCCCGAAAAATAGACCTAACGTCAAGCCAATACCTCGACTTTAGCTCACGCTACATTGAAGAGACTGCTGTACCTACATATCTTTCCAAAGCTAGCGGATTATCGTTACCATTACAGAAGTTGGATGTCAGAGCATCTGAATATGTCCATCAAGCCTTGTCGCAATTTCCTACCAACCCACGCGTATACCTGCCACTGCTCCTCGAAGACCCCAATCAAGCATCGGCATGGAATATGGGGCAAGACATTCGCACGCTCGCCTACTCACTATTGCAGAGCTCTGTAGTAAACGAGTATAAACGCAAGGCGCAAGTCATCGCCGTGCAGGAAATTAGTCCCCATTCTGCCGTCAATCTGCAAGTTCCAGCCACAGAGATTGAAAAACAGATCAGTGGACTCATGACCTGGGCAAACTCAAAAGCTGTCGGTCCAGAGCTCGTCTGGCCACTCTTCGCCCTGAGCATCGTCCTCGCGGATCTGAATACACCACCTTCGATTGCTCTCGTGTTGCGCGTTCTAAACAGCGACTTTGACAATACTTGGTCATTTATCCAACTCACAGCCCGTGTCCAAGCCGTTCTGTACTCGTTGCGCATGCTCATGCAAGTGATCCCAGTCTGGCTTGCCATCAACGAGGCCTCTGAGATCCACAAGACCATTAGTAGCTTGCGAGATCACATGTCGAAGTTTCCGAGCATCCCAGAAATGTTTGTTGTGTCGGGACAAACAAAGAAGGTGCTTGCAGAGCATGAGGAGCTAAAAGCGCTTGTGGAGGAGATCTACGCATCGGCGGGTGCAGAAGTGCCAATTGAGCAGGTGTCGAATAAGAAGAAGAAGAGGCAGGCAAGGGAAGTGGAAAGGAAAATGAGGAAGGTTGAACAGAGACAGAAGCATTTCAGAGCGTAGAAACAAAAGTGTGAATTACCTAATTAGTCTGCTTCCAACGAAGTGTCTACCGTTGCAATTTGATCAAGAGACTTCCCAATAGAAGTTGTCATCAACATGTGTCGTGCAAAGAAAATCGTGTGGGACCTTCTCAAACCAACTCCTCATTAGATGACATACCGTGTCATTATCCCTCCAAAAGATCACACTCCGTCTCAGCCTTGAACCTCCATTGTTCAATATCGTGTGATGAATCCGGATGTTTGAACACTGACATGAGCTAAAACCTTGCCTTTGTTGAGCTCCCTCCTGATGCATGCACATCTCATGCTCCTACTCCAAAACCCAATGTCCCAGATCCTCACAATTCGCGTTACCTCGAATATCCTTGGGAAGGGGATAAACACCGAAAACAAAGTCATCTTCGATCTTAATCACCTTGACGCAGAGTCGCTTACTCCTTACACATGCGTCGCACGCCACACATTTCCTCTCATTGTCCTCGCAATCATTTGTTTCCTTGCTACCTTTGCGCCATACCATAATGTTTATACACTTTATAGTATTGACATAGGCTGCCGGGCTCTTTGTAATTTTTTCCAAGGTATCGGTATGGTAGTTCCTTGAGGCATAGTTTTTGCGGAATTTCAAGTGAATAACTCTTTTGGATTTGGCGGGTAACGTGTCGACGAAACACCATTGTTTAGGAGATTCTGGTTCACTTGTCAAGAGTGCTATTTTGAGATCGGGGACAGGCTTGATTTTATCTCTTAGAGTGGTGTGTTTGGAGAATGGTACAGCCTTATTCGGACTGGAGCTGAATTTACTGCGATGGTCAGATTCGAAAAGTATTTTACCGACTGGAGATTGATTAATGTTGTGACCGGTCTTCAGAAGCTTATAGATTTTGGTCTGTAGAGGTGAGTTGGCGGCTCGCTTGCTGGTCATTCCAAATCGCTTTTGGAGGCTCGATACCGTTGACAACGTGGCTAAAAAGGTTAGGTACTGATCATTGCGGCTCATAACAATGGTTTCAATCACCTCTTCCGTCTCCATCTCCATCTGCATTCTCCATTTCTGCATCCTCGATTGGTTGCCAAGTGGGCCGGTGCTCGCTCTCGGGACTGAGGACGTGCCACAAAGACCTTGCACGTTTGGGCACCGTCGCTACAGGATCAGACGTAGAGAGATATCTGTCTTTCAAAGGAGGTGGCAGAATCGTGATTTCTCTGGGCACTGAAAATTGTTAGACTTTTCATTTGCTCGCTCACACAACGCGTTACTCCAAGTCACTTACCATTGACAGCTGGCTCCAGCGCAGCATCATCTGATGTTGTAGTTGCGTCACATTTGAAGTCAGCGCTCGTCAGAAGTTTGATCATCATGATAGCGATAGACTTGACGTCTTGATCATCTAAACGCGCCAGGCCCTTGTGAATGATCTGCTCTACCTTCGTTTTGTCAAGAAGATCAAGGACAAGCCTGCATAAATGGGCACTGTCCGCGCCCGCAAGGAGTTTGTCCAAGACCTCCTCTGATGATAATGTGGACATGATAACAAGATTCGCTATGCATCGGTAGTAGGAAGTATTCGTTTGAGAAGAGGTAGCAAGTAGGCAGTGTTCAATCGTGTTCTGTACAAAAAATAAGCGAAATGACTTTTTAACAGAGCTTAGTAGATGTCTTCTTTGAAAATATCACAAATAGAGTGAAACAAACAGAGTTGTTCTACCTTCACTTGCTATTGTTAATAGCTATACAAAAAACAGAAACATAATCTCACGTCACGTACAGTTATTCTGATTACTGCTTTTCCCACTTGCAATGACGTATCAACTTTCTGGACATTCTTAGGCATCGTTCTCTCTCCTCTGGACAAGTGGTGCGTTTGTTCTGGCTGAGAGATTGTGCATTTATGAAAAAAGTCTGATGTTATCATCACTATATACCGTATCTCTAAATGAGCTCTCTGATGATAATAGAAGCATGTATTTCAAATCTTCATGTAGCAGTTAGGTACTTGATTGGTATATCAAATATCCGTGTGTGATATTGGCGATCTATTACCAGCTATCAGTCCCTGTAATCCATGACATCCTTCCAACTCTATATCGTTTATGCTAGCTGATGACACCTACAGTCCAACCCATGGTTCATTCCCCAGCAGGCATTGTGATGATTGCGCCTCCAGAAAGCTCTCTTCATTATCATACACATCCAACACAAACAATCCCTTCTCATCTGTGAAGATTGCCAACTCGCATTCCAACCCTCTACCACTCAGTGACTTTCCACTCTCCGGACGAGTTTCATCTTGCTCCTTATCCTCTGCGTCGTTTACTCGCTGCTGTGCATTGTCCAATATGCCTTTCTTCTTTAGCCAGTTATTCACTCCCCTGGGTAGTACATCTATGTTTGAGCAACTAGCGGCCATAATCCAACCTGCAAATGAGAGTGCAGACCTATTCGTCGTGGACAAAAGCGAAATGCCAACGGACCAGCCCCCTTGCTTGATACCAGCATTGGATAGAGAGGTGATGTAAGTAGAAGAAACTGCTGTGACTTGACTTAATGTATGCGAAGCAGCGTCATAAGCTGCATCCCAGGTGCTGGGAAAGTTGTGAGAGAAGTTGGAAGAAGTACCGCTGGTTTTGGGGTGCTGGGAGATGTTAACGAGGAAGAAAATTGCTCGAGGAGACGTACCTCAGTGTCGCGCTCGACGAGGTGCCAATCGTCGTCATCGTCATCGGAGTTTTTGTTGGACGGGTCGCTTCTATCCTGAAAAGTCTCTTGATTCTGGAACTGATCGCTAGCATGCCCTAGAGTCTGCAAAGTTGAGGTATTGGCAAGGCCCGTACCAAACGGTTCCGCGATCTGCGATCGGCTGCTATTCATATCGATGGTGTCTGGTTTAGATGAAAAGTTCATCTTTTGCCAAAGTTGTCTGTAATCACTTGCAACGCTACCATGGAATACTAGGCATACGACTTCACCGACACTGCACCGCTGCAACCTTTGTAAAATGTGTGCAAGTGAGTAGAGCGGTCTGATGGCGGTCAGAGACCTTGCAGGACGCCTCACTCTCTTTCCTCGTGAAAACGACAGTGATGAGATCGAGAAGCCTCTTCATGCCATCATATTGAATATGCGCCATGAAATGAAGGTAGGTGAAAGCAATGTTCCAACACGCACCAGTAACAGTCAAAGTAATATCCTTATTCGTACCACGCCTTGGCAATACGAAGGCATAATAGTTTAAAGAGTTAATAATGACTTCAACGAGCACAGAGCAAACAATATTGTAGAATTCTACTGAAAAATTATTCCGCATAGAAAATGTATGAGACGTTGCCTCACTGGCTCGACTCGAACATGATAAAAAGGAGCATTACTCTACCCATTCAATCAAACATGTGACATTTCTACAGTAATATCATATTGTTCACGAAGGAATAGGTTGCACCTATTTGATAAGATGCTGGTAGAGACGGTAGCAGAACGGGATCTGGCCGACCTAGTCGTTTAGCAACGAGTAGCATCACAGTGAATGTGAATTTCGAAAGGCCATTCTAGAAATGAAAAGTCTTCAAGGTGAATAGACTAATGCTTAAGCTTAAATTGCAGCCACAAGTTGTAGCCGCAAATCGCCGCCAGATAGCAGTCAGATACGGTAGTAATCAGATGGCGGTAGGATGGCAATCAAATCACCGCACGTGCATAAGCTCAGCCCCAACAAACCAAGATGAAGATAGTGAAGATAAGATTGCCGAGCAGCAGGATAACACAGCATCATCGAGAAAAATACCTGACTTGGAGAGATGGAACAAGGTAAGCATACGTGCAAGAAAACAAGATTTCTGGTAAAGCAACAGTAAAAGCCACCATGTTATGATTTTCTTCGTACGGAGGGCAAAATTCAAGATATCAACGCTCATGAAAACGATGCCGACAATATATTAATGATAACACAGCACAGACTACCATCCAACGCCAAAAAAATTCCACCGGTACACAACATACCATCCACTGCTTCACTACAAAAAAATCTTGCCGCAATCTAGCAGTACCCTCGGCAAGCCAGTCAATCAAACCCCAGCCATCTGACCACCCTCGTACGAGAGACATACCCCACGGGGTTAATTAACCGCGGTGCAGAGTGAGAGCCGAATAGGAAAAAAAAGGCGGTGTAGCATTAAAGTGAAGGAATATGAGGTGGCGCGGGATTAGGCGGAAGACCTGTTCTTACATTTCCCTTTTCAGGCTTGGGGGGTTTACTTGAATGCGGGGGTGGAGCTTTGGGCGTTCTGTGTAGTGTTGGTTGTATGGGTGCGTGAACATGTGTGTGTGTGCAGGTGTTGTTGTCCAAGGTCCTAATGTGTAACTGACTGCATGATGCAGGGGAATCTAGTGCTTACGTTTATTTGTTGGCTGGAGCTTGTGCTCTGGCTTTTCGCAGTGAATTGCAGCGAATTGCAGCGAATTCCAATGTTTTGCAGATGAACGGGCTTTTTTACCTGGAGTGTTTGTAGTGGTTTTCAGACAGAAGTGCAGACTGCGCTTGGGATCGGTAATTGTTAATGGAATTTTATCCATCACCTTATTATACACGACAACACTGCATAACATGAGTCCGTAGATGAAAATAGAGTAGAAGATTGCGACGGGTATAATCTGCATTGTCATTGCCAAAGGTCTCGCTGGACAAAACGCCTCTTTCCCTGTTCAAATAATCACGCTAACGAGTACACAACAACAACCACGAACCACCAGTTCAGACTACAACTTTGCGAATACAGTCGGAACTGCACCTCCCATCTCGACAAGGGTGCTCTTGTTCCTGACCCACGCCTCAATTCCTCGCCTTCCGTTCTCGACGCCCACACCGCTCATTTTCCACCCACCGACGCTCATCTCTGCAGGGCTTTCCCCCCAGGTGTTGATCCATGTGATGCCTGCCTCTAGTCTGGCAATGACCTTGTGCGCTGTGGTGAGGTCGTTTGTGAAGATGCCTGCTGCGAGACCAACGTCTGTGGCATTTGCACGGCGGACAACCTCATCGACTGAGGTGTATGTGAGGATGGACATGACGGGACCGAAAATCTCCTCGGTAACAATCTTCATGCTGTCAGTGCAGTCTGTGAAGACAGTAGGTCGAACCCAGTAGCCGGCCTTGTAGGCAGGGTTGGGGTGGGAGTCAAGCCATGTGGGGGTTTCATAGCCGCCAGTGAGGAGCGTAGCGCGGTCATTTTCGATGCCGTGCTTGATGTAGGAGAGGACCTTTTCGTAGTGCGGTTTTGAGACGAGGGGTCCAAAGTTGGTGGCTGGGTCGTGGAGGTCGCCCGGGCGAATGTGGGCGATTTTTTCAAGCAGGCGAGCTTCAAAGGCAGACTTCATAGCCTCAGGGACGAAGACACGGGTGCCATTTGTGCAGACTTGGCCTGTAGAGAAGAAGTTTGCCATCATGGCACCGTCGACAGCCTGGTCGAGGTCGGCGTCTGGGAGGATGATGCAGGCCGACTTGCCGCCCAACTCCATGGTCACGTATTTCATCTCGCCAGAAGCGCTGCCAGCAACCTTGCGGCCTGTCGACACCTGCCCGGTGAAGCTGACCTTGGCAATGTCGGGGTGCTTTGTGAGGTATGCGCCGACATCGCCGCCGCCCTGGACGACGTTGAAGACACCAGCAGGGAGACCAGCCTCTGCGTATATTTCAGCCAGTGGCGTGGCGTGCAGAGGCGTGAACTCGGAGGGCTTGTAGACCATGCAGTTGCCAGCGGCGAGACACGGGGCCGACTTCCACAGGGCAATCTGGATGGGGTAGTTCCAGGCGCCGATGCCCGCACACACGCCCAACGGGTTCTTGGTGGTGTAGACCCACGCATCAGGACGCAGCTGCGTCGTCTCGCCATTCAGGCCGCCGCCACCAACGAGATTGGCAAAGTACTCGAGCACATCGGCACCAGTAACAATGTCGACAGTCGACGTCTCAGAGAAGGGCTTGCCTGTGTCGCTGGTCTCAATACGGGCAAGGTCATCGTTGCGCTGGCGCAGAAGGGCAGCGGCGCGTTGCAGGATGCGGGCGCGCTCAATGGCGGGCGTGGCAGACCATGCGGGGAAAGCCTTTTGCGCCGATGCGACTGCAGCGTCGATGCCGGCGGTTGTGGTTGCGTGGATGTCAGCTGTAGGCTGCGCCGTGGCCGGGTCGATGGTCTGGAAGATGGACGCCGAGGATGAGGGCTGGCTCTTGCCGTCGTAGAAGGCAGCGCGGGCAGGGTATGGGAGCGACATGATGGTATGTAGGGAGATGACAGCACGCAGGTGGCAGACGACAGTGACAGTAGATGCTAAAAAAAGTTGTGTCGCAGGTAGAGTACCCGCGGTGGAGAAAAAAAACGGCTTTGTCGCAGGCGCAATTCCTGCAATTGGAGCTTGGATTTTCTTCACGCGACTCGTATCAGCCCGTCCAACCCCACGCCTTCAACAGTGAGGCTCACCGGTGACGTTGCGCGGCGCTTTTTTGCGGGATCATTTTGCCTTGAACAGCGTCCCACCGCCTCCAAAACGCCGGATCGCGTGGCCGCAAGAGGCTAGCGTCACAGGGCGTCTCCATGCAGCGGGGAATCTGCCCATGCACGCGAGCGGGGCTCGCTGCAACCGCCTTCGCATCATCGGAAGCTGGTGGGTCGCACTGTGGACGCGTTTTCTCGTGTTTTCGCGACTGCACAACGGCGACAGTGTTCCTCGAGGGCTAGCATCACGACTCTGTTGCAGTTGCGCATCGCAGCGCTCAATATCCCCATGATTGCTGCTATCGCGGCCATCTCCGCCCGCTATCCGCGCGAACTATCGGCGATGCATGGCTGACGTCTTCCCCGGCACATCAATGCACGTGCGCTTCGCCGAACCAACCGAAGAACCGCCGTTTCGTACCGCTTATCAGGGAAGGCAAACTGCATTCTCTGCAGCATAGCCGTCATACACCATCCCAGCATTGTCCGAGCTTCCTCCAGAGCTGTCAAAAAGTCGCCTGACCTTAGCTGATACGTTCAACATTGCCGTCCCTTCCTCATCTCCGCCGCGAGAGACGATAAATTTGCTAGCGCTCTTGCAATTGCTTAAAGCAAGCCCGTCTTCTCCATCAATTGAGTTACCATCCACGAGGAGGACTAAAAAAGGCGTTGACTATTTCCGCCCCATCCATCCATCATGTCTTTCACTACTCAGACCACCCTCCCCAAGGATGCCTCCTACGACTTTGTCATTGTCGGTGGCGGCACAGCTGGCTGTGTCATTGCCTCGCGCCTCACAGAGTACCTACCCAACAAGACCGTCCTCTTGATTGAGGCTGGTCCCAGCGACTTCATGGATGACCGTGTCCTGCTCCTCAAAGACTGGCTGAACCTGCTTGGAGGAGAGCTCGACTACGACTACGGCACAACAGAGCAGCCCAATGGCAACTCGCACATCCGACACTCCCGCGCAAAGGTGCTGGGAGGCTGCTCATCACACAACACCCTTATCTCTTTCAGGCCGTTTGAGTACGACTGCAAGAGGTGGGAGGAGCAAGGCTGCAAGGGCTGGAGCTTCAAGACCTTTATGCGTGTACTAGACAACCTCCGCAACACTGTCCAGCCTGTGCACGAGAAGCACCGCAACCAGCTCTGCTTGGACTGGATTGACTCGTGCTCCACTGCCATGGACATTCCCGTCATCCACGACTTCAACAAGGAGATCAAGACAACGGGTGCCTTGAAGCCCTCGGTTGGCTTCTTCTCCGTCTCCTACAACCCAGACACCGGTCACCGAAGCAGTGCCAGTGTCGCCTACATCCACCCCATTCTGCGCGGTGAGGAGAAGAGGGAGAACCTCACAGTTCTCACAAACGCCTGGGTCAGCAAGATCAACGTCCAGGGCGACAAGGTCACTGGTGTGGATATCACCCTCCAAGACGGCGAAAAGCGCACGCTTAACCCCAACTGCGAGACAATCCTCTGCGCGGGCGCAGTCGACACCCCACGACTGATGCTTCTGTCCGGTCTCGGTCCCAAGACTCAGCTCTCCGAGTTGGGCATCCCGGTCGTCAAGGACCTCCCAGGTGTTGGCGAGAACTTGCTCGATCACCCCGAGAGTATCATCCTCTGGGAGCTGAACAAGCCCGTTCCCCAGAACCAGACCACTATGGACTCGGACGCGGGTATTTTCCTCCGCCGCGAGGTCAAGAACGCTGCTGGTTCAGATGGTGATATCGCAGACATCATGATGCACTGCTACCAGATCCCCTTCTGCCTGAACACCGCTCGGTGAGTCCTTTTCAAAGAAAAAACTTCGCATTTTCAACTACTAACGTCTAAACAGTCTTGGATACGACTCCCCCATCGATGCATTCTGCATGACACCCAACATCCCCCGCCCCCGCTCCCGCGGCCGCATCTTCCTTACCTCTGCCGACCCCACCGTCAAGCCCGCCCTCGACTTCCGCTACTTCACCGATCCCGAGGGCTACGACGCCGCCACCATTGTCGCAGGTCTCAAAGCCGCGCGCGAAATCGCAAAGCAAGCCCCCTTCTCCTCATGGCTTAAGCGCGAAGTGGCCCCCGGCCCCAATGTCCAAACCGACGAGGAACTATCCGAGTACGGCCGTCGCGTCGCGCACACAGTCTACCACCCTGCTGGCACAACCAAGATGGGCGATATCAAGAACGACGAGCTCGCCGTTGTGGACCCCGAGCTGCGAGTCCGCGGGCTCAAGGGTGTGCGCATCGCTGACGCAGGTGTTTTCCCCGAAATGACCACCATCAACCCCATGTTGACCGTTCTGGGCATTGGCGAGCGCGGCGCAGAGCTAATTGCACAAGAATGGGGATGGAAGGGTCTGGAGAAGGAGAAGTTGTAAACGCATTGTTTTGTTTTTGATATTCCCGCGACGTTGGATCTCTACGCTTCGCACTTTTTTGGCCTTTTTTTTTGGATGGTTGGCTGGTTGGCTGGTAAAGAGTATGTTGTAGTTTTAGCGTAATGAGTGACCTGACCCCACACACACCCACGCATCCCATCCCACACGCATCTCCCGCCCTTGCAACAGCATCCCTTGCAGCAGCCCAAAATATACCAGAACATACCATATTTTTACTGTACACTCCTTGTTTGACTACGCCGCCGAAATATCCATCTCGAGCCTACCGCACTACAACACGCGATACCCTCTTCATATCGCGCCTTCGCAAAAGTAGGAGTGAGAGCGAGTTGTTTAACACGCTCGCCTTGTTACAAAATCACGATAACGAATCAAAATCAAATCAATTACAAATATCTCACCTTCAATCTTCTTAAATACCTTCACTGTCTCCCACTTCTAATCTTCTCTCTAAGTTCTTCCATAACCACGCTCTTTTCGCGATGTGTTTGTTCTCCATTGTCTCTAGTAGGATAGTGAGAAGTTGAAAAGAAAATAATTTAATATATAGAGATAGAGAAAGAGGCGATGTTGTTTGCATATGAAAACGATAAATCGAGGAAGGAAGAATTAGCGTGTTTATGTAGCTTTTACAGGTGCTGAATAATTTATTAAACAGCTCGTTAGCGTATCTTCCCACTTAACGAGGACCCTAGCTTTCCAAGAAATCTAGCCTGATGAGAAATGTTGTATGTTGAACACCCCGATCTTGCATTTTTGTTGCGAGAAAGTTGACGGATTTTCGGAATATGAATATGTTCTGGACATGAAAGTTTGAACTGTAAGCTTTGTTTGTGCTCTTACTGTTTGTTAAGTGCTTCTAATCAGCTTGCAATGCTTAGAGCAGTCTCATGTCCAACAGGAGGCTAGTAATTCCTGCCTTGAAACTCACAAGGCTGAGGATCGATTTCCAAGATTACCGTGCAGAGGAACGCAGTTTAAAAAGGTTTAGCTTTCTATGGTCTTGTGACATCTAATATTGTATTAAGCAGAATTAGCATGCAAGTACGCTGCTTCCTGATAGTTTGAAAGATCAAATGCGGTTCATCGGTTGCTGTTATTATTCAGCAGTGTTGACGCTAGATTTTCGTGTCATCAGTCGAGGCTGCACTTTGACACTGTGCCCCGCGCAACATTGACCGTACAACCTCAACCCCATCCTCGGCAACCATGGAATTGTGCAAAGCGTGCGATCGTTTTGCCAGGGCAATATCGCGAAAAGAGGAAATAAAAGACCAATACCATTGCCAGGCACTCGAATTGTTACGCTCGGAGCAGACTTGTTACCTCTGCTCTTATCTTCGCACTTGTTTCATTCGCCAACACGTAAGAGACGAAATGAGTTCTGCAGGTTTCGAGGAAGTCTTTGATCACGATTTTGGTCCGATAGATTTTGAAGAAATACTTGACGATGAAGATCGCGTCTTATACTCGTTCTTCCCTCAAGATTTCTCATGCTGGTTCAACATACCAAATCCCTATACGTTAGTTCGTTGTATAGCTCTTTCCTCAGCAGGTGAAGGTAATTCGGCTCTCTTGCAACATCATTTCAAAAGTCTGATCAGTAAAACAGGCAGTCCTGCAGCTTCTTCTGGTTGGGCAATCACTCATCCGCTACGTCCTAATAATAGTAGAGATGAATGTTTTTCACTCATCAGATCCTGGCTTGAGATATGTTTCGATCATGACGAGTGCAAGAAATCATTATCCGGTGACACGATTAATGAAGAGCCTGGCCCTGAACTACCAAAACGAGTCATTGAAATCAAATCGAGCTCCACTGGCTCCCTTTTAAGGCTTCTAGAAACTCAAGGACTGCATGGACAGTACGTTGCTCTCAGTCATTGTTGGGGGCCTCGAAATAAGCAGCCATTGCGCACTCTCAGTAACAATATTGGGTCGCATCTACAAGGAATATCGTACGAATCATTGCCGAACACATTTCAAGATGCAGTTGAGCTTACACGTAATATCGGATTTAAATACCTATGGATTGACTCTCTTTGTATCATTCAAGACGATGAAGAAGACTGGCAAAAAGAGTCTGCGAACATGGGCAACATTTATGAGAACGCAACCCTAACTGTCGGGGCTTCAGCTGCAAACAATTCAACAGAAGGCTTATTTATGCCGATGCGACCTATTGTGGCTCCTCTGACCATACCTTACTACGATGATCACCCTTCTCCAGTTGCCCGAGGACATCTAGTCCTAGAAGAGACATCTTACTGTTCACCTGAATGGGGCCCTTTAAGAAAAAGGGGTTGGGTTGTACAGGAGAGGCGTCTATCCCGAAGGCAAGTCTACTTCACAAGAGGAGGACTGTGTTGGAAATGTCGGGTAAGTTGTCTGAATCAGTTTGGTGACCATGTGGATGATTCAGATTATGCATCTTGGCACTCTTTACTACATTCTTACAGTGATTGTCAAATTACTAAAGCATCTGATTGGTTAGTTGCACTTGAAGGCTTATCAAAAAAGATCAAAAGACCAAAAGACGATTCGTATCATTTCGGGATTTGGAATGCAGAGGCGTCTCTGCATTTACTCTGGATGAGGAAAACAAGCGATCCTTCGGCCGAAGTTTTGTCTAACATACCCTCTTGGAGCTGGGCATCCAAGTCTGGTCCGAAGTATTTCTGGGCCGTTGTTCATTGTGTAGAACGTGATCCAGACACTTCCTGGCACGCTTCTGACATGATAACCATCAACAGCTTGGGCCAAATGACAATAAGCGGAGTTCCCACGATGTCATGTAGTTTGACACACGTTCGAGGTTCCTACCGCACGGGAAACAATGTCGAACTAGCCCGACTTTGCCTCTCAGAGAACCCTCAACATCTCTCGTATATACAAGTATTCTATAGCGATGAAAAAAAATTAATTGGCGTGGCTGTCTTGGATGATGAATTTTATCATCCGTCTTGCTGTATCTCGCTTATGCGTTGGAAAACTAGTAAACAGTCATTTGATATTTTATTCTATTTCAAACACTTGGGAGAATTTAGCGATTTATCTATGATAGGAGACATAGCGGGCTTCATCGACAACGAAGAAATCGAGGACTACTGGCACATAGTTCTAATGCTGCAACCATCAGCTGAGCAAACTGGATCTTTTGAAAGAGTAGGGATGGGTATCATACCTCAAAGTCATTGGGAGAAAGCGGAGGTCAGTTGTGAGCAGGTTATCTTGGTTTGATTCACAGATACCACAATTTTCTTTCAGGAGATACCGCCCATCATTATTTTCCTTTAACTTCTAATTTACTCAATACGAGAGTTTTTTTTTTGTATTATAGAATAGGTATGAATTATTTTGGAATTTTTAATCATGTGATTGCTCTTGTAACCGGAAATTGTACTTTGATCGATTTAATATCATGACCATCTACGAAGGCAGCCAAAAGTGAGCAATTAGAATAAGGGCTGCGATAGCTAACCGGTAGTCCAAGAATTCGCTTCAAGGTTTGTATGGCTAATCGCGTACACTAACAAGGGAGACTACCAATCTTTTCACGCGNATTGCTCTTGTAACCGGAAATTGTACTTTGATCGATTTAATATCATGACCATCTACGAAGGCAGCCAAAAGTGAGCAATTAGAATAAGGGCTGCGATAGCTAACCGGTAGTCCAAGAATTCGCTTCAAGGTTTGTATGGCTAATCGCGTACACTAACAAGGGAGACTACCAATCTTTTCACGCGCGGACTTGCCACGATCGTCAGGGTATAACTTGCACAAGGAATGTTATCAGTCTGGGAAATTCTTGTAAAAGATTATCCCCGACTGTGATTTTGAAGATCGTTCGTAGAGGGTGGGTTATGTCTAATAAGAGATATTAGAGTTCTACGTGTTTTATCAATCTCTTCGAGGTATCTTGCTCTACGAGGCAAGGTAATATCTCATTTTCAGACGGAGTTTACGCTTATCAGCGGAGAGGAGGTAAACTAGAAGACTTCAAACCTATGCTTTAAAATAGAAGTATCTAATGTAGACTAATAAACAGCAGATTAAGCCTATCAAGATGCATAACCTAAAGCAGAAAATCTAAATTTAAATGAGAATTAACGATAACTATCGTTGCCTTATTTTACATGTTACACATTTATGACCTGCTCCGGACCCATTTATAACTACTTCAACTCATGATGTTCTAGCCTAAGGTTTTAACTTATTATACTGCACATAATTCTTTTACTTGTTTGTATTTGTAACGACTAAGCGTGTGCAAAGTTAACGTGGCTTAACTCACCTATAGCATCATATCGGAAGAGTCTAGTACTAGCCCTAGATGTAATACTACACATAGAGTACTTGCTTAAGTATTCCTGTGCTTACCTTTTGGTATAAGTGGGGTTAGTGCGTAGAATCTACAGCAAGGGCGGGGCACCTGATCATTATAAGAGGCCCCAACACAACGTCCAGCAGCAACACAGCATGTAGCACATATCGTTAGGTAGGTAAGTAGATAGGCAGGATACCCGAATCAAAACATAATCTAGAGCTCGTTTAGCTCATCCAGCCATCTATCAGATTCTACCTCTATTTAATCTACCTTAACTACTCGTCATCGACTACCCCCACTGCTTGGTGGATGGAGGCCTGGGTTGTATATCACGATAGATACCCAGTGGTATGAAAGATACGATGTAGAAGGAATAGTAACTGGTAGAAGAATGCCAGTATTTGCGATAGATCTGTTATCCATCTTCAGCTGCCTGGCGGCGAGGCCTGATCTTTTCGTGCGTTTCAGAATTCTGCCGGCCAAATATCTACAAGGACCCTAACTGCCGCCCTACCAACACTTGGCCCAGACTGAAATAGCTGTTGACCATGTTAACAGATTATATGGCATAACGCACTGCATATGTGCTGTAATTGACCCTAGACCCACATGATAACGCTACTAATGGTGCGCGACCAGATATACATGCAGAGTCTTGTATTTCGGTAAATGCTGGCTACGCTGAACTAACGTCTAGCGGAATAGAACCCCCGTCTTCCCCGTACGCCGCCATCTATCGTTGATCATGATGCCAGAACAGCACGTATAGACTCTCAAACCCTTACATCTTCGCTCTTACCTACGTGCGATAATTCGATTAGCGCTCTTTCACTTAGAGAGGCTCTTGTTCATACTATTGTCTACTTTGTCAAACTTATTCCCAGCACCATGAAATTTTTAGCTCACTGTGTACCATCATTTTGTGGTAACCTTGTAGCGGGAATATTGTTTTCTTACCTTTTATATCTATCGCTGCGCCATTTGCTTTGATCCAGCCTGGTGTTACAAGACTAAATGTTCATATTTTCACATTGCCACGTATTACCTGCATGTCCAGCCGTCAAGACTCTCTCACGCACATGTCCTTCCCGTTCTTCCTATTTTGCTGTAAAATCTCCCATCAGCATGTTTTATGCCCCTTATTATCGTGCGCACCTCTCTGAGTCACAAGTGCCGTATTCAGACAGTTCAGTGTTCAACCCAAATCTTATCCACGGATGTCGAAGATTTATGTTAGGTAAGTGTGTCCCCCTTCCAAAAAGGTAATCGCAACTGATCCTGCTCAGACATATTTCGGGGGATACCGACGAGACGATGTTGCGCGATACATTTGAGGACTTTGGCGAAGTTAAAGAAGTCGTGAGTGAGATGCTACCGGCGCAGTGGTCACAGAAATTGGAGAAACGCTCACACTGTATCAGACTATCGTAAAGAACAAGGACACAAGCTTTAATAGAGCCTATGCTATTATTCAATATGAAAACGATGATTTTGCTCAGACTGCTGCAGAAGCCATGAACGACCAGGAGTAAGTACATCTTACTGATCAAGATCTTTATCAGCGCACTTCTTCGCCTGTGCAAAACTATATTGGCATATTTGGATCAATGAGTGACACTAACGTCTCAAGATTCAATGGGCGTGGGATTCGCGTCGACAAGATTGAGGGTGACAATTAAGGACACATGAGCCAAACCCGAGAAATGTAAATTGGTAAACCAAAATAGCAGAACGTCAACGTCACAACCTCAATGCGCAATTGCACAGTGAATAAAACAGTAGAAAGGTTATGTAATAGAAATATAAAATGCTGTTCTAACTCGTGAAATCTTGCCTTATCTTCTCTTGAATATCATAGCTCCTGCAAGCCCAATTCTCGCACCTGCATGTATTTACATACTAATCACTCATTCGTCTTTTTCAGCTTCTTGCCTGGAGCTGGGTACTTGCCTTCAGCGTCCTTCCACAGCTTAGCCCAGCCTCATGTAACAGTCATCGGCAGAGTTCTTATAACCCCCAAAGATATGCGTAATAGTTATAACTAGATGAATATCCTCTATCATGATGGTCTAGCGCTTGGATCGCTTCTTTCGTGAAATATCATGCCCTTTACTAGGTCGCTCTGCTAATCACGATCTTTGAAAGCAACTTAATTTGAGCACTTGAGCACTTGAGCTCCGATTATGGTAGTTATACACTTTTCCAACTCTCAATTTCATTTCGCATGAGGTCTCGCGTAGGCTTGCGAGGAAGGCAGCCAACCTACCGTAAACAAATCCTGCTATGAGCGTCCGGGTTTAACTAGCACACAGAGCGGAATGTAGCATTCTAAATCTCTGCAAAGAATTGTCTCCAGGTGTGATTTCGAAGATCGTTCGCAAAGAGGGGGTGATTCTGGCAATACATATGAGTGTGTTCTGAGCATTGAGTTGATAATTTCGAATTATCCTCCGTTATGAGGCGAGTAGACAGTTGATTCGCAAACGGGGTAGGCAATTATCAGAGGAGAGTAATTGATTAGAAGATGACGAATCTGTTCTTGTGGATGGAATGTCTACGCACAGTTATTATTTAGTCTTGAAAATATGAATGACAAGTAATCTGTGGTCTCATTCTAGCTCTCTGCTTCCAGAATATACTATGAAACGGGAAAAGGAAGTGGAGAATGAAGAAAGAAGTACGCATCTCCAATAGGTATGGATAGTTTTTATTTCCTTAGATAACTACTGCTGAGTCGATGAACTTTACAATCAATCAATCGGCATTTCGATACAAGACTCAAGGCCTTTAGAAGAGAAAATGCAAAATGGTTCACGGAAATTGCTCGAGGGCAAAAAACAAGTCATCAGAATATTTAAAATATCATACCCAGACACCAGAACCGTTGGAGATGGCCTTGAGAAATTGAATAAAAAAGCTGTATATTGTGCGATCAACAAATCTCCATGTTAAAGATATTATCTTGTCGTGCACAAAGAACAAGAAAAAGGATTTGTCGGCGGGAGACGGCACGAAGAAAATGAAAATAATTGAAGAACAATGAAGTTTCGAGATACTTTGTAAGGGTTTTGAAACGATAGTTCAAGTCAAGCGAAGGTGTCAGCTAAGAACCTATGTACTCTTGCCATACCAGCATGAAAGTTAGAATTTGTTTTACCTTTGAATGTTTAAACGTCACTTTTCTCTCGAACATTGTGAGAGCTGATCACAGTAAGATTGCCACATTTTTGCCACAATGATGACATGATACAGATTAGGATGCTAATCTATGTGCACTATTATTACTGCCGTGTCCACATAAAGGGGCCAATGAGCAATTTGTGAACCAATTAGCCACAAGTACTCAACAATGGCTATACCCTGTTTTTGTTGTTGCGGGTAAATCTGGATGATAGACAGACCTGGCTTTCTCCTTTTTGCTACTCATTGTCATAATTTAAACTGACTAGTGGGACTCTGAAAATGAGACAATCAAGCAGTTAAAGTAGTTTCTAAATTGATGGACAGTCCGATAGGCCCAGAAATATTGAAAAGTTCATGACTGAGGTAAAATTATGATTAAATGCAACCTTGTGACCGGTGAGATATCCAAGGTCAAAGCCACACAGCTGGTGAATTAGTGTGTCACTCGAACTGGGCTGAGCGGTTCGAGAGGCTGGCGGTTATTGTCAGTAGCAATGACCTTCCATGAAACACTTGGCCTTTAGTGCGGGTAAAATGTTGATTGAGTGGCAAATATTGCACCAAATTGATCGCACCAATTACCAATGTGTTTCTTTCGACTATGAGCAAGAATTTAAAAACTCTTTGAGTATACATTAGCGTTTCCTTTATCTTCACTTGCTATACTTCAGCTACTTATTACCCAGTTTATATCTGAACTGTGTCAGATATGTTGTAGCCTGCTTTTACAAACCTAGATTACGACATTCGATCACACCTGCCGTCGTCACCGGTTTCTAAGCCTCCAAATTGTAGGCTGAGCAGAAGTCTTGATCATATCATTGAGAGGCAAATTCTTGCCTGACCTTATATTCCATAGGAAAACATCACATGCTACCCTTACCTACCTATTGGCATATGAAAGGTCTTGGAAGATGTCACCATCTTGGCGGGTATCCTTGGACGAACTAGCGGATACACATAGCCGCTCTGCCTAGAAGGGCAGTGCTGGTCCGGTGTAATATCGACATTGCAAGGCCGATTCGCCGCATCGCCACTAAAGCCTTTAGTGGCTGAAATAAGCCACAACCGCAGGGGACTTGAGTGGTCGCTGACTTGCCAAGCTGTGGCTAGTTACTTGCTTAGCCACGACTTCAATCCTGAGTCGTCATCCATCTCTCTTTCATCTCACTACGCCCTTCGAACAACTTCTCAATCGTCCGTACTTCATAGTAAAAGTAGCAGGCTACAGCTCATGTTGCGAGCCTGCCGAGAAAGCAAACACGATCGATCGCTGTGCTTTCCCGTGTCGCACATGCACTGCCTCGCTCAAGAACGCGCCGGCGCCTTGTCCTCTTGGTATACCACCGCAGAATCAAATTCTGCAAGCGCTTGGCGTTAGCCAAAGAACGTTTTGATGAAGGCGAGAGTCAATCCATTCCTTAGTCTAGAATCACCATGATGTAGAGAATCCATGCCTGTATTTGTTGTTACTGATGAATAGGCCGCGGAATGGCCGGACGAGTTCTCGAAGGCAATTGTTTGGCCTGAAGGCGGAGTCAGAAATGGCGCACAAGACTCAGCCAAGAAGTAATGATTATCGGTACAAAACACAGCCCCCTTTGCGCAATACATGAACTTTGGTCCTTCTTTGTGCTTTACAGACCCTAGACAATCACTTCTCATTACACATTGCTTCAGATATCCCAATCCTGTCTATTCATCTCTAAACTTTCGATTTAAGCATAATTCACTACTTTTGTCATCCTAAATAATAGCCACCATGGAGAGCGATAAGCTCGCTCCTCCTACGCTCCACGTCAACACGCGGCAGCGTGCCGTGAGCGAATCCGAAACCATATCCTCATCGAAATCAAATCCATTCCTGACGCCAGTCTCTCCAGGCAACGCATCCACAATAGTCGAAGATATTCAAGCATCGTTACATCCGGATCCAGGGACAGAAGCCGATTTTAGGGTGGACAACAATCCGTTCGCGTTTTCACCTGGACAACTGAACAAGCTCCTCAACCCAAAATCACTCGCTGCATTCCAGGCTTTAGGAGGCCTTCAGGGCATTGCGAAAGGACTGCAGTCTGATGTATACGCTGGGCTGAGTGTCGATGAGGCAACAGTTCCTCGACAAATATCGTTTGATGAGGCTGTTCACAGTCAATCGTCGACCAAAGAAACAGATCACCCAAAAAGTGGTGGAGAGCCGTTTCAAGATCGCGTACGTGTATACGGACGGAACACACTACCCCCGAAGAAAGCCACGCCATTATGGAAGCTGGTTTGGAACGCATACAATGACACAGTTCTCATTGTGTTGACCGTTGCCGCCGTAATATCCTTGGCTCTTGGCTTGTATGAAACATTTGGCGCAGATCATCCCCCTGGATCCCCGACTCCAGTTGATTGGGTAGAGGGTTGTGCCATTTGTATTGCTATCGTCATTGTTGTTTTAGTTACAGCCTTGAACGACTGGCAGAAAGAGAAGGCGTTTGTCCGACTTAATGCGAAAAAGGAGGAACGAGAAATCAAGGTCACACGCTCTGGAAAGGCTGTAATGATTAGCGTGTACGATGTCTTGGTTGGAGATCTTGTGCATCTAGAACCTGGAGATGTAATACCTGTTGATGGAATTTTCATCGATGGTCATAATGTCAAGTGTGATGAGTCTTCGGCGACAGGAGAGTCAGATGCTCTCCGTAAGACACCAGGTGCCACTGTCATGAAGCTCTTGGAGTCCGGACAGTCTACAAAAGGCCTGGATCCATTCATCATTTCCGGTGCAAAGGTGCTCGAAGGTAGGTCAATCACTCTTCATTTTATCATTTGATTAATAAGTTGCCTAACAATTACACCTATAGGAGTCGGAACTTTCATGGTCACTTCTGTTGGAGTACACAGCAGCTTTGGCAAGATCATGATGTCCGTTCGAACGGATATTGAAGCTACTCCTCTTCAAGAGAAGCTCGGAGGTCTTGCCATGGCAATTGCTAAAATTGGTAGTACCGCTGCAATTCTTTTGTTCTTCATCCTTCTTTTCCGCTTTGTAGGCAGTCTGTCCGGCGACGGCCGCACACCATCAGAGAGAGGCTCGATTTTCATGGACATTTTGATCGTCGCAGTGACAGTTATCGTCGTAGCAGTGCCGGAAGGTCTACCTCTAGCTGTGACTCTCGCTTTGGCATTTGCTACGACCCGGATGCTCAAGGAGAATAACCTTGTCAGAGTGCTGCGAGCATGCGAGACTATGGGAAATGCCACGGCGATTTGCTCGGACAAGACAGGAACTTTGGTATGTTCAAGATCATTGTTTGGAAAGACGATCCATGCTAATACTACATTTACAGACTACAAACAAGATGACTGTCGTTGCTGGCACTTTTGGGTCGACTACTTTCGCACATTCAGATACAGAGACATCTTCGGTTCAAACCATTCCGTCATGGGCCTCAAAAGTTACCCCGATGGCCAAAGAGCTCATCATCCAATCAGTCGCCATCAACTCAACAGCATTTGAGGGTGAAGAGGAGGGAAGATTTGTTTTCATTGGATCCAAGACTGAGACAGCCTTACTGCAACTCATCAAAGACCATCTCGGTCTTCAATCGCTGACCGAGGCACGCAACAACGAAGATGTCGTACATATGATGCCGTTTGACTCTGCTAAGAAGTGCATGGCAGCTGTTATCAAGCTCAAAACTGGCGGCCATCGCCTTGTGGTCAAGGGAGCCTCTGAGATCCTCGTTGGCTTCTGCTCTAGCGTTGCAGATATCGAAACATTGCAGGTTGAGCCTTTGTCCGAGGATCGTCGGCAAGCCCTAAAAGCCACAATCAACGAGTATGCTAGCAAGTCTCTGAGAACCATCGGTCTTGTGTACCAGGACTTCTCCCAGTGGCCTCCATCTAACGCTGAGCTCAATGAAGGTGGCGATATCGCCATGGGTTCTGTACTACGCGATCTGATATTCCTAGGTCTGGTCGGTATTCAAGATCCTGTTCGACCCGGCGTGCCGGAGGCTGTTCGAAAGGCTCAAGGAGCTGGCGTCACTGTTCGAATGGTGACTGGTGATAACATCCAAACTGCGCAGGCAATCGCAACCGAGTGTGGCATCTACACTGAAGGTGGCGTTGTCATGGAGGGTCCTGATTTCCGTCGCCTATCTGAGACTGAAATGGATGCAGTCATTCCTCGACTCCAAGTCCTCGCACGCTCGTCACCAGAAGACAAGAGAATCCTCGTTGTACGACTCAAGGCTCTTGGCGAGATTGTAGCTGTAACCGGAGATGGTACCAACGATGCCCCTGCCCTCAAGGCTGCAAACATTGGATTCTCCATGGGTATCTCGGGAACCGAAGTTGCCAAGGAGGCCTCCGCGATCATCCTCATGGACGACAACTTCTCGTCTATCATCACCGCACTCATGTGGGGACGAGCCGTGAACGATGCAGTGCAGAAATTTCTTCAGGTAAGGTTTCCCGTATTATCTTCCGAATCGAAACATACTGACTGTAGTAGTTTCAAATCACCGTCAATATCACTGCGGTTCTATTGGCATTTGTTACTGCTGTTTACGACGATGAGATGAGGCCTGCTCTCAAGGCAGTGCAACTGCTCTGGGTTAATCTGATTATGGATACGTTTGCTGCTTTAGCACTTGCCACCGACCCACCGACAGAGAGGATCCTTGACCGCCCTCCACAAGGCAGAGATCAGCCACTGATCACCACGACTGTAAGCAAAATAGTTTTGTACAATGCAACCATCAACTAATATAGTCAAACAGATGTGGAAGCAAATCACTGGTCAAAACATCTACAAGCTTACTGTAATCTTTGTACTTTATTTCGCCGGTGGAAGCATTTTGAACTACGACCTCTCGGACCCTGATATGCAGGTCGAACTCGACACAGTCATTTTCAATGTCTTTGTCTGGATGCAGATTTTCAACATCTTCAACAACAGGCGTCTCGACAACAAGCTCAACATTTTTGAAGGAATTCACCGAAACCACTACTTCACTGGTATTGTTCTCTTGATCATCGGTCTGCAAGTTATGATCATCAGTGTCGGAGGCCGAGCATTCCATATTAAGTCTGGTGGTATCGATGGGACTCAGTGGGCAATCTCCATCGTCTTGGGTTTCATTTGTATCCCATGGGCAATTGCTATCAGGTACTTCCCTGACCCGTGGTTTGCAGCTATCGCACGTGTTGTCGGAAAGCCAGTGGTTGTGCTGTACAGGTTGGGTTGCAATTGGGCGTCCAAGATCAAGGCGCTCTTCAAGAAGAAGGAGAAGAAGGCTGAGAGCAGTGATGTGGAGGCGGGGTCTACGCCACCTATTGTTGTGACCGACAACGATGACGAGAAGCGGGCATCTTGAGGCACTATTTTAGATATTGATACGTTTGTATGATACCCTTGCTTTGATGGCAAAAAAACGAATTCGTTTTGCTTTTATTAGCATCTTCTTATTTTGAAGTGTTTAAATCGTGCTTTGCAAAACTTAGCACCAACATAGATTATAATGTCGGTCTCCAATTGGCAGGTTTCATATTGCCAGTTTGGTATTCATCAACAATATCCTGACGTCCTTCCATCAGCATTTTCAGTTGTATTCGTTCTATCTCGAGATGTCCCACTTCGAGATAGCCCACAGGAGTATACTCGTCAATGAAGACCAGGTTCTCGAGCGCGCAAGGCCAAGAGTAGTTATTCACATCGTCTCCCCAGTTCTCGAAGCCGTCAATGCAGAGTACATGAATTTCTTCAACACTGCTGAAACTTGGGAGAAAGTCTTTTTCGTAATTAGACCAGTACTCATCTGTGTTGGCACGACTGAGTTTCAATCGCTTAATATTGGATGCGATCGGTACGAAGTAAGCCATATACGACGTACTAATGTTAACCAAGTCAGTGTTCAGGTTCAACCACACATATCGTCTATTAGTGTTGAGCTGCTCGTCTACGTGCAGGGAGATTCGCTGGTACAGTCCGTGGTTTCGAGCTTCCCGACAAGTATGCACTGCCGCAGGGATAATTGACGAAACCATATGAACATATGGCTGATAGGGCTTATATTCCTTTCGTGCCTTCGCTCTCGCCTTCGCTCTCGCCTTCCGCCCTGCCGGCATCGAAGTGGATATGCCGCTCACGGCTTCTTCAAATCTCGAAGAATCAATATAAATCAATTTGCTTGGGTGCGAGTACGCTATTTCGAGTGGGTCTTGGGGCGTCGGCTGCACAATACGGACTTCGACCTCGCGAGGCTCGACAGACATTTCCCATATCGCTAAACGGAGCTCTATAGGTAACCTAGGAAATGGATGGAACGAAGACGTCATCTCTTGTCAGGGCCGAATAAGTGTGGGCTATCTTTGGTACTGAGTCTTATCAGCATCGAGCTTTCTTCGCTTGAAGAATAAGGTGAGATAGAAAGCTCACCGAACAATGTCTAGTTGCCGAGGTGTCTGCTGTCCGCCTGCATGGACGGGGCGAAGCGACCCACCAAAGATACGGCGAAGATGGACAGGAAAGAAGTTATTCTACGCATAAGTTTTGACCGAGCGTAAAGTAATGTAGAAACACATCAGTCGAGGCTGCAGCACGGATCATGTATGCATAGACCATACATGCAGGTACCAGGTTCAGGTTGCATTCCTAGGATTCTTTCATTGTTGCCTACTATGTTATTAGGCATAATTATAGAGCTCCCTAATAGTGTACCTCAATCGCCTCTGTGATCCTCACCCTGCATTATAACAAGCACATTCAAGACTTCTCAACCTTGGTCCTTGACTCAAAAATGCAAGGACTAGAGGTATGATCATGAACGGGTTACGTTCCGCGCAGGTGCAGGCCACTAATCTAAAAGGGCAGGGTCAATAGGAATTGCTACACTTGAGACATGACCGCGTTTAAAATTTCTGCTCGCTGCCTGATCTCGTTTCGAGCTGTTCATTTTCCTCTTGCAACCCCCCTTGACCTTCTGGGGCGGTGGATCTCAAAGTTCATCTAGCGAGTCGGTACCTGGTACTACATCTAGTATTGTCTTCGGAATCACTAGGAAGATAACTTTACCTTCTGGTATTGTCAAATTGCTCTGTAGCTGCGAATTTCGCCCCGCCAAGTTCACGCAGTTAAAGTCTTTGTACTCAGAAACTTTGGGCTCTGAAGAGTCTTCGCATGAATTGACACCAGGTGAAAGACTCAAGGCAAGTCCTCGGTCATCTTCGAAAGCATGAGAAGCCCACTTACCCTAGCTATTGAAAGTCTTCGCATCCTTTTGCCTCCGCGTACGCATGCTGGACACTGGTAAAGTACTGCGAAAATTTTGTGTGGGCCAGCTATAGATGATGATTCAGGCTGTCGCGTGTATTGTTGCCCTTTACAAAAACTAGGCAACAATATTCTGGTGGCCGGAACCTTTTCGCTGATGACTTTATAGCACCCCCGTCGTGGTGCTGATTCATAGACACCCGAAACCTGCATCAAATCCAGTATTAATGTGCTGTTCCAAATGGGCGCGGTCAGGCAATAGATTGTCGGCGTTTGAACTTGAGATGGCCAGTTTCACTTCTTAAAAACCACTAAATCTCAACATTACTAGCCGTTGATGTGACACTGTTGAGCAGATTTCTCTTTGTAATATTAGAGAAGTCTTCTGATGTTCTGCCGTTATTGTCGTGGAGTAATTCCATATTAAACAAGACTTCTTGAGCAGATACATCTTACGAATTATGGAGCGAGTTGCCATGCAGAATCTCGAATCGGTGCTCGAGAGCTGTCTTCAGTATGTCTACACCCGACCCAGTGCGTGAGCAAAAACGCTTACCGTGTCTGTGCACTCAACGTCTGGATTCACGTAACGCCCTAAAACATTAAAACTATCTTATCTAAAAATAAGGCTATCAACCTACACATAACAGGTTATATTATAAGGTTCTTTAATAAATACTATAGATAATATATATAAACCTTTTACTTAAGCTAAATTTACATAGTAAGCTAATTATATAGCCTTTTTATAACTATAGTAGTAGAGTTATAGGAACAGCTTTATAAGACTTGCTACTAATTAATATTAATACTACTTAGCAACTATTACTTAGAATATTATTTAAGAGGTTTTAAATCCTTGTTTTTTAACTTTTTAAAAAAATAAATATTATTTCTATTATTATTCTTATGTCTTATATACTATTATTTAGCTACTTGCTTTATGTATGCTCTTCTTCTTTAACTACTTTTACTACTTCTCTTACTATATCCTTCTTTAAAGTTATTTTTTTAAGACAGATCTAAGAAGTTTTTTAGGTCTCTTTAATTATCTTTTTAGGGTTAAAACTTCCTTTCTTCTAATCTTTTACTACTTAATAAATAAATGCTTCTCTAATCTTATAGAAACAAAAAAATTAGTCCTTTTTAGTACTTTTAATAGACTTTAGTCTTAAGATGTATAGAGCTTAACATAAGCATAAAAGTAGTGAAGTATTTAACTAAGCTATTTAGCTTGTTCTATATTATAATTGGCTGCTGCTTTATTTATAACATTTTCTAACTTTCCTTATTAATTTTTAATAAATTGTAAATTTATTAGTATAGATTACTTTTTTGTATTTAAACTTTTAATTAGTTAAGCTAGTTTTAGTAGTTTATTTTAATTCCTTTAAAAGTATCTAATATTACTTATTTCTAAACAGAGAATCTTAAAGATTTATAAAATAAAATTAAGAACTTATAGAATTTAACTATAAGAAGCCTTTAGCTATTATAAAGGTAAATTAACAGCTCTTTTTAAGGTCTTATTAAGAGAATATTTATTGTAGCAATATTAAGTAAATATAGTATATAAGTTAAATATAAAAAAAATAAAATTATTTAAACCCTCCTTTTTACTGCTAAGATTTAAAAAACCTTTAAGAAAATTAATATCTATAGCTATTTAAAAATTACTAACTACTATACTCTCTTAACTTTAACTTTTGTAGAGTTCTTAAGAACCTAATTAAGCTAAGTAAGG
The DNA here is from genome assembly GCA_022701365.1 of Mycocentrospora acerina. Taxonomy (NCBI): domain Eukaryota; kingdom Fungi; phylum Ascomycota; class Dothideomycetes; order Pleosporales; genus Mycocentrospora; species Mycocentrospora acerina. The sequence goes on from JAKUHH010000325.1 coordinate 109,844, forward strand.
ATTTATTATTATTAGTCTATCCTAATAGTTAGAAGTCAATATAGGTTATTTTTAAAAACTTACTTTACTTTAGTTTATATGAATTAAATGTTCTATTTATAGACTTAAATGTAGGACTTTGTAGCAGCTTTAATCTATCTGCACATGTATATACTTTTAAAGATAACTATTTCAATAAGCTACTTTTTCAAGGTAATATAACCTTTATATTTAATAATATTCTTTTTCTTAACAATCTTTTTATTTATCTAAAAAAATTAAGAAATTTTTTTTTTTTTATATTATATCTGTTATAATACTTAATAGTCTGCATTTTATATAGCTTATGTTTAGCTTTAAATTTTCTTAGCAGTAATTAATCTCTTTACCTATTTTTAACTGTAAATAACAAATATTGTGAATTCTAGATTTAAAGTTAACAACTTATATATTTCTTAAAGTCTCTTAAGTAATATTTAAAGTAAACGTTATAGGTGTAACGACGCAGGTTATAAGAGAGTGATCCGAATGGGGTCCGAAGTGTCCA
>JAKUHH010000321.1:0-40681 GCA_022701365.1 Mycocentrospora acerina
TAAAGCCTCTGTTTCTAGAAGCCTTTGTTGTATTTTGTTTGTAGTAAATCCTTGAATCTATTTAATTTAACCTGCAGTTTATACTATTACTGTAGTATAATAATTAATAAATAGTTACTATAGTACTTAGAGCAGCTAAGCAGCTATAAACTAAGCTTAAGCATGTTAACATACATTATTAATAGATACGCTAGGAGGTAGCTTAAGGCAGGCTCTAGGTTAACTAGAAGCCTACAGCAGAGATGCCTGCTAACAGCCTTACTAAAATCCTTAGTAAGCAGAAGCACGCTAGCTTCCTATGCTAGCTAGGCCTTACTAACCTTACTACACAGCTTAAGGCACAGGCACACGCAGGAGATCTAGGATCTGACTAATAGGAACTCCCTAGGTGACGCTAGCCCACCTTGTGAACGCTAATTAGCTAGAAACACTATTACTTAAATTATTACTCTCTTATTATAGAGCAGTTGCTTATCTACTTATTTTGCACATTATATTAGCTTAGTTATCTACCTCTTGCTCTGCTATACAGCACTTAAGCTAAGGGGGTGTGTCAGCCTACGCCTAAGAGCGCACAGGTGCAAGCACGTGTGCTTGCACGTGAGCACTTAACTCCTATATAGTCTCTGAGTCCTATACTCTTAATAATACAACAAGTTCCTCCTGATTGTTCACTCACAAATGATGTGTCTTTAAGGAATAAAGACGTTAGAAAAATAATAAATTCATTGTTAAAAGGTGCTAAGCTGAATCATTTTTTGTGGCTTATTAGATAGGAAATTCTCTTTTGCTTGTAATCAATGTGAGGAATGAGTCCTATTTTTATATTGAATTTCAGGCTTCTATAGGAATTGTTAGATCTTCTGTTGATATTTCTGTTAAATGTCGCATGCTTAAATAGTAAAGAAGTTAGACTAAGAAATTTAGCCCTCCTTCCTATCTATATAAAATACACACTCTTGTGTAGTTGCTGTAGTTTATTCAGATTCCTATATCCTTATTCCTCAGAACCTTTAATGAGCACTAACAGAATAAACTGGATTTTATAAGAAAGGTTAGCTTAACAAAATCCTTATAGAGATTCTTCTACCTAACCTCAAGCAGTTGAGATGGTGTCTCTCAATCGCAGCAATGCATAAAATTTTCTCACCACCTATGACTTCAAATTAATCTTCTTATTTGACCTCCCTAAATTAGTCTGAGCATCAGCGAATGTCCGTTTTTGGAACCTGAAACATGCTCTCAGCCAATCTCGACTACGTGACCCGCGGTTTTCATCGATCAAAGTGATTAAACTTCAAATAAAAACCAAGCTCTTTCAGAGGCACTCAGCCGTCGGCTTTTCTTGTCAAGAACAAGTCATGCCAGTAAAATCTCTTTCCAACAAGGGCCAGGTGAAAGACTCCTTTCCACAGCGAACCCACACAGACTTCCGATACCTCGCCTTTCCGCAACACCGCCACTCCACTCAAGCAACATAACATTATACGCCTTGAACTCCCTCGGATGGACATCGTTGTACGCGCAGACATGTTTCCTTGCTGTAATGATATCCGAAAGCAAAATGAATTCGTACTTGCTACCTGGCTGGAAAAACTCATCATCCTCGAAACCATCCATGTCGGCCGTGCCGCACTTTATGCCTCTACGGTCCAGTATAGACGCGGTCCCCTGGAACACATCAAAATTGGATATCGAAAAGCTGAGTACAAGGGTCCAGAACTGTAGCATAGGATAGCCTGGGGGATCTCGAGAGAAGATGAAGTTTTCCGTAGGTGTCACTCTTGCGGACTGTACATAGTGTCGTGCACCAAAGGGTGACCGCTCACGATAGCCAATAACGTTTCTATCGTGGACAGGGAAGTTTTCATTCGCCATAATATCCCAGATTGGATTGACTATGCCATTCGGACTTCTCTTGTGCCAAATGATCCATGTATTATCTCGCAGCCAGACATTCATATCAATTACATCTGTGATGTCGCCTAGTATTCGGCCTATCCAGCCGGCCCATGTGTAGCTTGGGAAACCTCTCCGTCTTCTTAGAATTGAGTTGGTTCTCTGGAAGATAAGAAAGGCATCGAAGGTTGCGGTAGGGATACCTTGAAAGAATCTGCAATTCATTCTTTGCGATACACGCCTGATAATGCCTGCCATAGCAAGTTGCACATCAATTTGATTAGAGAATGTGCGTTCGCTGTAGTACATCAAGATCGTATCCCAATCAAGACAGGGTACATCTAGTTGGGCAGCCACAGGTAACAGGGATGAACCGGACCCAGTCGCGTGAGCTGGTATGAAACTGTCCGTAGGATCTATGATGTCTTCTGAATAGCAATCTGTTTGACAATTGAAGTACAACTGGTTGTCTATGAATATTAATGCCCGCCGGGAGAGGACCATTTCTTGAAAGCTAGAACAAGTGAGCTATTGGTAGCTTGCAGGCATCTATGTACTTACGTCCAGCCTCGTTGATTGTATGCTGATTCTTTAAGCAGATGCCCAAGGTCAAGATGGCAGGCAAGTCGGAGGCCTGGCTTCACCTGTGCAACTCGCTGCGTGATGATACGGCTGGTGCTGCCTGTGCCAGGCAGTCCTGCATCAGCATGACTCCCACTAGCTGCAATGATAGTCAAAACTGCACTCTCATAGATCAAATCCATAACCTCAATGCCATTTCTCATATCGTCACTATCATTCTGGACAAGAACCAAAGAGTCCACCCACAGGTACTGTTCGCCGAGTTCCTGCACTACGTGGATCGCATCGCGTATTGTTCTTGGAATGCTTGACCAAATCTTCTCCAAGGACCTAGGCTGGGACAATGCGGACAGATTGTGCGAGGTAAGTCTGAAGTTATGCGTCCCGCCCCATACGTAGCTAAGAGCGATATATCGCTGAGGCAGTTTCACTTTTACAACGCATTTGGTGACTACATTGATCAGTCGAAGATGACCTACTGCAAGAAAACTCAGGGACCCGGCTGATAATTTGTTGCAATCTGGATGTTTTCGCATACAAAAGTCCAGCCAGCCTCTCGCCCTCACAAGGTCCAAGGTTGGGCAAGTAACTGGCAGTGCCATCTTGTATTTTGATTCTGGCCCAGTGGGTTCTTGGACAAATAATAAATTAGCGTGCAGATAGTTGTTGACAGCAAGAATCCTTGAGCCACTATACCATCTCAGTGTCACGGAATCAGTCGATACATAGGGTAATCTTTTCGTCTCGACTGCGAAGCGGGCCAGCCGACACAGTGAACATGTTGGCTTGTTACGCAGGTCCGAGAGTGGGCCCAACATCCAGCGAGCGTTGTCCTTGAATAACGATGGGTCATCTTCGTTGAATGGTATAGCTGAGCAGCTTGTGCAGAGAGAAATACGCTCCATGTAATTTTTCTTTCAGCAGACGAGTAAGAGTACAGCTTAGCTGATGCTCTTAAGCCGTACTATAGGGCCTGTGAACCCCGCTACGTCGCTCAGTCAGGTGACAAGAATGCTCTTCAAAGTCAAAAACTCCGTACAGCTACGCAACGATTGCACTCTGCCACCTTTTTACGAATTAGTCTGGGAAAAGTTTTCTATAACCATAGGTCATGAAAATAGGTACAATTTGCGTTGTTTATATCATTATAGATGGATCACTTCTACAAACGCCCATGTTCGAGGCTTTTGCAGCAGGCCGCCAAGCGCAAAGATGCCGAAGTGCCGACCTCACGGGCCTGACCCACCCTTATCTCATGAATCAGACGCTAAGGCGATAGATTGGTTGCTTACATAATAAATAATATCACGTGCAGGAGAGTAGCGTAACGCAGCCATTTTGCCTGGAGCGTTTAAGGGAAACTATGTTGAAGATCATGCCAAAGCGCCCTAAGCCCTAGCCACCTTGGCTGGGACATAGGACATATAGATCAGCCTTACGCCCTCTGCAATAGTTTTTCAACCAATCAATTCATTTATGGGCACGTCACAGTCTATTGATTAAAAACTAGGAAAGGGAAATGGTCAGGTGCCCTGCCCTTGCTATTGATACTAAATAATAATCCCACTTATACCAAATGTTAAGTACGAGAATACTTAAACAAGTATTACATGTGTTGTATGATAAAATAAGTGCCCATTCACAACGCCACATCCTGGCTTACCCCTAAATCCATCGACACCTATCCGAAGGCCACCCGATATGCACCTACCTCAAATAGCGATACTCTAGGAGGGAGTATATATCGAGGCAGGCAGGTTAGCTTTATGGAGTAGTTTTTCTGTATCCTTTCGTATAAGACCTATAGCTGTAGAAAATAGTATCTTAAGTATACACTCTAGTCCCAAGCTCTCTTCTCAGAGTCCAATATCGGGATACACTGTGTAACCATATCAGATGACAAAGCTGCTTCAAATCTGGGTAAAGTAGATAGAGAAAAAATTAACAAGTGCATAATAAGCGTTATAGTGAATTTGCTTGAGATTAAAGATAAAGTTTATATAATTTAAAAAATTAAGTCTTTTTCAGACATTTTTAAGCATAAATTAGTCGCTTGTAAGAAATCTAGTTTGACTGTGAAATAAATTCTTTTCTCTGCACACAATAAAGCAATTATCTAGCTAATTATGGACATGATTGAACGTAAATTGCTCTGACTTTTTCTCCGCCATCTACTTTGCGTAAACATGATTTGGTGCAGAAAGAAAAAAGACTAACCCTATTTTTAAGAACTTGCTGATACGTGTGATTTCGCGTCACACGTGTCTCAAATGAAAAGTACACTAAAATGATGGTTTCAGGCCTAAAGTGATGAGATGAGAAAATGAGAGGATAAGTGTGAGGGAACAATGAGGAGGAACTTGTTATTTATCAGGACTGCAGAATTAGAGGCTACGTAGTCGCCGGGTGCTCTCGTACTTACTCACGTTATAATGTACGAGTGTTGGCTGACACATGATCTAGCAAGGACGAACCAATATATAAGGATAACTTATCAGTCAAGTGAAGATCACTTTTCTAGGCCCTTGAAATACTCAAGGCTAGCAACGTCGCATACTATTTACAATAGAAGTTAGTGGGTCTTATCAGTGCTTTTAAAAGTGAATGGATCTCTTACATTCGATGACCGATACTCCACTCAAAATCTTGAGTACAGGTAAGTTAACTTCTGCCTCCTTCAAGAACCAAGTGCGAATCTCGACGGCAATTAACGAGTCGAGACCTAATTGTATCAACGGTATACTTGGATCAATAGCATCAGCTTGTAAAATAAGCTGCAATTGCTTTGAGAAGCACTTTTGTAGCACGACCGACGCTTCGGCTGCATCGCCCGTCTTGGCTAATTCTTCTTTCGTATTAATTCTAATGGTATTGGTGATATCAATTTTCGAAAGCACTGGTCCTCCAGTGTGTAGTACAGTGGCGTATCGAGGGTTCGAATGCCATTTAAATTTCAAGTTCTCGCCGTCTGCTTTGACGGGTGAAATCATGCCGATTATCATTTCTGGCTGGCCACCATCAGGACTACCAGAACTATTCGGCGAACCGCTCTGCACAGCTTGCCCGAGGACTTGAAGGAATTCGTGTTCTGGAATAGGTAGATAAGTGTAACTCCGTAAGCTGGCTTCTGCAAACCTGCCTACTCGCTCAACATATCCAACGCCCATGATCATTCCAAGATGGATAACAGATGCAGCAGCCCCACGCTTGCGACGTTGTGCTGCTAGTGTCGCCATAAACATATTACCTGCAGCATAGTTGGATTGACCTGGGATACCATTCACAGCTGCTAAGCTAGAGAATAGAACAAAAAAGTCCAGTTCGGAGCCGAAGATTTCGTCCAAGTACTTGGAGCTCAAAACCTTGGGCTTAACGGCGTTTTCCATGTTCTCGTAGCTCATATTTAGTAGCGGGGCGTCATCTAAGACCATACAACCATTCAAAACGCCAGCGATCGGTGGCATAATTGTGCTTGCGTATGATTGTAGCTTCAAAATGGAAGCTTTGTCTGTGAAGTCGGTTTTTTGGACAAGAATTTTAGCTCCCATCTGTTCCAACTCTTTCTGCCAAGGATCCCCAGGTTCGCTAGACCGGCTACTGAGAACCAAGTTCTTTGCTCCTAACTTCACCATCCATCTACAGATGGATTGGCCCAAATCTCCGGTCAGTCCAGCGAGAAGATATGATTTTGAAGAGTCGAAAATCTGCCTTGGCTCAATTGGCTTCAGAATGATCGGAATATTCGGTTTTGTTGCCCAATCTATAATTGTAAATCGTGAGAAACTGTTGATCGGAACATGTTGTACATCTTCCAAGTGGATTAGAGCAATGTTAATTTTATCCGGCTTTGCTTGGCCAGTAGATTGAACATATCTCAGTGCTTGATCAAGGCGTTCGGAAATACCTAGGGATGCTAAGTCTTGAGATGGAATAACTGGCAAGAGGTCTTCCATGTATACAGCCTTGTAGGCCCCTGGCAATGAAGTCTTAATAAGATCTCCTGACCCATCCATATCGACAAATACACCGACGATAGCCGGGAGTATCTCTTTGATCGCTCGAGCCGACAATTTCGAATGCAACTTCACCCAGTCTGTCCTCGTTGCTGGAATTTCCTGCTCGTAAGTGGTGAACAACAAGTCTATTCCTTTTATCAAGGCCAACTCCTGCAGTGCTTTTGCAAGAGAGATGGTTGGCTCATGGACTATTAGTAGCCCCTTTGGCACTGATTCTATTAGCTTCTGGGCCACAAAGTATACCATTATGGATTCGATAAATCTCTCTTTGTTCGCAATTGTAGTGTTAAAGCTCCTCACAAATGGCGCTGCCATTGGAATTGTGGATTCGTTTGATTTCGACAAAGAAATTACCACTTTTCCATCTAAATTGTTTACCCCGAATCGTAAATAGAAGCTATCATGACCAATAGTTATGGCACGAAGAGATGAGTAGCGGACCGGAATTTCCAGCCCTGTGGATCCATTCGATGATCTTGGTCCTGCCAGTATTAGGTGGTAGTGTTCATCGTTGCTGCTTGGTGCCCTTCCTGTGTCCAATATGATCCTACTTGAAGCCACCTGCAACTTCTTTGTGACTACGCGACGCTCTGAGTTCAACCTTTCATTGAGCGCTTTTAACGCGCGGACTCGGGGTATAAGTAGGTGGCCACATTCATATCTGAGTTCCGGTTCCGATGTCCACAGTAAATTTTGACTTTCATCTTCAGGCACAGGGGCAAGATCTAGCTGAAGGATTGACTGAATGATTAGGGTACTCGCTCTCTCAAGATTATCGATATCCAGGAATTGTAGCTTCAAATATGGCATCTCAGATACAACGGACCGGCCCAAGCCCAAAACCATACTGGCGTACGGATCGTCTGCTGCACAACCTGATGTCACCCATAGGATGGTAGTTGCTGAATTGATAACATTTTGTATGCCTTTAAACCGCTTAGGGTTCATCGATTTGAAAATGGCTTCATCGACATCTGCTACACTGAGGACAGTTGTTCCGAAGTCGAGGGCTAGATCAAGAGACTGCTCATAGTTTTCAACAACATGAACATCAAAGAAGTTTTCAATTCCTTTTTCTTTCAAGTCGATAAGTAAATTCTTCGTAGAAATGGTACTTCCGCCGATGACCAAAAGTCGCTTTCTTGAATCTGCTTTATAATGTCGTAGAGGTTCACGGAGTGTCTGAACTGTCTCGTTCACGGCCTGACTCACCATAACTGACATGGTATATGTAGACATGTCTTTTTTATCGGTGAGGTGGCAATCGAGTCCAGAGAACCCGGTCTTTCTCAAAAGTGAGTCCCACTGGGATGGCGATATCGAGGGACCATCCACCCTTCCATCATCAACTCCAAGCCAGCACCCGGGCAAACCTGATATGACAAAAGTTCCTCTTACTCGCTCACTTGTGGTTTCAAGTAAGCATATGTAACCACCAGGCCTTAAGAGGCGACGTGTGTTGATCATTGTATTCTGCAAAAATTTGGTGGCATGGAGTACATTCGAGGCCACAATAACATCGAAGGATCCTTCCTCAAACCCTTGCTCCGTTAGGTCTTTCTCGATATCGAGTACCTTGAAGGTCATTTTTTCTGCATAATCGGTGAATATTTCTTTGGCTGTCAAGAAAAAGCCAGGTGAGATATCTGTGTAGGTGTAATGAGCGAAGGTATCCCGAATCCTTGGTAGAATTGCTTTGGTTGAACCTCCAGTGCCAGCACCAATTTCAAGAACGCGCATTTGAGGATATCGATGCCCAATCTGCTCCATAGCTCGCGAAATATGCTGATTTGATGGCACGAGTCCGAAGCCGTGAGTGTAGAGTCGGTCAAGCATCCCGTCCACGCGCATATGTTCCAGCATAGTAGTCTTCCCCCGAACGACATCTGGAAGGTTCTGGCCAACGGCATTGAGTAGATCAATGTCGACTGTCCCTTTAAAACGCATAACCAACTGAATCACGTCGTCGAGCGAGTCTTGATCCCATTGCTTGTTTATAAAAGGATGAACACCCGAGGAAACCTGATCTATGACTCGATCGACCCAGTCAAAAAGGGGCTTATGAATTTCTGGTACGTCGGGTTGTTTGACTACGGATCGCAAATGCTTCACGTAGGCGTACGAAAGTCGTTCACACATTTCAACTAGCTCTGCATCGTCTGGGTTGTCATTCTCGGCATCTGCTGGAGAGCCCACTATGCCAGAGGAGATGTCCGGCATCCAAACATCGTGCATATACAATTGACGGTCCTCAAATTCTCTTGCCTTGGCAAAAGCCTGCAGCTGAAGGCCCTCAATTTGAATCTCCATATCTTTCGTCTCAGGATCGAAAACATCTACGTCCCCTACATAGATCGCGGCTTGATTAGGTGTCGTGGGTGACAGGTTTGTGACGTATCCGTCCATGCCGACCAAACCTGTCTTTTTCCAAGCCGTTCTGCATAACGCTATGTTAAATTTGATACTTGATATCCTCCTTGGCAGACATGGAGTCCAAAGCCTTTCGTCCCATGGGCTTGTAAAAGCAGCCAATATTGCGTGAAAGTTCATGTCTAGGAATGCTGGATGGACCAAAGCTCCAATAGAGGGAGGACGTCGTCCTTCCAAATATGACCTGTCCATTCTTCGTTGACCATTTTCTAAACCTTTAAAAAGGCCCTTGAACTCCAGTCCTGTAACCTCAAGGCTATCGTATAGTCGATCTATACTGAGAGGGCCGAGTGGGGGTCTGATCGAAGATACAGTTGGTAATGCATCGGCAGATGGTTTTCCTAGCGTCACTAGCAAGCGACCTGAGAAAATCTGATCCATTTCTTTGCCAGGCTCACATGCCATGCACCAGAATTCTGCCGAAATAACTTCCTCATTGCTCGCCTTGTTGGTCTGCGATCTTCCAGTTGGACGAAGTGAAAAGATCACCTCAACCGGTGGATGGTTCTCTTCAAGGTTGATAGCTTTCATGATATCCACATCCTGGATTTCAACAAGCCGGATAGGACTGCGTTGAGCAAGAGCCTTGGATGATTCAAGGGCCATGCAACAATAGAATGCAGCTGGGACTAAAGTTTGGCTCTGGAATTTGTGTCCAGAAAGCCACGGTAGCTCTGCGAGTGATAGCATATTTCGCCAACGATACTCTTGTTCAGTATCGTCAGCGCATCGAACACCGAGAAGTTCGCTGTGAGGGTCTCGTCTATTTCGCAGGTTACGAGATATCCTAGACTCAACCCAGAACGATTTGTTATGGTCCCAAGAGTAAACTGGTAGAACCTTGAGAACTTTGGGCGGCGGCGAGAGGGTCTCTAACGATACGCTTTTTAAGTATGAAGGAAAAGGTAAGAGGGCCTTGTCTAAGTTGCTCCAGGCGACACCAATTGCATTGGCAAAAGAAATTCTATCGTCCTGGGCCCGTTCTAGGGTTCCACAATATGGTGTCGAGACATTAGCTTTTGTCTCCTTAAATATTTGTAAGACCGGACCTTTCAAGGCTGGATGTGGCCCGACTTCCAATGTCATATCAAATGGCCCTGTAGTATTGATGGCTGTCGTAATAGCCTGAGAGAATAATACTGGGCTGATCAAATTATTCCGCCAATACATTCCAGCAAGTTCAGATCCGGCACGAGACATGTCTTTGTTGTAGACGCTGGATATCCAAACACAATCAGAGGTCGATGACTTAGGAGTAATTTTGCAAGCCTCGAGTGCTTTCAAATATGGGTCGGAACAGGGTAATACGTGTGACGAGTGGTATGCGGTGTCGACCTGGAGAACCCGGGCAAATACCCCTTCGGCATCAAGGACAACCTTTGCCAACTCGATGGCACTCTTGTCTCCACTTAAGGTCACGGCCTTTGGCGCATTGCTTGCAGCAACTGAAATCTTATTTTGGAATTCTGAACGATTAACGAAGTCTTCTGCCTCTGCAAAGCTGAGTCCAGCAGCTAGCATAGCGCCTATTTCTCCATTGGCTCCCTGAGCAAGGTTGGCAAGCGAGCCTCTGTAGTACGCGATCCTCATAGCGTCTTTGGCGGAAAGCCTTCCCGCTGCGTATGCTGCTGCAATTTCTCCGGAGGAGTGGCCTACGACGGTTTGAAAACTTACACCTGCTGCTGCGAGGAGATCAACCAATGCGATCTGAACGGCTGTACAAAGAGGTTGTGAAAATCTAGCTTGCCCGATCCGAGACATCTCGGGGGCAGCCAAGAGCTCTTTCTTTAAAGACCACTGAGGGCCGTCGGGCAGGGTCTTCAGAGCAGAATCAAGGCTTTCGATAGAAGCAGAGAATCCCTCTGCAGTCAGGAATAAGTGTTTCCCCATTTCAGCCCATTGAGCTCCCTGGCCAGTAAAGACACCAAGGAGTTTTTTGGCTGATTTAGGATTAATTAATTGACCACGAGTTCCGACCGTAACACCCTTTTCTTCTTTGGCAATCAAACAATTCTCAAGTTTTTCTAACAACTCATTCTTGGATAAAGCGACAAAATTGGCCTTTACAGGTAAGACTGAACGTCGATATAGGGTATACGCTAAGTCCAGAAGGCTGACGTTATCATTCTCGTCCAGATAGTCGCTGAATTTTGTAATATTCTGTACAAGAGAGGCTTCTGAGGCGGCCGAGAAGTTGTAGGATAATGGAATATCTTCTTTAGTGGCTGTGGGTAGTTCTTCTGGCCTTTCATAACTCTCTATGATGGCGTGCGCGTTGGTTCCTCCGAATCCAAATGAGTTCACGCTGACACGCCGTGGCGAGCCTTTGGGTACATTGGGCCATGGAATTGAGGCGGTAGGGACTTCGAGATTGGCGTAGAAGGGTTGTATAGTAGGGTTAAGCAGGTTGAAATGAAGATTGGGCGGTATCGTCTTTAGTCTGAGTGCTAAAGAGGCTTTAATAAGACCAGCTAAACCTGCGGACCCTTCTAAATGTCCTATAACAGTCTTAATAGATCCAACATAAAGTGGAAGAGATTCAACTGCCTGTTCTTTGTTCGGAAAGAATGCTCTCTGAATTGCTTCCGCTTCAATTGGGTCTCCAGCCGCCGTCCCTGTACCGTGCGCTTCCTGAAGTTGGTCATGTCAATATTGTACCTCAAAAACAGGCATTTAGAACTTACAAAGTACTGACACCTATCACTTTGAATTGTACAATCCAATCCCGCTCTTTTGTACGTTTGTTGAATCAGGGTCGCTTGGGCCTGAGCACTAGGCATCGTTATGCCTCTCGTTCGCCCATCGGAGTTTACTCCAGTCTGCATAAAGCCAAATTAGCAACGAATATCGAGAAAACTTATACATTAGATATTATTATCAGACTTACCTCACGTATAATACAGTCAATTTCATCCCCGTCTTCTAGAGCATGTTTCAAGGTCTTGAGTACCACAGCAGCTGTTCCCTCGCCTCTAGCATAACCATCTGCACTCGCATCCCACATGCGAGATCTCCCAGTAGGCGATAGCATATGTACATTTGACTCAGCAATATACTGCTCTGGTCCAAATATAAGGTTCGCACCTGCTGCTATCGCCATTCTCGACTCTCCACTGCGCAAAGTAGAGATAGCTTGGTGAACAGCGACCAAGCTAGACGAGCATGCTGTATCAATAGTCATTGAAGGACCCCGCCAGTCGAAGAAATACGAAATGCGGTTTGACATAATACTTCTGGCTGTTCCAACAGCGTGATACTTTGGAATACTTTCGATGTCCCGCACCTGGACATCGTGATAATCAGCAGACATAAGACCAACATAGACAGCCGTAGAAGATCCTTGCAACTCTTCCATTGCTAAGCCAGCAGAATCTACCGCTTCATAGACGGTTTCAAGCAGAAGTCTTTGTTGAGGGTCCAGAGCCTCCGCCTCCCGTGGACTGATACCAAAGAACGAAGCATCGAATATAGTAGGATCCTCATCAAGGAGATATGCGTTGATTGCATTTGTGGAACCATGATGTTCGCCATCAACGTGATGGAAGGCCTTTCCGTTAAATCTCGACGAAGGAACCTCTTGTGTCAGATCGTAAGGATGATTCAGTAGAGTCCAGAGTCTGGATGGTGATGAGGCGGACCCTGGGAAACGACAGCTGGTTCCCACGACCGCAATGGGTTCAGATCGAAAATCTTCAAAAGAGGGCATTTTTGCGGATAATGAGTATGAACAGTATTAGCCGCCGAGAATGTAAATTTAAGAGATCAAAGGAACATTAAAATTGTAACTAACTTTATCTTGTACTTCAACTTCGGAGGTCCAGGGTACGGGGAGGTCCGGGATCCGGGGAAAACAGGACGTGACTCGACTGACCTCAAGCATCTCATATTACGGCAATTTGATACCCCGGTAGCCGAATTGTTTCAAATCAGGATCGATGTCTGTATGCAAGCAAGTATTAAGGGAAGTTTTGACAGAAAACACAAACTTACTAATACTTTAATCTCGGGAACCGGGCGGTGACCGACACTCATGAGATCGACAAGGCACTAAACTTGATTTGACTAGAGCCAAAGCACGGAAGATTTGTGTGAGTAGTTCGCACAAAAAGTGTTAAGAAGAAGAGTATCTGGCAGTTCTTCCACTCATCTTGTCGCTTATTCACTCTTATACGTATCAACTCTGGAAAGCCATGCAGCGAGCTATTATTTGCGAGGGACCAGGGAAGCTGCGGGTAGCCAGTAATGTTCCTTTGCCAGTCATTCAAGAGGGTTCTGGCAAAGTGCTCGTTAAGGTGCAAGCAGTCGCCATGAATCCAAGTGACGCGAAATTAGTTGATTTCGCAACTGCATCTGGCCATACGAGTGGTCACGACTTCGCTGGTACGATTGTCAACTCCCCATCTGGCGATGTTGGCAAGACACTGCGCGTGGGAGATATCGTGTTCGGTGTTACTGATGTATATGGTGGTGCGTTTGCCGAGTACGCAGCAGTGCATGCTGACCTGCTGCTTCAAAAACCTGCAAGCATGTCAATTCAGAGTGCGGCAGCATTGGGGGTTGGCCTCGTGACGACAGGCCTGGCTCTCTTTAGCGACGATTTTCTTGGGCTGAAATTTCCAGACCCTACAATTCAAGACGGCCAGCTCAATCTTCAGAATGAAGACATTGCGCCGATAGCATGGGGAGGCGAGGACGATATGGAAGAGCTGGAGAGCGAGGGGCGGAAGCTGGTGCTGATCTATGGTGCGTCTACGGCTACGGGGACTATGGCGACTCAATTGTTGCGACTCTGTGGTTACGATCCAATCTGTTTGTGCTCACCCAAAAATTTTGCTCTCCTTCATTCTCGAGGGGCTGCGAAGTGCTTCGACTATCGATCAACAAATTTGGGCATGCAGATCAAACGATACACGGAAAACAGATTAGCTCTTGCTCTTGATTGCATTTCTTCCGCTAGTTCAATGCAACTCGTCTATGATGTTATGGGACGCTCTGGTGGCAAGTATGTTTCTTTGGAGCCCTTCTCCGCCAGGGTAGAGAAGACAAGACCAGAAATCAGTGCTCGTTTCTGCTATGGTTTGACTGTGTTCGGCGAACCTATAGAGTTAGATGGTGTATACAAAAGAGAGGCGAAACCCGAAGATCGTAAATTATGCATCGCGTGGCTAAGTATTGCAGAGGAACTGATACGTCAAGGGAAGATTGTCAGTCATCCGGTTGTCGTTGGAGGTTCTGGGTTCAGTGCCATCCTAAGCGGAGTTGACACTGTCAGAAAAGGGAAGATATCAGGCTACAAATTGGTTTATACTATATAAGAAAAGTTCGCCTATGCGGCAATATTAAATGCGATCAAGTTAAAAGGTAAAACGGTGCGGAACTGAGTTTGTTGAATGATTGTGTTGATTTCGGTTACTGAGCTCAACTGAGGCACTGTCCCTGCTAAGTTGCTATGGAGAGTAGAAACAAAAATCAGGGCTAGGCCCTTTATTTGAAAATAGCCTCAAATATACCTCGCTTTATGGTTACGTAATTTTAAAATAGAACGTACTTCCGCAGAAATTGACGCAAAGAAAAAAGCGGAAGGGTGCCGGAAGGGAAGGCATTTTCCCGTCTCTAGATAACAATCACATGACAAATGATCATGGACCGTCTAATATTATTAGTTGAACTTTCTACATCTAAGGAGAGAATCTTATTTCCAATTGGCACCAGCCTAAATAAGCGTCTCCAGGTTTCAAACTTTGGTCTCGATGATTTTGGGTGGTGAGGCTTCAACTCTCGTCGTAGCAGGTAGATTCTAGAAATTTGATCTAAGCAAGATATTTTACAGTCCAACCTGATAATGCGAAGAAAAGGTGGAGAAAACAGATCCCTTGATTTTGTAATTTGCGAACGGTCGTTCTGTTCCGGGCGATACAACAACGCTTGCCAGAGTTTTCACCTTGAGCATTTTTGTGACACCGATTTATTCTGAGGAGAAATACTGTGGCACAAATACTTGATCGAGAGGAGTCGATATCGTCTGGTAATCCTGTGGTCCAATCTCCTATTAACAGATTAATAAAGGTCTGCGTATACTATTAGGTCATTTTTCTCCTTCTCACCGAATGAACGAGCGTTGTCCTCCTCTTAAAGCCGGTTACTTTTTCTAGGTATCGAGAGCCTCTAGTTTTTGTGAGCGTACGACTGCCTTAATGCCCTTTATGGAACTTGAGACGCGAGGCTAGCCGCTACGAGATTACAATCCCACTCTGTACAACTACAGCCGTTCTGGCATTGTGTTGTGTCCCGATCTGAGGTTTGGGAGGGGGCAAAAGAAGGGCAGTTGATAGTAGAGAATTATGAGAGCATACACAAATATCTACCCCAAAGAGAGAGGACGGCAGCATCGTCTAGTCCTTACATGCTGGTTTTCAACTTTTTTTTTCCTGTTTGGGGAGACACGTACTAGACTTTTTTTTGTCTTGTTATTAGGGGTAAAGATAATGGGGCTTAGTCCACTCTTAAGTTCTGTACTAAAGTAAAATATGTGGTATAAGATAACGATGTAGGTTTTTTGTCTAGTAGGTGAAAAAGAGATACTTTCCGAAGCTAAGTCTCTTAATTCCTAGGTAGGGATGATATAGTAGTGCTATATAGTTTTGAACTGATAAGTAATATTATAAGGGTTAAAAATGATAGGCAAGAAATTGAGAATGAAGCAGAATATTCCAACTTCGTACAGCATAACACATCATATTCACCCATTCATACATTACATTATTTTATACGAGCCCTCCACCATATGGACGCTATCGGATAGAGTCCTTTTTTTTGCAGAATTGTTAAAGGTTAAGAAATCGCTGTGATTATTTTTAAGTCATATTTTGGAACTACAGTCCTGCCCTAATAGCACCTAAAGTATATCACCTTCTAGCAAGAGTTAAATTCACCAAGAGTGGTATCTTCTCCCAGGTGAAATACATTCCTTGTTCAGCGATCCAGTCTTGCTCTTTGTCGACGAGAGCAATGTCAAAATTCCACAGGAGTCGAGCCAGAATCAAGCGCATTTCCATCTCTGCAAGGCTATCTCATGTAAGCCAGAATTAAACAAGTATCATGGGGTTGACATACGTTCTTCCTAGACAATCTCGAGGACCACAGCTGAAAGGCAGGCATGAATCCACTTCAGCTCTTTCAATATTTGCTAGGCTCGCATCATCGTTGTATGGACTCTCAGATGGCAGCCATCGTTCTGGAATAAACTCATCCGGTCTCGACCAATGCTCTGCGGAGTGATTCCCAGCCCATTGATAGACCGACACGGATGTGGCAGGGGGCACTATGTGTCCATCAATTGCTTTCGGTTGGTCTAATATCCTGCGGCAAAGTCCAAGAGGAGCTGGAGGGTAGAACCTCAAAGCCTCACTCAAACAGGCAGAGAGATAGGGTAGCATCTGCGTAGCAGACCGAAAATTCATCTCCTCAAGACCATCAGTAGAGAAATTGGTGCGGACCTCATCCGTGATTTTTGCTAATTTATCAAGATTTCTGCCTAGAAGGTAGGTGATTCCAGATAAAAGTGTCGATGTTGTATCGCTACCAGCAATCGTGAGAACTTCCGCATTGGCTCGCAGCTCTCCTCTGTCCATCGCTGGATCACCTTTTCTTGTTTCACGCATCATAAAGGTGGTAAAATCAGGCTTGTCATCCTTCACACCCTCCTCGATCCTCTTATCCATCATGGAATAGATTTCCTCTTGTAGTATTTTTCTTTTCTCGCGTAGGTTTGCAGGAATGAGGTATGGGATTATTATTTGCATTCCTAAGCGCCGAAGTTGATTCATGAAAGTTGCTGCCTTAATGCTACTAATCACGAAACTTATGAAGGGATGATACTCACCCTTTTCCAGATTGTGAAATGATTCGCCAAAGGTCAAATCGCCGATAATGTCGAAGGTGGCCCAATTAAACCTATAGTAACTCTCGTCAATAATCTAATTAACCGAGTCGCAATGATAACCCTCGCAAGAAGCAGTTCTCGAGATCTATAGTAGTGGATCGGGCTTACCATTTGATCATATCTTGTGGAGATTCTGCAGCTGCCACTTTAAGTCCTTCGATTAGCTGATCGATGTATTTCGAGATGAGAGGCTCTTGAGCTTGTAGCGCTTTTGCTGAGAACGCATGTTGCAATTGGCTTCTCATCCGAGAATGGTTGCGGTCATCGGCTAACACAATATGCGTTGATGTTCCTGGTCGCTGAGCTTGATATGAGAATGGGTCTTTTGGGTTTTGTTTCTGGCCTCGCTGATGTCCATAGATATCTCTCAAGGATTTTGCGGAAATGAAAGCCAATTCGTCAGGTGCAATTCTAACGACTGGCCCGTATTCATCATGAAGCCTTTTGACAACTCGAGGAAGGTCACCTCGAACGTAGTACAACACATATGCTAATCTGCTTGCTGCAAAAGATTTGGGGCCTGGAAAAGTAGATAGTGGGTGGAACCAGATGTTGTAAATGAGATTTTGGATGATGTAGAGGACGAACTATAAATTCTGAGTAAAGAATCCCAGAGCTACTAACTTGCCAAACTTACGATTATGAAAATCCATTGCAGAACAACGGCGATACCAAGCAAGGCCATAGCGATGTTACAAAAGAGATACAATCGAGTACAGAATCATATAGGCGCGTAAAAATGACGGTATTTTTGTGAATTCAATGTTCAAATAGTAGTTACAAGCCAGCATTTGTGAGCAAGAAAACAGTAGAATTATATCCTAAACTGTTACTTTACGATACTGCTTGGAAACAAAATGCAAGGTAAAAGTGATTACTCATTTACAAGTGGATGTTCATTAGTTTAGGAGTACGAGAAACGGAAAAATAAGTGGCCGGTATCACTATTAATGCTTCCAAAAGCCATCGGCACCTTCTGCGAAATTCATGTATATATTTGTATTACATCACTTTCGTGTTCGGAGACCGAATCGGTAGTATTGAAGGTGATTCGGCCACCGGTGACATACACAATGTTATTGGGGGATCGACAACCCAACCCCATCACCTGAGAGAATTTCATGAACAAATGTCTTAATTGCAACTTTACTTATTATACACCAACTCGAT
Source organism: Mycocentrospora acerina (assembly GCA_022701365.1). Taxonomy (NCBI): domain Eukaryota; kingdom Fungi; phylum Ascomycota; class Dothideomycetes; order Pleosporales; genus Mycocentrospora; species Mycocentrospora acerina. The sequence continues at coordinate 18,040 of JAKUHH010000321.1, forward strand.
TAGTATGATCTCCCACAATCATTGGTTTTGAAAAGTGATGCGTTCCGCCAAGGCTATCGCTACTAATCCATTGATTAAATGCGCAAAATCCGTAGTGTTCAATTCAAGCTTTGAAGTGAAAATACCTCATTTTATTATTTCTGCGCTATCCCTCGTTTTGAACCACACCGACTAGCCTCTATCAAAATGACCAATATCAAGCAACACATCATGTCGCCGAAGAGAATTTTTTCCAGAAAAAATTCTCTTGAACATTGTGCATCGATAACACGCCCAAATGGACGTGTTTAAAGCACCCACGGTCTCATCGAAACCTCATCCGCGCAATATTGAATATGCACACCTGAGCCCATCCAAATGAAGGCATTCCCAAGACCCTGAAAATTCCCAGAGCTATCAGGAGCAATGAGTCTAAGCGCGGACTCGGCCACTCCGAGGGCACAAGGTATCCAGATACACTTGTCAGCATCACGACCACATAAGCAACAGGCTGATGGATCCTAAAGCATTATACAAGCTAGTTTCCAAGATTGAAAGAAGCATCCGGGTATTTTTAGAGCCAATTAAAGATTGATTTATCACACAGGAACGGTATGGAGAGAAAATTCTGCATATACTGCCGAAGGAAACTGCTAAAGAGCAATTTGAGGCCCTGAAATCTAAGTACGGGCGTATAGGATTAACGCATTTTGTCGCATACATTCAGGCTTTTACAACCTAGAATACCTCTGGAGGAGATGCCAAAATTGTTGTTACAGCAAATAATGTCAGCACTATACAAGCGAAGATTAGGGGATATACCTCCTGGAGAGTAGCCCAAAAATACCTTGAAGATATCACTAACGAGAAACAATTGTTCATAAAATCTATTTTAGTTCAGCTACATAGTGAGAGCACGACTATTGTTTTACTAGGCTTCTAGGGCTCTAGCATAGAGAGCTTAGCGTATAAGGACAAACAGCGCCTTATAGGCTAACATTTGCAAAGGCACTGTTGTATTTGACTAGTTAGTTTATATTGCAATACGCATGGCAGTAATAAGGTTATAGACACTAAGAATACAATTCTCTTCACCTACAGGTGTTGTATAAAGGATACAGAAAAACTACTCTTTACGGCTACGATTTCTGCGTCCATATATACTACAGTTCATAATGGGTTTAGAGGTGGTTCAGAGGGGTTAAGGTGTATTACTGAATATAGGCTGAGTCAGACAAGGTTCGGATAGATGTCACAAAGGGCTCGTTACACCTGTAGAGGTACGCAAACTTAATAGGGTGCGCTGTTCGCTTGCCTGGGACGTTCGCTTACCTGAAATATCAGCATCATTAAATTTTAAAGCGTAAATTAATACTTGAAGATAAGTTGTTGAAGTAGCTAATGTAAATGGCCTTTACCTTAAACAGCGCAGCAATTATCGTTTCAAAATACTTAGGTGACTGTGTATTCAAGCAGGTATAAAGAGAATTTACTTCAATATTTGCTCAGCTAACCACAGGATTAATGTGAAAGCTGGTATATAATAATTAATAATATCCTTTTACGCACATATAAGGATTATACAAAAGTTACAAAAACACTACGTTACTATAGCTATTGTATTTATGTTGTATGCACTTAGGTTTAGAAGGGATTTAAGAGTGTATTAGAAGTACTCCCTAGATAGGTAGTAAAGAGGAAGACTGAGGACCTACTAGTCCTACCTAGAGTTAGACGTAATTTAGGAGGATGTCACAATGTGTCTGTTACAGAGTCAAGCATAGTTCAAATTAACGACACTTTGTATATATTGCAAATTAGTACAAAAAAAGTGACTAAACAAAAAAAGTGACTAAACAAAAAAAGTGACAAAAATACTTAAGAGTTAAATAAATTAAAAGTTGTACGTAGCCACAAACATAGTCCCGTACTAGCGTACCAAAGATGTTTTATACAGCTTTGTAATTGCATCTTAGCTTGCCGGTGACCGGTTTTCGGTTCCCGGATACATCGTCGCTGGGCTGAGTCGAAGCGGTCTAGAAGAAGACCAAACCAAAAAAAGACATAACTTGGCCATGGTCGTTCTATTATGTCGGAAACAGCTGACAGAAAAATTGAGTAACAGACAAATTGACGATATGAGCGAAGCCACGGGGCCCCCAATAGTGTTTTCGAAAGACTCCCTCTGGGAGAAGTTTGCACGCGCATCTCTTCAGCATCCCAATAAGATTGCTCTCGTCTCTTTCGGCCAGCCAGCCAATCTATATCATCTCGCCAACGAGGATGAGGCTAGTGCTCTATCTGACGCGTCTAGCCGCCTTCGATGGAGCTATCAAACGTTACGAAAGGGTGTGGATCGCATCGCCACGCGGCTCGAGCAAGATATGGGCGTGACGCCGGGAATGCCCATCTTCAGCTTCCTGCCCAACGTTGCGGAATGGCCACTATTATGCTGGGCGGCAAGTCGGCTAAACTGCGTATGGGTGCCACTCAATACGCGAAATCTAAGCAATCAAGACGAGGTGCAGGACATGATAGCGCAAACGATGGAGAACACGCAATCAAGGCGCGCTATAGTAGTGGTGGCTGGTGAGGCGGCAACCACCATGTTTGATAGACTGGATGTAATGACTGCCTGGCACCTGGACAAAATCATCGTCAACGTCTCGTCAACGACGGCGGCGATCCCACGTAGCTGGAAGCCATTCGCGGGCCTCATGGCTCCCATGCCCGGTAGCGATAAAATACACGCCGGCGCAACTCTACGCTCACACGACGATAGTATCTTCTTTACTAGCGGAACCAGCTCCCGGCCCAAAGGCTGCCGCTTCACATACCCAGACTTCTCGTGCAGCCTGGATCAGATGACAGCTATCGGAGAGACGCTGGCGACGAATGTTGTCTGCTCAGCGGCTCCGGGCAACCACGCAATGGGACACTTGCGGCTGCTCATGGCGCTCTGCTACGGCTCCACACTGGTCTTTCCTGGGCCCGAATTCGACGGGCAGCTGATGTACGAGAGCATTGTGCAAGAAGCCTGCACGCATACGACCTTGGTCCCGGCCATGTTCCATGCACTGCAGGCGGTCCGAGCCGCTGCCAATCTGCCCCGGATGTCGTCGTTGCAGGCCGTAGGGATCGGGGGCGGGATGGTGTCCCCAGCTCTGGTCCCGGCCGCGGCACAGGAGCTGAATGCAGAGCGAGTAGAGGTGCACTATGGAATGACGGAAGGCGTAGTGATAATACCAGGGTCTGCTTCGGCTTCGGCTTCGGTTTCGGCTCCCCAAGATGCTACCGGAAGCAACAGCGTATCAGTTGGCCGTCTAATACCAGGTGCCAAAGCTCGCATCTGCGCAATAGACGGCACCAGCAAGACCTTGCCATTGGGCCAAGTGGGAGAGCTCCATTACAGTTCCCCGAGCTTGTGTCGAGGATATATCACGCCCAGCATTGGTCCTGACACCGAGGGCGCCGCAGACGAGAATGCTTTTTACATCGGGCCCGAAGGCGATCGCTGGCTGCAGACGGGTGACCTGGCGACTCTAAGTGCCGACGGTGACATCTGCATCGTTGGGCGCAGCAAGGAGATGATTATTCGCGGCGGCGAAAACATATCGCCGACGGCCGTGGAGATGGCCTGCGGAGCGGAGCCTCGTCTGGCCTCGACGACGGTACAGATTGTAGGTGCTCGGGACGAGTTGGCGGGCGAGGTTGTAGTCGCTGTGTACCAGCAGAAGCCTGGTGGGGGTGGAGGGGACAGCAGCCATGATGCGACTGCCCAGCTCATCCGGCACGCCATCATGTCCCGGATGGGTGCATTGTATGTGCCCGAGCAAATTCTCGCATTACATCACCTCGGGCTTGATGACTTCCCACGCACCAGCATGGGCAAGCTACGCAGGAACAAACTGGCGCAGTGCGTGCAGCGGCTGCGTGATGGGGAGACTCGGGCTGCAGCGACGGCCGAAGACCAGGGCAGCAGCAAGGGCGCCGAGGCCCTCCAGGCGCAGAGGATCCAGGCCATCTGGGTCCAAACCATCGGCTTCCAGATCCCCCTGGACGAGCCCTTTGACGTCTTCGTCGACAGCATAGTCCTCCTGAAAGTGCACAACAAGTGCAAACGAGCGCTCGTGGCTCCGACGTACTCGCTCAGCCTGCGCGACCTGATCGAGGCTGGCACCATCGCGCGCCACATTCGCCAAGCATGGCGAGGCGCAGGCACCGCTACCGCCAAGAGCTCCGCGGCGGACGCTCGTGAGCCCAGTCACGTGGACGGCGCGGCAGACCTTGTCCTCGCTGCACACGACGTCATCAGCTGGGGCTGGGCGCCGGAGCAGTGCGTCGGGGACATCAAGGCGCTGCTCACCCCGCGCGGGCTGCGCTGGTCCGACGTGCGAGCCGTCTTCCCTGCGTACGACTTTGGCGGTCTGGTGCTGGAACATGGCACCTTTGACAGCTGGGACCAGGGCATTGTCTGGCTCACCAAGTCCCGCCATCTGGCGCACGTGCAGCAGGCCGTCCAGGTCGCGCTCGCAAACAACCCCATGCTGACGTCGCTCGTGCTCATCCCGGCGGGGCCGCGAGACGCCCCCCACGCACGCACGCCCGAGGTGCTGCACGTGACCCTCCGTCCGGTGCCGGAGCTTTTTGCGTCCTGCGTGCAGGTGCACGACGAGGACGTCGCCGACTTGCCTGCGCTCCGGTCGCTGGCCGCGGCGCTGTACGCGCATCCCGCCCGGCGCCTTTTGCCGGGGCCCACGATACACGTGACGCTGGTGCGCGTCCAGGACAGCGGCCACATGGCCATGATAACGCGCACGCACCACGGGACGTCGGATGCGACCAGCACGCTGCTCTTCGCCGAGGATTTCGATCGAGCCCTCGGCGGTGAGTCTTTGCTTGTCCCACACGTCGACTATCGCATCTGGGCGGAGACCCACTTCCACCTGCGAGAGGCACACACTGGCCGCGCGGCCGCTCAGTGGTATGCAGAGAAATTGCGCGACGTGGCGGCGCATCAGTCTCGCGCGATATGGCCATCGCAATCCGAGCGGCGAAGTGGGCCCAGCAGCACCTCACATCTGACCGCTGCCACGGCTGGTCAAGCGGCTCCTCCTCCTCGTGGAACGAGCGGCGGAACCCCGCGGCGTGCGCCCGCTCAGCTCGTCGACTACGGCTTCCCTGTGCACGGCCTTCATGCATTCCGCCGCCAACATCCACACATCCAGGCGCCGGTGCTGTGCAAAGCTGTTGTCGCCTTGCTGCTGACCCACAAGACAGCCTACACGCATGCGTTCTTTGCCACTCTCCAGGCGAATCGTCACCGCTTCCCCTTCCTGCCGCCCGCGCTCGACGAGCTAGTCGGCCACACGTACGAGACGTCGGACGTAGCGGGCCCGACTGACAACGTAGAATTCAATCTTGTGCACATCCGTGGTCGCGAGCAAGACCAAGCGTCTGTCTTATCCTTCCTGACCCACATGCAAGCAGAACAGGACCAGCAAAATCAGCATGTCGCCGTCCCTTGGCGAGCGGTGCAGCAGCAGCTAAACGCCAATGTGGTCCCTCCGGTTTCGCATTCCTCGCCCTCGATTATTCCCAACTTAATCCACACCTTCTTCTTCAACTGGCTGCCGGGCATGGGGGCGATGCAGTCGACCGCGTTCCAGCACTTCGACCTCGTACACTACATGGCCGATCCAGATACACGATTCGCCCTCAATGCAGGACTGGGTGGCGATAGCGGTGAGACCATGTTCTTGCGCATGAATGGGTGCGTGCCAACCAAGGAGGAGCATATTCTATTCGCGGGCGAAGTCGAGCAGCTCATGACCTGGTTTCTAAATCCTTCAAACTGGCATCGTAGTATCGCCGAGTACGCCGAGTGTTTTTCGCTCAAAAAGCAAGGCGAGGTTATGAGGGAATAGCCCTTTGTACAACAGGTTTAAAATAAGTAATTCACTCTTTACCAGCCTTGTTGGTCTCGCTAGAATAGATTTGTACCAAAGTTATGCCAAAGTTCTAGTCGTTTTCATTTTCTAAGAGATTAGTTATTAGTCATGTCATCCTAAATTGCTAACTTAAAAAGTATTCCGAACACAAACGTCCGATCGATTTTTTCATAATACTTCTACTAGCGCTTCGCTAATAGTCGGTGAGACCAGCAATCTATTCAAACTACTTCCCGCACGGGCCGCTTTAGGCGAAAATCTTAAACTTTAAATGCACGTTAGTAATCAAACACTCGTGTCTGATGACATTGTTTCAAAATTAATTAAATTGAAATTAGGAGTGTAATCATCCGTTCTGAATCACTAATCGCTGCTTATCTTATCTCTTCTAGCCGCATGACACGCTGCTCACCGCAAACACCACAGCAGTGCTGGAAGTTTTCTTATCCAAAGCTGTTGAAATTGTTTGAATCGCCTCCTCCCCATTGACAAGGCTTGGTAGGCTGATAGGAACCCAAAACAATTGAGCATACAAGCAGCCCTAAAATAGGGGCGCTTTCTCACGCCCCATTAGTGACAAGCCAAGTGGCTAGTCGGTCAATATCCTCGAAAATTCAACAAGGATATTGAATATATGGGTTCTTTTTGCGGAAGCTCTCATTTTCAATAGTTATGCTGAAAATTACAAGCAAATTTTCTGCCTGATGTGGATAGGCCATGGAGACACTTTCAAGAGAGTGTTCACTGCATCTTGCAAACTTCTCCCACAGGCTCTCTCCTGTTGGCCTAAAAGAGGTTCCGTAGTCTTCGCTGAAAGCATTCTTTTCATATGTGGAGAACAAGGCCTGTGGAATTGGAAACGTAATGTGAAGAGGAGTTGTGAGTAGGCGTGCTATTTTAATTGATCTTTAACATATAATCATCGAATTAAAATCCTCTATTCAGTGTCCATTGGAAAATTCCATGAATTTCAAGTTGTGGGGATTTTTAAAAGGAATTTATCCAAAAATATTTCGATACTACGTCAACATCTCTATATCTAATGAATGAAAGCACAGATTAGATTACAGCACTTGATCTTAGCATGAATCAAGTCAGAAAATAGGACAATAATGCCCCTGCTTAGTTTCTAATTTGATATAATAAGCACTCCAATCGGCAACTCAAGCGATAAGATGTTTGTTTGACCAAAGGATCTCTCGGTAGCCGGAACTACTATATCACAAAGTAGCAACTTGATCGCTTTTCTAATGTCGCGTATTTTCAGCGCACGGAGGTCAATAGTCTATCGGTGTCCGATACCCCGAAAAAGTAAAGCCGCCGAGGATCAATGAGCAACATTATGTATAGCTTCACCAAGAACAGATATCCCGGCCGAGTTTCTTTTGTAGTCATTCTTGTAGTTCCCGCCGATAATCTCGCGATACATTTCTTGAATTCGCATTCATCTTAAAAGCATCTGAAAGACAAAACCTCGCCACACTTTTTCAATTTGACTTCAGCAGTGCACTCGTCTTGACTATACATTTCGTGGTCATTTGTAAAAGAAGATTTCGACAAGAATCTTGAACCTATCACATCATATCCGACAAACTTTTAGATATAACTTCACCACCTCATTCGAAGTTATAAAGTAATTCGTATTTAGGAATGGAGAAGAATCCGGTGCTTATTCAAAAAGCTAACCGGCGTTTCAAGAATGCCATACCCCTCTTTCTCATACATGATGCTGGAGGAACTGTACTCCCATATTACTTTCTAGACAGCTTGTCTCGAGATGTATGGGGTATCACGTATCCATATTTGTATGATGATACAATCGTCAAGGGTGGTCTAATACAAGTTGCCGACATCTACGCAGGGCTTGTGAGGAAAAAGATGCCCCGGGGACAGATACTGCTAGGAGGTAAGAGCATGATATTGCTGTAGAAAATAGCTTCTAGAGACTGTTTATTGTTGTGCTAAGATTTTTTGATAGGTTGGTCTGCAGGCGGAGCCCTCGCCATGCAAGTCTGCAAATCCCTGGAAAATGACACTGAGATCAAAGTCGCTGGTCTCATCATGTTAGACACGCCATACCCAGTGCCTCCAAAGGGATGGTCTAATAGCATACCAATATGCAAAATAACTATTCCATTTTCGAGTAACGAGCCGATCGATAATCAGAAAGCTCAACAAAAGACATTTGATAGCTTCCTTGTAGCCATGTCAGAATGGAAATTGCCAAAGTGGAAAGAGGGGAGGTATATTTTTCCTAAAACTATCCATGACTAGAAGGCATATTTAGGAGTACTAATTGTGTCCTAGGCCTCCAAAGACAGTTTTTATACGTGTTCTTCAATCGCTATCAGAAGAAGGAGAGATCTATATTGACTGGTACCGTGATTATAAATGCCTAAACTGGGACAACTATCATGATAGCTTCATTATTCGAGAGTTAACTGTACATGGCAATCATTTTAGCATCTTCAAGCCAGAGAATGTGAGCTTGGATCTATTCTATCATTCTAATTCTTAGGCTAACCAGTCAGCTACCAGAATTATCTTTGACGATTCAAGAAGCGTGTCAAATTTTGAGCATTAACCAAGCAAAGTATAGCCATTAACCAATACTTGAGTACAAAGGTAGTAGCTACGACATTTAGTATTTCTTCATTATACTTTGTGGTTCTAAAGGTTTAGAATGAATGACTTTATAAAGAGAGTTATTTTGTTAAAGTTCTAGCTCTTGTATTAGACAAATTGTGACATCCTTCTAAACTGTGTTGAACTCTAGGTAAGACAGGTAGATCTGAGGGCTTCCTATTTTCAACTTAAATAAGTGATGCTTTTAAAACCTTCTTAGAACGCTGGTAAACTAAATTACATAAGCTATAAACCTGTTGCTCTAGATAAGTAGTTTTTCTAGATGTATGTATAATAGACTCGTATTGTTGTAAAGAATAGATTTTTGGTTCTTTCTTTCCTAGCGGTCGTATGTGCCTCAGAGTGGACTTAGACTATCTTCAAATTAATCCTCTTCTTGCCTGCACTGTAACACTTTACTTCTTTGATTTTAATGAATTATTAATGAGTTCATCAAACTAACACTACTCCTTAAACTTCTTCTATTCCTTGTAACTATCTTTACCCTTACTCATTTGTGTCCTAGCAAAAAACGTCTTTTACTATCAATATCAATTACAGAACTGGATCTAAACAATTACGAACAGATGCTTGTTGTTGTGGTAGGCCATTAGGTTAAGGCTCCTGCAGCGAGCAGCCATTTTGCTGTTGCTATCTCTGTTTTTTACAGTTCTTTTTTAGCATGGCTGTCTGCACTACCTTGGTAGTAAAGAGAGCAGCTATTAAAAAAGGTTACAATGATAAAGTTTAAGCTATTTAAGTGTCTTAGGCGCGTTAATTTTAGTAGAGTAAATTGATGAGCGGTGTTTGCAGACGAATAGTGGAACACGTTAGTAATGCTATTCCAGTAAGCACATGGCTTAGTAAGTTCCAGAAATTCTGAGAGTTTTGGATTTGCAATAGTATAATTGCAATCAAGCTGCAATCAACATCTATAAGCCCCAAGACTCTAGAAATTAGAAAAGGGGCTGTATGATGCAAATTAAGCTGGTATATCATTAAACATTAATTTCATAAGTTCTAGTACTGAAATATAGAAAGAGTCAATGTTAGAGATTTTTTAAGAGATATCACTTGTTTATTAGAAGTGAGACTCTTGTTGGACAGAAGTTACAACAATGATTGGCAGCATCAGATGCGACTGCAACAAAGTATACATTAATGAGGATACCCTATCTTTTCTCCAGCCAATCAGCATCATGTATTTGAAGCAGTACGAAGGAAATTATGTGTCACAGGCATTCAGGGGACTTTCAAAACGGCTACGGTGTAATTAAGCGGTCATCTAATCTAATTTCTATAAGACCAGAACAACGGACAAAAAATTCTCGGTCTTGTTCATGTATCGCATGACGGCGTAACGCATGTATGATCATCACGCATCCCGTTCCTGTAACTGATACACCAATTCCTGCAGACCTGTCTGAATGCGCCCAAATGTATCTTCCAGAACTCCGGTGCTACTCCGCGATTCGGAAGTGGAGATAGCCCCACCCACCGTCGGGATATGAAATACAGTTTGAATTAAAGTAATGACTTGGAGCGTAGCCCTGAGCTCCCGCTGCAAGATCTGCAGCACCAAGTACTGTTGATCCTCAGCATTAAATCTAAACACCCCGAACCCAACGCGGGGGGGAGATCCAAGACGTGCGTTGCTGGCGGCGCGTACCCTTTCACCGTGCCGAACGAGGTTATCGCTGGCGCGTATGTACAATGAATGAATCTGCTGTAGCGCAATCACGATGGCCATGAGGTACATGTTGGTGACGCTTTTCATCTGAGCCGCATCACGTGCTCTAGCGATGGTCTCGACTAGCGAGCCGAGCCGTATTGACGCTTGCTGTGTAACCGAGAGGAGATGGTCGAGGGATGCGTCGGCTTGATTCGAACACTGCTGTAGGCTCTCAATCATCTGGACTAAAACGCTGGTCATACTATAAGTGTATCTTCGATCAGACATGATAGTCCTAGGAGAACTTAGATTGCTAGCGCGGGAAGTATATGCCTGTGGAAGAGCCGAGGAAGAATGCAATGCTTCCAGACTGGGTTCCACCCGATTACTATGCCGTGCGAATGCGGATGAATCAGTATCTGTTCTAATTTCGTGTTGTGGTAGTAGTGCTGCCAGATCGAGTTGGTGATGTCGTCGTCGTCCCATGTCGTTGGCGTTGTTAATTTTCTTACTCCTATCATCGCCGCCCCACGATGGTGAAACGTGCATCATTTCTTCATTGCTGTCGTCGCTGGACGAAAGCATTGCCACGGTATCATACGAAGATTCAAGACCGAATGCAAAGTCAAGCTTGTCATTGAATCCCTCGGCGGATAGCTCGGGAAACATGCAATCTTCTAGTGCGGCCCCTCCTGCAGCTATCGGACCTAACTGTGAGGACCAGTCAGGGGATAAAGAGGATGGTTGTCTTTCCAGATATTCGTTCCTAGCCTGACAAGGCGAGCTAAGGTTTACACCTAGCAGATCACAGGTACTACTACTGTTAGGGAACGCTCACCGCTAGTCAAGCTGGATGACAACAAAGAAATGCAAATGTCCTCAGTCAGATGTCTCACTCACCTTGCTCTTCCGAATGTGGAATGAGAAGGACTGTGTAAAGTCGCTTGTGTTGTTGCCTCGTATGTCTCATTGTTGGTAGGATTATGTTTTCTTCTTGGTCTTCTTCTGTGAGACCCTTGGATCTTTCCCGCCATAGATATACTGTAGACACATGCTAGACCGGCATTCTCACATCGTTTGCAACTTGTTCTTTCGCCACTACATTTGATCTATAAAGAGCGCCAGAAAAGCACGTTAGTCAAGTATACTCAAAGAAAATGGCAACAGAAAGTTTGCTGGTTTTGAAAATGAAATGCGTTGTTGATGATATCTTACTTTGGCTACATTGCAGGCATTGCAGGCTTGACGGAGTCGTGGCGGTTTCATAATTCTTTTACTATTTTGTTCTCTATCTTCTGCCAGATTCAGTTAGATGGATGCCCTGTTGATGATAAAGTGATGATAGATATTAGTGAAAGGCGAAAAACTGAAGGGATACATATAGAGTTCTAAGCTAGGCTACAAATGAGTTGAAACAGCCAGCTAGGTTTTGTGGGCTGATGACGTTGATTTGCTATTCCAAGACCAAAGGACCAAGAGCAGTTAGGAAATTAGAGCTCAGAGTCTAATTTAGTTAGCTTTCTAGTTGGGTTGCCAAGATTGTTGCCTTCTTATTTTGCGCTTTGGTGAGAAGTCCGTGCGAGACACTTCCGACAATTCCGGAGATTCGACAGATCCACTACTCGGATCATCAAGACAAGTGTCCTGAACATAAAGACTGCTCGACGAATTCACTCGTTGATAAAGTACTGAAAATGATTAATTCCTATAACGTTGCCAAGTCTTTCAGAATAGAGGTGTTACTTTAGGGCTAGGGGCTCATATTGCTCTACTTTAATGCCTTGTGCTGGCTATATATATTGAAGGTCTTTATGGTTGCGTTTGGTAGCAAGATTATGCTCTACATCATCCTCAGTCAACAAGAGCTAACTCAAGCTACGCCAAAGCTCCCATCGATAATTCCAAGAGATTTCCATGTTCCGACAATTGTCCAATACCGCGGCATATTTGACTAACCTACTTTTAGTCCAGCAACACGCTCCTATAGACAACCTAAACCACGATCACTATCCGCATCCTCAAACCCATGAAGTTTACTTCGCAGCACTAAATCCGTGGGAAATTTGTCTGAGAAGCCTATGAGTTACCCCGTGAGAAACCAGCTCCCAGTCGGTTAACAGAAGCGAGGCTTATCATATACTGGATGATCTCGATCAACTCCAGCCTAGAGTCTCAGCCCATTAATCCATCTCTTCATCTGCTCATGAGATTTCGTCTCAGTCCCTCTCTTACGGAAAGAAGGAAGCCCCGATCCCTAAAACCGGGCGTTTCATCCTTTGTACGGCTTTAAGTCAACCGTGAGGATAATATTTCGACCATCCCGTGCCATGCTCCAAAGCGTCAACAAAGTTTACCCAAAACATTAAACAATTTCTCGCTATCCGTGGACTATATTCTTCCTCAAAATTCTTCGTCGCCTTCTCCGAAAGAGCCTGCTGTCCCGTCCAACGCCTGAGGGATTCATATGACTCGTCAAGAGGCGTCCTCCCCTCACACCGGAAAGAGACTTGCAGAATAAATTAAACTTTCCACCCCTGATTCTCACTTCCAGGCCTAATTATCGTAATGGCCAGAGCTGAAGATATGCGTCCCCTTTTCCGCGCTGACGCTTATATACACCCTCCAAGTGCTTTAAAGATTCCCAAGTCTCAGAGTTCACAACAAACTAGTCAATAGTGCGTTTTACGACTTCCTAAGTCGGGATGGGTCTAGGTCATCCCATTTTTTAGAATCTGCAAATTCTCATGCTGTTCAGCAAATAGAGTCTTTGTAACATGTATCAGTACATAGGTGATCATTAACGTACAAATTTCTGCAACCTCTCTCTAGTCGTCAATTCTACTGGTTCATATTCTAGTTTCAAAGATTCTGGCGCTCTAAATTTAGACTTAAATAAATCAGAGTCCTTATTACAACCTATTGTAGTCTTCGAAAAGACTTTAACCGAATTGTAAATTTAAATAAGGCAAATTCAGGGTTCATCCTTCAAAGTCATATTAATGTTAAAATTTCTTTTTACTCAATCTTTTTACGTCATTGTATTACCTTTAACTGTTTTGCGTAACAAATGTTGGCATAATCGTGGTGACTCTAATAAAAAATCTAAACGAGTAAAAATATTGTGTTTTTATGTTCTACGAATAACAAGAAAAAAACATTGTTTCTTTTAATCTTTTGATTTGGAATTTCTTATTTAATTGACTATTCTTCACAAAATTTTTGGATCTCTGTGTGAAATGTTGTTACTTCTAGAGACGGGCTGCAACAAATAAACCTTTTCGCCACAGCAGCACGAAGGTAAACATTTTTAAAGCCTACAACTATCTAAAGTAAACTATTAGAGAAAGAATTTCAGTAAATTATCAGTAGCTAGACTAATACCTCAATTACTTGTATAAAAGCAAGTATATCCAAATCAATAACCATGCTAATTCTGTGTCAAAACCTAAGCACACAAGGTTTGTGTCACGATGCAGGCAAGAAGAGAGTGATCCGAACAGGGTCTGAGGCTGAGTCCGCTGCGAGGCATATGGGAGTGCTGGGACAGAATGATACAATAAGAATACTTTTTTTTAAACACCTACAGGTCTCTTCTTAAAAATAATACAGAACTATAACTTTAGTTTCTCTATTTTATATAATGAAGTTCAAAAGGAGTTAAAAGGATACTTTTGCCTGCATCTTATTTTAGGGATTGGAAGCAATGCGTAAGATCTTCAGGACTCGCTACAAGTCAAACTTGGTTAGGAAAGATATGTAATATGTTTGCTTTATACATTGTGCCACGCTTTAACGCTTTGCGCATGCTTCTTTAAATCATCACGCAATTCCCTACTACTACTTTGACCTTGGCCTATCGCTGAATTCATTAGTTCAGGCCTAGTTTCTTTATTTGTGCTGGTATTATCCATCTTTCTCTTTGCTTAAGGACTCTCTCGAAACTTAGGAAGGACGATGATGCAGTAAATTCAAAATTCATATCGTTTCTTAAAGACCACCTTGTCTTATGTTATGAAACCGATAGTTATAATGCTAACTGTAAACGTATAGCACATCTCAAATTAAATTCTCTTATTAACTTGTTCCAACTGCAGACTAGATTCTGGGCTAAGGTACGGGATTGGGCCAGCCAAGAGGAGCACCTTTGCTGTCAACATCCTGGATCTAGTGAATAGAGAGATTAATAGGGTAGGTTCTTAGTATAGGAATTGTTTGGCTGTTAATGTACAACAGCGGAGTATTTATGACTGACAATTTTCAAATGTGCACACAACATATTACAACGCAAGGCTTACTTTCGTTTTAGATTAGCCTAAATTTAATGACACAATTCGCATATGTACCAGACATTATGAGGGGTCTGAGAGAACCTAACTACATTTCAGTGTTCCACAATTAATGTGCAACATTTAGTTGCTAGTACAGGCTTGGCGAACAAGATGCCTATTTTAGGTTAAAGTATTAATTAAAGCCACGAACGCTAGAATCCTTATTTCATCATCTCATCAAAATAAGAGAAGATCATCTCCTGTGTCCATGTACTCAACGCTAGATTTGATTAGACGCCTTACCAAACTTCAACTGTGACAAACATATTGTAATATGACTCCAAATTAGGTCTGTCAGCCTGCACTTGTGCAAGCACGTGAGCACTCAGTTCCTATATGGTGTCAGGATACAGCTCTATTCCACTGTGCCATGCAAGCTAAAAAGGTACTATGATCTATAATCTAATAGATCATAGAAAACAACAGTAAATATCCTTATGTTGAACTAACTCCTCGCAACAGCTTTATAAGACCTGTATAACAGTTAAGGAAAGCTATAAATAACTCTGCTTAAGATCCCCCTTTATTATAGTTTTTGTCTTATTATTGTTTTCTAATGATAAAAAAAAGCTATTATTAAAGCGTAGGGTTGTATTACAGATAATTTAATCAACTGTTAAATTATAAATCTGTTAAGATTTCTTCTCTTTTGCCTATCCTGTATTTAAGAAGTGTTGTACCATTTTAATTACTGCTTTTATTACTTTTCAAACGTAATAATTTTAATTCTAAAATTTTCGTTTGATCTTATAAGCCTGCAAGTAGGTACTAAACTCCTATATAGTCTCGCGGTCCGATAGTACTAATAACAGAGAGGTTCCTCCTAAAAGTTTACTTATAGTTATAAGCCTAGATTACTTCAGCAATTCATATAACTTGTCTATCTTTTCTATCCTTTTCTATTGCTAAATGCAACACCTAGCTACAAATACTAATTTATGTATCTATTAATTAATCTTTTAACATATCTATTGCGTGTAAGACTGTAGTAACAACAGCAACAGCAGATTAAGTAACAGCAGTTTACTTCTTCTATAACACTACGTAGTAACTAAGCAGTTGCAAAAGTAACTATTGTCTTAGATAAACCAGCAAATTAAGATAGATAATATTTACTACGCTAAGAAAGTGGTGTAGAAGGAAGTATACAAAAGTACTAACATATTACTTAACTAAAAAATAGGACGTCTAAGCTTACAGATCTTAATAATCTAATAATAAGCTAATTAACGCTTAAAGTAATAGCTATTAGTTGTCTTAATGCAGCAGTGCAGGTACTATATTTTAAGCTGCTCCTTATCTAGAAGTAAAAATAGGCTAAGTACACTCAACCAAAACATAGGAAGAGTGAACTAATGATAGAGATTAGCAGCACAATTGCTATATACTATCTCTATTTAATTTCTATTGCACAAGACTTATATAGTAGGCTAATAGCCTCCAAATAGCAGCTAGCACCTCTTACTGCTATATACATAAGAGCTTATTATTAATTATAGAATACTGAATAAAAAAGCTATTGTATCTAGAAAGGCTCTAGTAAAGTAAGAGAATAGTAGTAGTAGGTATAAAGATTAGTTCTTCTAGGAATTAAGAAGTACACTATTAAAAGAAGTAGTAGTGAAAGAGCAAGTAGTTAAGAGCAAAGTAGGAGTATTTATATTAGTAACAGTAATCGCCCGGCTTAAATTTAGCCGGCTAAGGAGCTTATTTATTAGATTAGAAAACTCTTTACCTAAGATCTATTAAGAAGAAAAGGCTCTTATTTCTATTCACATAAAATAAAGTTTACATACTTTACTTGATATTCTATTCTTTAAATGATTTAAAAAATGTGTTAAGATCCTGTTTAGAACTTAGTTTTTGCAGTTTTAGACTTTTATTTACTGATAAATAGAGAAGCACGTTTTGTGTTAATTCTTATTATTTAAGTTAGTTCAGCGGAAAAAGGGTTGTTTAATGCAAACATTAAGTAGAGGTTTTAATTGAAATCAATTTTTATAAAGAGATTAACTTAGAAGATTAAAAAAGTACTCTTAGTAAAGTGTCCCTACTATCTTAGTAAAGTGTCCCTACTATTTAAATATTTCATAAAGAAATCTTATTTGTCTTTTGTAAATTATCTATATTAGTTAAGTTAGCTTCTAATTTAATAAGTTGAAGTTTAAGATTTAAAGCTAGAAGTCAGCTTAATTATTATATATATAAGCTTTTGCTGATAAAGGTTTAGATAGTTATATAACTTCTCTTTATTAAAGCGATTAACCTATGTAACTTTTTAGTTAAGAGATCTAGACCTTTTAGTTCTATCCTAGTGGTTATAGATCCTGTTTGTAACAGCTAGAGAGAGTCATAGGTTAGGTTTAGGCTCAGTCAGTCTGTGTGGCTTAGCTGTTGGCTGGTTGCCGGCTGTTTGTTGGATTAAGGTTTGTGTTGAGAGTTCTACCTAGGCGCAACCCATAGCATAGGGAAAGTAAGAAAAGTATAACAAAATATATAAAAGGCTCTTTAAATAGGTTTTAAATGTTATAAAATAAAGCTAAATTTAATTCATCTACAATTTTAAAGTGCAATACTAAGAAAGTAAAACATTAATTATAGTAGTACTTATATAATATAATTTAAATCTGTTTTAACTGTTTTTTAAATTCAGCAATCTATTGTTTTCTTATTTTGATAATAGAATCACTAGTGCTTAGATTTAAAAAAGAAACAACTTCTAAGTGTAAAAAAACATTTCTAATATAGATTAGAAGATTCAGCTGTACTAGCTATATTTAAATATTCTAGTAATTTAGCGGAACAACACACTAACAAAATTGTTACTTAAACTTTTTATAATTTTTCATATTTTTACTTTATAATCTTGAGTTTGAAAGACACATATACCTTTGTATTAATAACCAAATTATAGTAAATTTAGTCTTCCTTATATATTTTGCTCCCTGAGTATCTTCTATAAACCTATTTTTAATTAGTTCTTGTGTTAGAAGGTCTTTAATTACTTAGATGAATTACATAACAGGATATTAACAAATATCGTTCTTTTGCTTTGCCCACAGCACTTAAGCTAAGAGGGTCTGGTAGCCTGCACGTGCACAAGCACGTGTGCGGAAACGTGTGTAAACACGTGAGCACCTAGATTTCATACAGTTTCTGAGTCCTACACACCTAATAATGCAAAAGATTCCTCCTAATTGTTCCCTCACAGATATTTTAAAGTTCCCTACGAAATGCGATTATTCGCCACCGCTAGCTTGCTTCTCTCATTCTTGCCTCTGGCAGTTGGTCTTACATATTATCGAATTAGAATGGGTTTCGAAACTAGCAGAAGCGTTATTCTCATATTGGAAGGTGCCTTGACAAGTCTCATTTTCAATGACGCAGATTTCAGACCTTAATTTCGTGTGGCCTTTTCGGCCACACGCGTATGGCGTACCAATTGCTAGGCACGATTAAAGAGGCCTCATTAAGGAAAAACATCACATTAATATTTATTTTATGCAGAAAAGTTTTAGAGTTTTAAAAATGCTACATTCTATCCTTTAAACCAAAGACGCATGCACTCCTTTCACGGAAATCTGACCTTAAATTAGGTTAAAGCGAATATTATTGTGGAAACGTAGCCCTTATCATTTGCTCCTACTCGTTATTTTGCTTTGGATTTGTCAAATGGTGTACTTAAAATGTGATTTCCTCAGCCCTACAAAATCTTTGACTAGACTGAACTTAGCATTTAGATTTGCTAATTCTTGAGACTAACCTTTGGTCATAGTTTTTAATCTAAATAATCCATTAAATTAGGAGGTATGTTTAGTAGGCTCTTTCAGGAAGGTAGGAAGGGCTTCCATGATTTTTTCGTGTTGAGTTAATTTAAAATGTCCTTATCAGGCTTTTAGTGGCAAGATCCTACGGAATGATCCTTCAGCCCTTAAAATCTATTCATTTTGAATTTTTCATTTATAACAAGGAAGAATGTTTTGTTTCTTGACAGCAGTAAAACTATTAATTTAGTATTCCCCTTCTATTTCCTAACAATTACTCCTTCTTTACTACCTAGCTAAAATGCGTATCTCTTACGGCGTCCTCCTCACCACTCCATTAGCTCTTGCTATTCCTATTCCATCTACTTATACCTGGAACTTTAGTAATACGTCTGGTGGTTGGTTTCACGCCGGCTATATAAATTTCCAAGTCAACGCCCTAGCAACTACTATCTCTGGCGTCCCTGTTCCTGCACTTTCGCTTGGGTCAATTTGCAGCGTTGTTAGTGAAGTTGCTTCTACTTCAGACTGCAGCTCTAAAATTACTGGAGAGAATGGGCGGACTCTTACAGCTTTGATAAGGCCATTTGACAACAACGTCAGAGGTGTACAGGTGGATTTCACTTATCAGTTTGCTAGTAACGGAAAGTAAGTTTACTTTAAGCTAGAACTTAATTCTTGATTTTTGATTTCTAACTGCGAACGCTTAGAAATTATGCTGTCGATAACTTTGTTTTCTACGCTACGAACAGCAATTCTGGATTCACTACCTCCCCTCAAACGTTGCGTCAAGTCTAAAGAAAGAGAGTAATAAATAGTAGTGTGATTAAAAATGCTCTAATATTTATTACATATCAAGGAAATATAGTTCTATTAAACTGGATGAAAAAACTATCACTAAAGTGCTATCTTTAACAAAACTGTTTCTAATAATATGATATGTATTCAGTCGTTACAGTTGTTGAATTCAGATTCTGAATTAATTGCACATAATGTTTTGTTTCTACAAACACATATTATATAACGTGTTTTACAAGCAAGCGCCGCGTACAAGCAAGCGCCGCACCCTACCAAACTTGCCTACCTTAAAGCCCTGCAACTTAACAACGTAGTAATATAATAAATAGATAATTATAGAGTAGATTAAGCAGTACACTAGGTATCCTTTTTGCACGTATGTAAGTTATAGCTAGTCTCCCTACACCTTGTGCAGCGCGCCAGAGCCTAGCAGCTTACGCTTAATTGCTCTCCTCCTTAACGCTCTTTACAAGAGATCTGCTAATTAACCTTATGCTAAGCAAGTATATCTTCTCTAGCTCTTTTTATTAACACTCCTTGCTGCTATATACGCTTTTTTTTTACGCTGTTTATGTGCTAACGCTGCCTTATTTGCCTTTTTAAGGCTAGCAATCTAATTATGTATTAGCTTAGCAGAAAGTATTATTACCTTAGCCCCCTTCTTTAGCTAATTAATTGCCTTAATAATTAAGGCTAGTAATAAGCTCTTGTGCTGCTAAATATAATTATGTATAAGTGTTAATTAAGCCTTAAGCTTACATATGTTGCTTAGTATATAAGCCTGCTAGGCCTCTAGCAAGGCAGCTAGTGTAGGTGTACAGAGCTGCATGTTAAGCTTTAACAGAACAGCGTCTAGTTAAAGAGGCATAAGGCCTGCCCCTTAAAAGGCTAAGCAGATATTAGCTAGCGTAAATAATTATATAAAGGCTGCCTTAAACGCTAGCAGAAACTTAAGCTTTATAATGTAGTTAATATAGTAGCAGATTAGGCTCTTAACCTTACAACTATACACACGCTTTAATAGTAAGAAGCAGCTAATATTAAGAAGCTACAGCAGGTAAGATAAGTAAGGTAGCATGTAGAGTGTATAGATATTGTTCTTCTTATAAAGCTCTTAAAACTTAAGTAAGTAGTAGCTCTTATAGCTATTAAAGATAAGCAGGTAATATACACTAATAATATAAGTCTCTATATAAGCATTAAAGTGCTTTAGCTACTCTACTTCTAGCTTATTATTTGTCTAGCTATTATTACTAACTGTAATTGCCTAGTTGTGTAGGATCTCTGCCTCTTTATACTAGGCAGATAAGTAATACTAGCTAGCAAAGATAAGAAACAGTAGGATAGACTAGCTAGCTGTGTTAATTGCANCACTAATAATATAAGTCTCTATATAAGCATTAAAGTGCTTTAGCTACTCTACTTCTAGCTTATTATTTGTCTAGCTATTATTACTAACTGTAATTGCCTAGTTGTGTAGGATCTCTGCCTCTTTATACTAGGCAGATAAGTAATACTAGCTAGCAAAGATAAGAAACAGTAGGATAGACTAGCTAGCTGTGTTAATTGCAGCAATTAACATTACCTACTTATAATTGCCTAGCTAGATAGCCTTTAGCCTGCCTCTCCTCTCTAACCTTGTTATAATAAGCTAAGTTGTAATCTTACTTATTATAAAGCCTGCCTTATTAAAGTTATAGATATCCTTATTATAGATACTGTACTTAGCCTTTATCTTCTTTATAAGCTTAAACTAGCTCTTAATTAACACAGGATCTTTATATAGAGCTCTCTGCCTATTATAAGCTTAATTAAAACGCGTAGTAAGACTGTCTGTATGCTTAACAAAGTTGCGCAGCTAGTAGACACTAACCTAACCTGCGCTGCGCGCAGCTAGCAGCTTATTAGCTATATTACATATAGCAGCATATGTAGGCACAAAACTATGTTAATCTAGATTAAGTATATAGCTAATAATTACCTCCTCTTTATGCAAAGTAAGCTTCTTTAAGTTAGGCTAGCAATTGTGTTAGGCAGGCTTACTAGCGTGTTAGCAGCAGATTATTTGTTTAGACACGCTATAGATAACAGCAGCACTGCAATTACTCTGTATTTAGTATAAATTAATAGATAAGATAGCAAGCTAGACATCTGCTTTATTTAAAGCTAATAGAGCAGCGCTGCGTTAAGCTATTGTACGTTAAGACGAGAGAGGTAGGCAAGTTTGGTGGGGTGCAGCGCTCGCTTGTACGCGGCGCTCGCTTGTAAAACACGTTATATCTTATTAAATTCAAGATTTTTAGAGTGTTTCCTTTGTTATACTTACCCTTACTAAAAGATGCAGCACATAGAATGTTTAAATTTAATTATTCTTATATTAGCGGTCTCATTTTTTTCTTATTTATATTCCATTGATCTAAGCAACTACCTAAACAAAATGTAATAATGCCTATTTAGATTTTCTTTTCTTTGTTTAAACTGTATTAGTCTATCTGACTAACTAGACTAAATATAATAATGCCTATACAGACGCTAGTCTATTAGGCGCTGTTTTCTCTACCTACACTAAGCTCTCTTTGCTAGAGCCTTAGATGCCTAGTAAAACAGAAGTAGTGTTCTTACTATGCAGAGCTACTAAATATAGAGTTTATAAACAGATCTCTATTATTATAGTAAGCCTTTAGGTTTAATCTCTTATAGTAAGTAGCTATTTTGCTGTTACTATCTTAATTTTTTATAAAAACTTAAGTTAAGCTATTTGCCCTGCTTTAGTATAAAAAATAGCAGTTTATATTAGCCTCTTATTTCTTTTTATAATTATTTTCTCTCTTTTTTATAGTATTTGCAGTATGAGAGCAGGTGCTTAGGTGTTTATAATATATTATAGTTACTAAAGCATGCTTCTTTATTATCTTTGCCTATAGCTTTAGAAAATTAATTAAAAAATCCTTTCTTTAGCTTAAGCTAGTAGTAAGCTAACTGTATCTACCTAAGAAATAGTAAGAGCTTAGCTTTAAGCAGGTTACCTTTTAGTATCATATCTATAGCTTTAACTTTGTTTTTTTATAAACTTTTTAATAGCTAGTTTTCTACTATAAAATTATTTCTTCTTATAGCTTATATTATAAGTAGCTTAAAGAACTAAGTATCTCTTTTTTTTAATACTTTAAGCCTACTTTTGCTAGCTTATTAGCATATTTATTTTAATTACTATTTTATTTCTTAAGATCTATTTTAATTCTCCTTTATTTCTTCTTTATATAGGTGTTTTACATAAGCTAGTAATTTTATAGCTAATATTATATCTTCTTATTTGTGTAGTAATTTATAACCTTTTTAGAGATGCTTAGCTATTTATAAAAATATAGAATATTTCTATTAAAGGTTCTTATAGAGCTAAGGTTCTAAGTACTTTATAGATACTAAATAGCTTAGTGTTCTAATTTCTTTACTTTATCTTAAGTTATAGCTCTTTATGTAACGACTAAGCACGTGCACAGTCAACGTGGCTTACCTCGCTTATAG
>JAKUHH010000027.1:0-71903 GCA_022701365.1 Mycocentrospora acerina
CTGATGGGTGCGCATTGAGTGAATCCGCGCATTGAGTGCACGGACACGGTAAGTGTGCGCTAGAACTATTTCAAATTAAAACGAACGCCCAATGCGAAACTATATTAACCGACACAGCGCTAGTGCACCTCATAGGGGAATAAAATATCACTCCTAGCTACCTTGATTGGAGGAGAACTTCTAGCCAGGGTGTGGTTCATGGCCGAGGCCATGAAAGCGGGGTGCATAACAGACGGTGTGAACCACGGATCGATCGTATATGGAGGCTCAGCATCACGTTCTGCATGTGTCCCTCTTTTTCATGTTAATTGGATGCCACTTGACGGAAGAACTCACACACAAAGTGACTATTATACGACGCACACATGAATACTTTCACAATAAATTTGAAACAGCTGGATATTTGGTCCATGAGCCCCCTCCTTTTAACTTCAATCATTTTCTAACAGAGCAAAGCTTAGAAACAACATTACTGCATTGCTCTCAATTCTGCATCAAATTTATTTACCACGTATAATCAGGGATGTAGGAGCGTAGAACCCTACTGATGCGTCCTTATGTAAGTACTTGTTACGAACCTAGGATTTTGCTGAAGTTCTTGAGGAAGAAGTCATCTCGCAGTCAGTATCATCAGGTACGAATATAATTATGTTTTAAAACAACGTTTGTACCTATATGAAGCTAATGAGAGGAAAAGAAAAGCTAAAATTTATCTTCAAAAATCAGTTTACTTTTAAGATAATTATGCAAGTCTGCTAAGTTTACAAGCAACAATGTTGTAGAATAGGAGATTAGGATCTGTAGTTCTGCTCCGGACACTAAATAGTTTAGACTTTCTTTGCAGGCGAAATTATGGCCCAATCATACCTAAACTAGGAAAATCAGCATCAAATTTGAATGAAATTGTAGACGAAAACTTGCAGTGAAAATAGAGGCAAAAGAACGTTCTTGCATCATGCATGCCATTGTTTCTGAGAAATTTGATTACAATGCTCAGTAATTGAATTTTCTGTGAAGATCAAGTCGTTTTAAGTAGATATTGTTTTTCTCACGTCTATTAATAAGTTTTTGAGAAAGTAAATAAGTATGCTCACAACGACCATATGCGGCTTGATGCTAGGTCTTCATGCGGCGGTGAATCTGTCTACATCCACAGGTTCGGGAGGTGGGTGAATCTCCCGTGTCCCGCCTAAGCTAATGCTTGACGAGAACTTTAGTTCTGCTGAAGAACCTGGCTGATCAGCTCCAATCGATGCAGGCGGTTCATCAAAATGAAATTTGAATGGCCAGCTCAACGCATTACCCCTTGTGCCAAGCACATGAGTCATGAAGGGACGGCTCCATCTAGCCTCTGCACTAACGCCTTTGGTCATCTTCACATTCCCAACTCAACCAACGCTAGTTTCGAGCACATCCATCATGCTCAACATTTTGGATTGTGCCAATGATTTTCGATTGCTTGTTACACGGGAACAACGCAAAGAGCTGGGGGCTTTTGAGGAAAGCGGATTCTCCATAGTGCGCTGTTGGGGTGTCAAAGCGGGAGCACAGTTAGACAGAAACTATTGAGATCAATATCAGGGAACTCACAGGCACAATATTTATCAGCAAGGCGGAACATATGGGCCTTCAAGTACAATTTTATCTTAGCACCACCATAAGAAGGATTACATTGCAAACATTTAGCTACATCTGCTGTACAAACTCCCGAATGACATAGGAATTCCCTACGCACGAACGACTAAATGCCCTCGAATATCCTCGGCATCGGGTTGTGGGGGAAGGAACCAGCTGAGACTTCGGGCGAGTTTAGGATTGGCGAGTATGTAATCAGTGTTAGATGAAACTCGCAAGATCATCTCACCAAGACGTCAACTAACACAGTTATTCAGTAGAAATACTTTTTTTGAAACTTTTCATTCCGGAACCAGATCATCCATGTCATCCCAGAAGGTTGCACTCATAACTGCGGGGTCCGCAGGTCTAGGTGCGAGCATTGCGCGTGTCTTGGCAAAGGACGCCCACATGCGCATCATCATCAACTATAGCAGTAATACAGAACGCGCAGAAGCTCTGATCAAAGACCTACAAAATATCACAGGGGAAAATGATACCGGCGGCGACCAAACCACACAGCGCTTTATCGCAATCAAAGCTGACATTGGAGACAAGGGCGATGTGCAACAATTAGTGGAGAAAGCATACTCGACGATGGGGCGTCTCGATGTTGTTGTGTCCAATGCGGGATGGACTAAAATGAGGAATTTCCTTGATCTTGAAGATGGAGTTGATGAAGCTGACTGGGATCGCTGCTTCAAGATCAATGTGAAGAGTCATCTTTGGCTTTTCCATGCCGTGCGTCCTCACCTCGACGAGTCACAGGGTGCTTTCATCACAACTGCAAGTATAGCAGGCATAAAACCAAGTGGCAGTTCTTTGGTAGGGACATCCTGAGTTCTTTAACCCATATTCAAAAGACGTTAAGGCCATGTGACTTACAAACTGGATCTTTAATTTAGCCCTACGCGGTCACCAAAGCTGCGCAAATACACTTGGTAAAGTGTCTAGCGGTCATTGCAGCGCCCAAGATTCGTGTTAATACAGTAGCCCCGGGCGTACTTTTGACAGTAAGCCCCATTTCACTCTGGAACCACTTGTGACTGATATTTAATCGTAGGAATGGGGACTATCGTTCCCAGAATCGAAGTTGAAAGCAGTCAAGGATCAAAATCGACTAAATCGATTCGCTACTGTCGAGGTTCTTATATCCTAGAAATCCTCTATTCGGCCTAGTATTGACTTACATATTATAGGATGTCGCTCTACAAGTTATGGCCTTTGCCTTGAGTCAGTCTACCACGGGGCAAATAGCTGTCATCGATGCTGGATTTTCTTTGTGAGTGTACAGCACTATATTGAAGCAATAAGATATGTATAATTGTATCGTATTGAGATTCAAAATACAGCTTTGCCACTAAGCATTGCTTTTGAACATACAAATCGAGAAAACGTCTGAACGTGAGATGTCATAACATAACGGGAGAACATAATTTAAATTACTCAGACAACAATCTTATCTTGAAAAACGTATGTTTTCTTTTCATCATTGAGTTAAGACTCCTGATTCTCTTCAGGTAAACGAAATGCATGCTCTTATTCGATAAAAAGACCACCGTTTGCGTGCATATGTAAACCATTAATCCACCTAGCGCGCTCTTCACACAAGAATGCCACGGCGTAAGCAATCTCAGAGGACTCAGCCATCCTAGCTGCGACCGGAATAGAATCAATGGTTGGTTGGAGGATCTTCATAACTTCCTCTCCAGCAGCGGCGAATCCCTCGGTCCTTGTAGGCCCAGGGCTGACAGAGTTCACAGTACAGCCGTAACGCGGCGGTAGTTCCTTGGCCCATACTCAGGTGAAGCTATCAACCATCCCTTTTGTCCCTGCATATATGGTTTGCATGGAAGGAGCAGCTCTTGAGGATGCACTACAAATGTTGACGATACGACCGCCAGGCTTCGTCAGAAATGGCAGTGCAGCCTGTGTCAGCAAGAACGTGCCGCGGGCGTTGAGATTAACAAGAAGATCCCATTCAGTCATTGTCTGTTCCTCGAATGGTTTGTTGACGGCCAGTGCAGCGTTGTTGATGATAATGTCAATTTGGCCAAACTCAGCCACAGCAGCTTTAATCAAGGTTGCAGGTCCGTTTATGTCTCCAATATCGGCACAAACAGCAATAGCGGGACCAGGTAAATCATTTGCCAATGTTTCGGCTTCTGTCTTGATGTTTGCGAAAGGATAATTAATCGTGACCGACGCTCCTCTTGAAGATAGCTCTGTGGCAATAGCTTTTCCAATGCCGGAGCTGGAGCCGCTAATCACGGCCACCTTACCAACGAGAGAATTTGATTGGGAAACTTGGCTTTGAGCGTCGCGATCTGCGATATCCTTGTAGTTTGTGATAGTTTCCATTGCTGAGAGGAAGTGATGGGATAATTGTTTAACGAATGGCTGCCTTATCTCCAAGTAAGAGAGTAGCCTGGAACAGTATAATATGATGTTTTGCTCAAGGTTGAAATTCCACATTCTCTGGGTTAAATCATAAGCTTTTGGCATCGTGGCCCTACAAAATCACCTGACAATATGGACCAAGTCACGTTGGATTCGAGTTCCGGGTTGCCCACATTTGATATCTGCCAAGAAACACAAACTAAATTCTCGGTATGTGGGCGTAGCCTAGCCCTCAAAAAGACAAGTGGTCTATTGTTACCAAGAATTGTGGAGCACAGAAGTACAGATTGAGACGATCAAATACAACGTTGTCGGAGCAACACTAATTGACAATGAAATTTTAATCAAACAGACTTGATTTCACCATGTGAACCAAGCTAGTAGGTTTGAGCAAGGCATTTTGATCGTGAACATTGATATGGAAGCGCTCGAATCCACTCTCGTCATCTTCTTATTTAGAAGTTCGTAAAAGCAAAGATCTTCTTCACTCACTCGCCCACTTCTCTGTCTGAGCCCCAGCCAATCATTTTTGTGAGAAATCCCCACCCCAGAGTAAGCTGTCGAATCTTCTTGCCCCAAATGTAAAGGGGGATCCATAAAATCAACACAAAACTACTGATTCCAGCCATGGCTCCAAAGGAATTTGCATATCCAGATTTTGCAATCCATGGGTTAGTGTAGAAGGATAGAAGAAATCCAAAGCACGCTATCAAAAGTTAGCTGTTGGATTGAATAAGCGTACAATTCCTCCATAGTTATCCTTACATTTAAATGCCAGTTGCGTAACCACAGTCTCGCCAGCTATGGGTCGATATGAGTCGATAACATATACAAGTGATACATTTGTCGCTTGTACGATCGAGAAACTGACTGAAAAATTGTCAGCGGTGTTCAATTTCAATTTGACTCAAAAATCTCAAGGACTTGACTCACGAAATCCGAGACCCAGAGTGGGTACTATCCAGTGCAATTTGTGCTGAATTCCAATACCGTACAGAACCAAGCCCAGAGGGGTGCAAATCAGCCCAATGGTCATCGCAGGAAGACGCATTTCTGGCTCCCTTATTCCATTGTTTTTTTGAGTGAGGTAGTCAGCAACGTAGTCGGACACTGTCCCACCAAAGTAGATTCCTAAAAGTGTACCGATCATGCCAGAGATGAAACAAAGCCCAGACTGCCATGAGCTGAAACCGTACGCAGTTGAAAATGCGCTGGCAAAGTTGGATGATATGGCAACCAAAAACCCAATGGTTACAGACATGACCAGCGTTGCCCAGAGGACTATAGGAATGCAAAGAAGGACTATGGGACGGTAAAAGATTTTCCAGAACGATTCGTCGACAAAAGTCCCATTAAAGATAGCAAGATTTTGTGCATAGCTTTTTTTAGGAGGAATCGTCGCGCCGTGGATGTTGGTAACTGTGTCTAAAGGTTCATCGCCGATAACCTTCTCCACATGGTGATCACCTTCACCTTTTTCAAGACTGCTATGATCACCAGTCTCAATTGTTTTAGCATAACCCCTCGAGGATGGGCTATCGGAGCCTGATGCAAGGGTGAGGTTCCGATTGTAGGCTGTCTCAGGGAAAGTGAAGAACACCAAAACTATCAGGACACCCACGATCGCTGATGCGATGTAATAAATGTAACGCCATTTGAGGTTGATAGTGATTAGACCGCTGAGGATAACCCCACCTGATACACCACTAGAGAGTGCTGCTGTATACATCCTTGATATCTAAGTCAGCAAAAAGTCTCATTCACAAACGAGGTCATTACTTACGACATATAGAATCCACGTTCGTGCAAGAAGAACAAGTCCGAGATGGTCAATGGAGCAATGCATTCGCCTGAGCCCGCAAAAAAACCCAACAATATGCGCGCGGCCAGCTCGCTGGAATATGACTTGACAACCCCAGCCCAGAGAATGGTAGCAAAATAGCCCACGAAAGAGATGAGATACATAGGTCTGCGGCCATACTTTAGGATCAAAGGCATCCAAATGAGATTTCCTGTCCCCTGTAGAAGAGCCGTAGTTGTAAAGAAGTAGGCTACCTTAGCAATGGCACTCGCGAACCCTGGCTGTGGTGGTGCTACACCGGTGAAATCGATGGTGATCTCCACTATGGAGACAGTAGGGCCGGCAGCAAGAAAATTGCACATGAACATCGCAAGACAAGTGACTATAGCTAGGTATATACGGAAACCTTTTTTCCTAGGGAAGATTGTCAGCAAGGCCTTCTTATAGTTGACCGAAGTGGACACTTTCACTATGAACTCACCAGTTCAAAGGATCATTTGGATCTTGCGAAGGAGCAGGAATAAGAATGATCTCATTAGTCTCCATATGTCGAAGACGTAGATCGCCCATGTTTGATGTCTTGTTTACTTCGACCACCTCTCGTTGCTCATATGCGCTTGACGCTGGCATCGCTGATGTAGGCGTAGCTTATTGGGGCAGATTTATTAGAGAAAATTTTGAATTGTAAAAAAGACTAGGTTTTAAAGAGGAGCCTGTTCACTAATTATAACCTTCACGATTTAATGTTCAGCTTTTGAGGCAGAACAGGAACCTTGATACGTTAGTGGGAAATACGACAGCTTGACTCCGCACAAAATGTGCGGGGCCCCGCAAACACGCCCCGCGACGCCTAACCGAACGAAGCATCGTGCCATTGTCGCAGACCACAGTCCACTGCGCTGCTCCAGCACAAATTTCGGCTCGTGGGCAAGTCTAGGGTCCCGAACACAGGGATTCAAGTACCGTAAAACCAGAGACACGCGGCCTAGTCACATTCATTTTCTTCGGCTGTGGACCGAGCTTTTTCACCCCCGCTGAACATAAACACTATCAGTCTCGAACGTTCTATATGCGCCACAAGTTTTCCGTGAAACTTGTCGCATCTGACGTTTAAATTGAATTATACTAAACTTAAGCAGTCCCATTGCTTTGCTTAAGCCTGTTGAGTCGAACACAAGATTGTTCATCTCTATCTAGTGAGTTCTTTTCCATAAGCCCCTAGTCATTACACAATCGCGACACCGAAGTGATTGTATTCAAATTCTTGTTGCCTTCTCAGCGATTTTTGCTTGTACCTCGACCACCCTTGAGTGCACGTGTGTAGCCCCACGGACCTCACAAAACAATAGCTAAGTGGACCATTGACAGACATATTCATCCCTGATCAACTTCTTCACCATGGTCCTTGTTGAATCCAATCCCTCTCTGCCCATAATTTGGCGCAAAACCGCAGCTCCCGAAACATATGAGCAAGCCCGCATTGGTCGTGTCTTCAACCATAGGCGACCAAAGAGATATCCTATTGCAGTTGTTGAAGCTGAGAAGGATGAACATGTCTTACAAGCAGTGAAGCTTGCAAAGGAATTGGGGGTTAGAGTTTCAGTCCGGTCAGGTGGTCACTCATGGGCAGCATGGAGTGTCAGGGACAATGCCATACTAATTGATCTCGGTAAACTGAACCACATTAACATTGATGAAGATGCCATGATTGCAACAGTATCTCCAAGTACAACTGGCTCCACGCTTAATGAAAATTTAGCATTAAAGGGTTTGATGTTTTGTGGTGGTCACTGTCCTGATGTGGGGCTCGGAGGCTTCCTTTTGCAAGGGGGTATGGGCTGGAATTGTAAGGTACGGCCATCTCATCCGCAAGCTTGAAACTTGGCATCATTCTAATTTTTTTTATACAGAACTGGGGATGGGCATGCGAAAATATTGAAGCAATCGATGTGGTTACTGCCGATGGCGAGTACCTACACGTCAATTCCAAAGAAAACGCCGAGCTGCTCTGGGCTGCCAAGGGCGCGGGTCCCGGATTTCCAGCTATTGTTACTCGATTCCATCTTCGAATTCGTAAGAAAATCCCTAACATGCTTTCTTCCGCCTTTATCTACCCGATTGCCAAGTATAGAGAAGTGATGGAGTGGTTGATCGATATCACGCCTAATTACGACACATCGACTGAGATTGTAGCGGTGGCAGCTACGCCTCCAGGAATCAACGAACTCTGTATCATCCCGCTCTTTATTACGTTTCAAGAATCAAGACAGGCATGCCTTGCGGCACTGGAGAAAGCCAATGAAAGTCGTCCAGAAGGGTTGATAAAAGAAGATGTCAACAAGATGACTAGCCTTGCAAAAGAATATCGGGATCAGGCTCATGCTAATCCCGAGGGACATCGTTACTGTGCTGAGAATGGTTATGTCAAGAACGATGCAGATGTCATAGGAGTGTTAGAACCGGGCTTTACTACACTACCCTCCGATAAGTCTTTCGCCCTCTGGTACGCAATGGCTCCCTGCAGTAGACGAGAACTACCTGATATGGCACTGAGTATGCAATCCGATCATTACTTTGCTATTTATACGATTTGGAAAGTCGAAGCGGATGATGATCGTTGCCAGCAATGGGTACGATCGATCATGAAACGAGTGGCACCTGAGTGTGAGGGAGCTTATCTCGGCGACTCAGACTTCCAAGTTCGACAAACCAAATTCTGGACAGATGAAAAAGCGCACAAGTTGATGGAATTGAGGAGAAAATGGGACCCATCAGGACGTGTCTGTGGATATTTGGACGATGGAGACCAGGCAGGCGTCAAAGGGTTGTCCAATGTGAATAAGTTGTGTAATGGCTACTAGAACAGGTGTTATAATAAACCATACACAATACCTAAACAGGTTAATAACTCTACGTTCAAATTATTTTCAATCGAGTCCGGAACTTTCTCTGACTCGAAGGTTGCTCCAGTCCATGCATCTGACTAAATTTGTGAGTAACACCTTCAAACACCTGATACAATTGATCTATATTTGTCCCAGGCAGCCGAAATGGCGGTCTAACTACATTTTGCACCTTTCGACTCTGTGAATAGTATTCGGCAATTGGATTCTTCATACATACCTAGCTCGATCATCATGGGCTCATAGGCTCAAGAAGGATGTGTAATCTGGCATTAGTTTCGTACAACACTCGTCTAGACTTCTAAAATCATGTCACCCTTGCGAAAATGAACCGCATAGAATTCAAACGATAACTTCAATAGCCAGAGATCGGCTCGGGCCCACTTATTCGCTTCTGGCCCTCATCAATCATAATTTAAGAAATGGCAGTGATTGTTACGAAGCAAGTATACGATGAAGCGTGCGGTCGCAATGCCGAAATCTTGGGTGGTCCATATTGGCCGTACGGGGGCCCGCATTCCGAAATAATTGTGGGCCACGAAAATCGGCCACTTTTGAACAGGTCCATTGTTACTAGTATTCGGTTCGGCGAAGGAACAGCCCGCGGGTAGGATGACACCTTTAAGGCCAGCTTACGAAATATCGCACATTCATCAAGGGTCAATCATAGAAGAAATCAAATATAAGTCAGAATCTGTTCTTTCATATCACACATTGATTTTATGGTCACTAGGATAGCAACCTACTTCCGATCAATCCAAGTCTCATAACCTTGCACACCAAAAATGGCACCCCAATATCTCAAAACGAGGGCAAAGAAGACAGATTCTACGCTGAATATTGAGCCCGAAATTGAGGTATCGGCCATAGTGAAGGGTGTAATAGACCAAATTCGCAGGGAAGGCGATTCAGCCGTTCGTCAATACTCCGAGAAGTTTGATCGGTGGTCTCCAAATTCTTTCAAGCTCACCAAAGCTCAGATTGAGGATATCATTTCCAAAGTCCCTCAACAAACTATTGAAGACATTGTAAAAGTTCAAGCCAACGTTCGCAAATTTGCTGAGGCGCAGAAAGGAACGTTGATGGAGCTTGAGATCGAGACAGAGCCAGGAGTATTTCTCGGTCATAAGAATGTTCCTATCCAAAATGTTGGCGCGTAAGTCTTTTCTGTTGCTGAATTAGATGAATAGATAACTGACAATTTTGAGATAGTTACATTCCTGGGGGGCGATACCCACTCCTTGCATCTGCCCATATGACAATCGTCACTGCAAAGGTGGCCGGCGTTGATAATGTCATCGCGTGCACACCTCCCATTATGGGAGAGATTCCAAGTGCCACTGTTGCTGCTATGCATCTTGCTGGGGCCGATGAAATATTCATCCTAGGTGGTGTTCAAGCAGTAGCAGCTATGGCAATCGGTACAGAGACTATCAAAAAGGTTGATTTCATCGCTGGACCTGGAAATGCATTTGTTGCAGAGTCTAAACGTCAACTGTTTGGCGAAGTCGGTATAGATCTTTTTGCTGGTCCTACAGAGGTTCTTATTGTTGCAGATCACACAGCCGACCCATTCACCTGCGCCACCGATCTTCTTTCTCAAGCCGAACATGGCCCGGATACGCCAGCTATACTTATTTCAACATGTGAGAAAGTTGCGAAAGAAGCAATAGAGCGAGTCGATGAATTGCTTAAGATATTGCCCACAGCTGGTCTCGCTGGTGTGTCATGGAAAGATTGGGGTGAGGTAGTAGTCGTCGAAACCCTGGATGAAGCTTTTGTTCTCGCCGACGTCTATGCCAGCGAGCATGTTCAGATCCTCACGGAGGATCCTCGGCAGGCACTCACTAAGATGAAAAATTACGGCGCTCTCTTCCTGGGCAGACGTACTTGCGTTTCTTTTGGTGATAAATGTATTGGCACGAATCATGTTCTTCCCACCAGAGGTGCTGCTCGATACACTGGTGGACTATGGGTGGGCAAATATCTTCGCACGTGCACATATCAAATTGTAGAAAGCGATAGGGCGAGCGGAGAACTAGGTCTCCTGTGTGGAAGAGCTGCCCGTACGGAAAACTTTGAGGGCCATGCAAGATCTGGAGACCTGAGAGCACATCAGTTCTTGAACACTGACTTTGACTGGATTAAAGAAAGTCGGTAACTGCCAATGAATTAGAACACTTGAATCTTATGCGTGACACAACGTCGCCACTCGTATTTGTGTAGAATGAAGTAGCAACACATAATTGAGACAATGAAATTCTATGCTTTGATAGTATTGGAATTTTCGGGGCTCTGTTTAATAGCCTTATGTAAATTTTCGATAACAACTAAAAACCAGATCCGACCATTGCCAAGCTTACATATTCTACGTTTTGCTTTCCTGTCAACAGAATGACTTGGTCTTTTGATACAGTGGCCCAAAATGATTGCGAAAGCTTGCTAAACGAAAAGAATTCAATTTTACAAGGTGCCAAATATAAATAAACAAATTTTTGATCTGGAGATAGACTCTGTAATACTTTAAAATAGAAACGGAAAGGAAACGTAGGAAAAACGTCTAGATATTTTTTAGTATCACATTGCGGATCCATTTTAATACTTTCAATCCTTATCGTTTCATCTCCTAGATTTTCAAATTTCCCAACGTAGAGACTGAAAAGGAGGTAAAATTTACACGGTCTTGAACCTCAAAGTGAGGACGGCGAAAAAAAAGTTGCTGACAAATGAGATATCATCTTATGAAGATCGAAGACGCTAGAGGCTTTAGCAGAGAGACGTATCCTACTATGCTGAGGGCTTAGGTTACTTTTGAAAATTAATCTTGCGAAAACTGAATCTATTTGTCTGCTCAGGGGAGTTTGATAAATCGTGATCCTGGAATCTAAGTTCAACAATATTAGAAAAAAAGGCAATAGCGACAGGATCGCTTTTCCTTTCAACATTCATTTAATCTCTACTTGGGGTTATACAGAAGGGTCTAATTCAATACTTCAGTCTCCATTAATAGGATTTGGAGAATAGTCGCGTCCTATCCTTAGACTGTTACAAGTGCGAAAAAATCACGCTATTACTTGAATCGAGACTTCTGGGAAGATTGATATAGATTGAACCACAATGACAGAAGCATAATGTATTGACGAGCTTAAGTTGCGTTGATTATCTTGGAGGAATTATTGGTAATGTCACAAAATTCTGGAACCTGCTGCTGAAATGGATAAAATTCCATCCAGCCAGCTTTTCTTCCGATCTAGGAAACATATGAGTAAAGAGTATGGATTAAAAAGGACGAAGAACAGATCTCACCTATCAATCAAGGAGTTGTGTTGAAAGACTCCACATCCTGTTGTATATCATCAGCAACCCGATATGAACAGGGTGTTTAGTATGTGAACATACCTTGTGTATCGCCGGAAGCGACTTCGAATATCAACTTGTCACCCTTTTCCATTACTACATTGGTGGGCCAGATCTCAACATCGACGGGATATACCTCACCAGGAAGAACTGGTAGAACGTCTGTAGAGAAGTAGTCGCGGTAAGGAAGATATGGCCTATGTCTAGCATGTTCAGTATGAACCTTTCTTAGTGACACGCGGAGCCACCCTTTACACAAAGGGACACCATCACCCGCAGTTCCTGTGTAGAGAATCTCTTTACCTTGAGGAGATAAATGTCTGAGCGTAACGAAGAGGTCGATATCAGTTGGAACTGCACCACCAGAATATGGGGACACGGACACGTTGAGATGTGCAGTAACATGACCTGTTACCTCTGTTTCTTCTTGGAATGATGATGTGGTGAATTGAAGTAGTTGAGGGTGATCAGCGTCTCCCAGGGCTTTATATCCTAGTTTTGACCTGTTCGTAATTTCCGGACTTGTGATCTCGAGACTGAGATCGGGAGTGAGATAGTAGGGTATGTACTGTGTTCTGGCAATCGGCCATTCGTATTCGACTCGGCGACTCCAAAGTCTCTCGCCTTCAGGGTTGTTGAATCCAACATCGCCCTTACGCAACACAAGATCGACTTTGGGAGCTGTGCCATTCGACCAACCATGCCTATCCTCGTTTTTGAGGAAGGCATCAAGAAAACTTCGTTGGACTTCAACTTCTTGTCCATAATAGAAAGGAAGGTCGTGGCGACCAGTTATAAACCGCAGGTATTTGAGATTCGACCCTGCACCAGTAAAGCCTTCAATGTTTCCACGCAGGTGAAGAAGAATCCCACCCCAATTGCCAACACTTAAAAGCGGTACCTGAACGTCGTCCAAGTTGTATTCCTTGGACGCGTAATATTCATCGTTTCTATAATAATTGTTGGCATTGTCGTCATTTTGATCAGTTCTGTTTGATAGAAGTTCTGCTTCACTGAGATCACCTTCGATTGTATCAGGTCCCCAGTTGGCAGAAGCCTTCCCAGGCTTCCCGTACTGATTCGACACAACTTGGCGATCCCACCAGAAACGAATAAACTTGTTCGACAGAATACCGCCATGTCTACAGCGGTCCCGGTAGTAATCAGACATTCCTTCCCATGGAATCATGCAAGCAAGTCCTTTTGGTTGGCGAGCTGCTACTCTCCACTGACTTCCTGCAAAATAGCTAATACCTAGAAGGCCAATCTTTCCAGTTGACCAAGGCTGATCCGCAGCCCACTCAATAAGATCGAAAAATGCTTCACTAGTGCCGCGAGACATGGTATCAAGCTTTCCAGGTGACTGACCAATACCACGCTCATCAGCACGGACTACCACATACCCATGGGAAGTCCAAAATCCCGGATCCGGAGTTTCCCATGCGGCATGAGGAGATTTGTGCTCCGGATTCAACTCAGCGTAAGATTGAGCATGAAAGCTACATATATCAGTGATTTATATATATAGCAAGGATATGATGCCATTGGATACATATGACAACTTACTCTTCATACGGAATGTCTTTCCCGTAAGGGCCATAAGTAACTATGACTGGCCATCGACTTGCCCCATCCTTTGGTCTAAACACGTTGCATCGTACAAGACCTGGCGAGGACCTCAAAGGAACCGTCGCATTTTGTTCGAAGATGTATGTAAAAGATGACTCTTCCACAACGGTGATATCATCTCGCACTTTGATAGGCATCTTTAAGAAGCCCTTTACGGCAGAGATACGAAGTTTTGATAATATGAGATAAGAGTATAACTTATAGAACCAAAACAGAAGTGTCTGGCAGGTGGATTTTACAGTCTAACTTGCGCTCTTTTGTTTTTTATCGTTTCACAACTTCGAACTCATTGATAGGGGGTATTACATGCGCATAGTGTTCCTCGTCTCGTACATAGCCCTCGGTCCGATGTGGGCATAATGCGGGGCCGAAGTGGTCGGCTTGCAAAGAAGTGCGGGGAATTCGAACAGCTACTATAGCAATTAGACCAGACACGCAGGGCCCCACTTGCAATCGAAATAGGACCAAATCAAGTGGTGTAAGACCGACCATCCGGAACACTAATATAAGATTAACAGGTGGAAATTGTTGCTGGGTTTTTTCTCCCCTTCACAAAAGAAATCTTCAGGCAGTTCGGCAACCGGATTATTCCTCGCATAATCAAATTTATTCAGTTTTCTATACGTAACAAAAATTTCGCCTGTCTGATACCTGCTTCAATTCTTGATCTTGATCAAGATATTTGAGTTATGCCTGCTATCATTCAGACAAATGGCTCCGATTTCAT
Organism: Mycocentrospora acerina; assembly: GCA_022701365.1. NCBI lineage: Eukaryota > Fungi > Ascomycota > Dothideomycetes > Pleosporales > Mycocentrospora > Mycocentrospora acerina. Next base: position 14,432 of record JAKUHH010000027.1, read on the forward strand.
GGGATCCGAAAGCAGAGAACCAAGGCAATTGAAAATTGTGATAGTTGGCGGTGGTATTGGTGGTTTAACGGCGGGTCTTGCCTTGCGCCAAGTCGGTCACAAAGTAGTCATTCTTGAGCAATGGGATGGCAATAATGAGACTGGCGCGGCGATTCACCTTGCGCCAAATTCCAACGGTATCCTCAGACGACTTGGACTCTTTGCTGAGAAAATCGGTGCCAACAACATGAACAGGTTGACCGAGTATGCGACAAATGGATCTTTAATCAGAAGTATTGATCTCATTGAATCTAACAAGCAATGGCAGCACCCATGGCAACTCGTACATCGTGTCCATCTTCACTCCGAGCTTCAAAGGCTTGTTAAGTCTCCGGACAGACCTGGAGAGCCCGTAGAAATCAGATACTCCAGCCAGGTGGTCGATTTTGAGCCAGATACTGCCACTGCCATACTCGCAAGTGGAGAGCGCATCTCTGGCGACGTTCTCATTGGCGCAGACGGCGTTTTCTCTCAATCACGCTCCAAAGTCGAAGGAGGTCATATCAAACCCTTTTCCTCTGGAAAAAGTGCCTTCCGCTTTCTTGTTGATAAGCAAGAGGCCTTGAAGGACCCCTTAACCAAAAAGTTTGCCGAGCAAGACGGTGAGCTTGTCATGATTCTCGGGCCCGACAGCAAGATTGTCGCATATCCGTGTCGCAATAACGAACTTTTGAATTTTATCTGTATACATCCATCAGAGAAAACAATGGCGCCCTCGGATGACTGGAATGTTGGTGGGAGTAAAAAAGCGCTACTCGACGTGTACAGTGAATACGATGAATCGGCGAAAGCACTATTGAACAAGTCAGACCCCAAAACCCTCAAAGTGTGGCAACTACTCGATATGGAAAGACTGCCTACTTGGGTTAATGACAAGCTTGCTCTTCTTGGCGATGCCGCCCATCCTTTCCTTCCTCATCAGGGCCAAGGAGGTGGCGTAGCTATCGAGGATGCCGCAGCTCTAGCGGTTGTACTTCCTCTAGGAACAGAACCTAGTGATGTACCGGAGCGCCTCAAACTCTACGAAAAATGTCGGTATGAGCGTGCTCATAGAATTCAGGAGTACACACGTGTCGCTGGCAAATGTCTGGCAGATCAAGACAAGGTAGACAGTAAGTTTACTCTTCTAAGGTGATAAATTATCAACTAACAAATTCTAGTGATGGAGTACACCAACTATAACTTTGGGCACGACGAATTCGATAGCGCATCCAAGGTCTTTGATGAATGGCGTTGGGAAAAGGACCCAGAACTCTACTGGAGAATGCCCATCTCTTTTGGTCCAGCCCCAGGTCCTAGACAAGCTCTCTACACCAACAAACCTCAACCTGCTCGCCACTCAACTTTCTGCACTGCATCGGTTAAGTTCAAGACATCAAGGACATTTCTTCAAAACCTTTTCCCAACCAAGTCTTTCACTTTCAAAAGCGCTAGTACTGTAGCATACGCAAGCTTCTCGCAAACAACATTAGGAAAAATGGAGTGGCTTGGAGGATCTGGTTACAAACATTTTGGCCTATACATCCATGGTGTCCGGTACACCAAAGACAACAGGGAAACTGTGGATGGTACCTACTTACCCTTGCTCTTCGAATCCCTCACGGACCCGATTGTGAGCGGCCGGGAAGAGCTTGGAATGCCGAAGGTTTTCTGCGATATTGATATTCGCCGTCGACAAGATTCGTATCGCGTCCGTACAGGCTGGCAAGGTTCGATGTTTGGCAAACTAAATTTGGATGAGTTGGAGCAAGTTGATCCATCGACCGAAGCTGGCACGATTGGTGGTGAAGCAGATTACGGAATTTTAACCTACAAGTATGTTCCTGCTGTAGGTGAGCGTGGCAAAGCGGATGCAGCATATGCCGTCGTAGTTCCCCACGCAGAAGAGTCGAAGGTGGTGCCAAGTAAAGTTGAAGCCGTTTGGAAGGCTAAGAAACCGAGTTTTAGTTTCGACAGCTTGACACAACAAGATCTGCCAACTCTTCACCACATAGTGTCCAAGCTTGCGCAAATACCTATTTATGAGTATGTTTCAGGAAAGGTAGTGGAAGGTTATGGAGTTCCAGATGTTTCCGCCGCACGTAGAATAGAGTAGATAATGGTTCAATATTAGAGGTCAAATGTACTGCAGCAGGTAGTTGTTCGCATTCAATGTGTAATTGTTCATGTTAGAACTCCAGGCAATCTACTATGCATGGAACGACTATAATTTAATCGTCTGCCTGATTGGCTTTCACGCAACCCACACTTTGTAACTCTCGCATAGGCAAGGGTTTCAAAAGATTTTTTTTCACGTCTGGCATGGCCTTTGTGCCCTTGTGAACTGGACGATGGTGTGTAAGCTGATATGTCTCATGATTGGACCTCGGCTATTGGCGGTTGCGTTCCCCACTCCCTACACTTGAAATGACCCGCCCACATTAACCTGTATGGTTCGATCGACTCCGCCCACAAGCCGACTTGTTCACCAAAAACTTTGTCAGCACACTACGGTAACCACAATGAAACCAAGCTCGTTTCGCGATCATTGAAGAGGCGTAAATACACAAGTATTTCTTCCACGAAATCTGAGTTATCAATTCACAATCTTTAAACACTGACACGCGGCACGCGAACAATTTCAAATCTACCACAAGATGGCCACCACACAACGCGAAATGCTTGATAACAACCTTCCGATTATCAATCGCATAATCACGACCCATGATGGTAGTGGAAAGGCCGTCTTCTCTTCGGACATTCCTGATAGATTGCCATTTCAAGAACTCCCGGATGGGGCGCGATTTTGCCTTGGATATGCAACAAACACTGTGCCAGCCAATTTGAACGATAATACAGACTTGCGCACATATCAAAAATTTCTCGAAGAGAAGCCGGGTGTTATGATTCCTAATGGAACAGTTTGTCGTATTGTCGACATGATGCCTGGCGCAACAAGTCCCATGCACAGAACTGTTAGTCTCGACTATGGCGTTGTGTTGGAAGGTGAGGTTGAGCTCGTATTAGACAGCGGGGAAAAAATGCTGATGCAAAGGGGCGATGTGGCTGTTCAAAGGGGTACCAATCATGCATGGGTAAATGCCAGCGTCGACAAGTGGGCAAGAATGCTCTACGTTCTTCACGAGGCTGAGCCGCTACTGGTTGATGGAAAGAAACTTGAGGAGGACTACGGGGGTATACCGGGCGTAAGACCGTCTAAAGAGACAAAAAATAATTCCTAAAGGGACAGGAAAATACTACGATGATTGTAGATGTGCCATGTGTTGAAGATTAGCTCCAGGGTGCTATTCTGTCCGCCAATCCTAGCCACCATGGGACATATATAGATCAGCCTTACATCTCCTCTGACAGTTGTTCAATTAAATCAGTTGATCTCTTATATTCAATCCTTACTTCCTATATTATCGTTCAACACCTTAGGTTTAGGTAAGACATTTACTACAGAACCAGCTACCGTAATGATCACCGTGCCACGATCCTGAATATGAATCACCATTTCACCAATCCTTAACGCATACTCTTCTTTTTGTACAACTAATCCTGGCCTTTACAGAAATCTGAACACAAGCTTTTGCCTCCACTTAAGACTATTCAGTTTTAAATTTGGGGGTTTTCTACCGCATTTCAGCATGCTTTCTCTAGCCAGTGAAAGAAAAAAAGTACCTAAAAATCAATTAAAGATAGGCTCTTCTATATCTCCTCTAGCAAAACGCTGTTTCAAATATCATTATCGATTTGAATGACGACTCTTTCGAAGATTTTCGTCTAACAGCATCGCCCTAAATTCATGACAAGTTCGAGTTTCTAAAGGACGAAATTTCAGTCAAAGTTAGTAGAAGACAAGCTCGACATTTCTGTTGCAATTGATATTCTGAATGCTATTCAAATGTGGCTATTCAATTTACTCGAGTTGGGACTATTATTTCATCTACAGATTTGATTTAATTTGGCATGCAGCAGTTAAGCTTAACGTATCATAGTTGGACAAGCGACTAGGAGTGGGTTAATTTGTATTTACTTTGCAACTCTTTCGTAAGCAACAAAAGAGGCAAGAGATTGCGAAACCTGTATGGCGATATTCGGACCAGCTTAGTTTGGGTATTTGCGAAGGCGACTGTCGTGATGTGGGCTTCAGACACCGCCTCCACGAAACAATATGCACAGTCGTTTTCTTGAGTGCTCTGCCCTTGCTCTAATGCGGCAAATGTATACGGACAGCCAATCAGATACTATGACGCTAATGACTTCTTGGCTTCTTATTCGCCTAATGAGACTATTAACCCCGCAACCCCAGAGATGGATGCCGAGTCCTTGGTGCCTCTCCGACGCTTACGCAGCTTCGACAAAACTTGCCCACTTATCTTCCGACTTGCGTCCACAACTTGCGCCCTCACTTCCGGACTTCGACCTCCAGAATCTCACCGCACAATTCCGCCGCACATGTCGTCGAGGACTGGAGTATCTGCGAATCCCACGCTCCCCACATCATCTGACGGCTCCCTGCAGCCTACATCTCTTATTGGTCAGCTCCTACCAAATACTACCGAAAGCCGGCACCTACTGCTGGCCACTCCCGACCCGAATATTGCAATCTTGCGGGGAAACGCGCCTTTTTCTTGTAATGTATGCAAACGTTGCTATTCCAGAGTTGATCATCTCGCTCGCCATTATCGTTCACGTAAGCGAAATTTTCTTTGACGCTTTCATTGATTTGTTTGTACAATCCACTTCATTCTGCCGTTTTCAACGTGATTTCACTAGAATTGTTTTCAACTAGATGTACTTGACCCACTCAGTCTTTGTGCCTAGATACGCATGAACGGCCGTTCCCATGTGAGGTCTGCGGGAAGAACTTCTCAAGAGCGTAAGTTGTTCAGCATTATTGAGAGAAGACCTTCTTGGGAGATATGCTCACTCTTTCGTAGCGATCTCCTTAAAAGACACGCTACCGGTCACGTCGATGGGGTCATCAAAAAGCGTAGGCGACAATTTTCGCCGAACATGAGGGTATCAGTTGCATGTGTAGGGTGCTCGACAGCCAAACTCAAATGTGGAGACGAAAAGCCTTGTCGTAGATGCATCAAAAAGAACATTGATTGCTTGCCACCGAGTACTATCGACCCTAATAGTGGTTCCCAATTAACTAGCCAAGGGTGGGGTAAGTACATAGTTCAAGATCTCGTCATGATATATGCTAATATTCAGGGAAGCTATAATGCCATCGGTCGCCGGGCAAAGTACAAACTTAAACGAGCAAGATTTAGTACAAAATCAGCAATATTTGCATCAGTCGTCGCAAGAAGGTGTGGAACACGTTCTTCAGCACCAACAACGGCACAACGACTCACATAGTTCGATTCCTCAGTCTGATATATTGAGCCGAGAAGTAACAACTCCGGAGCCAATTATTGATAATCAGTTGTCCGAACATGTCATCGACGCATTTCACACAACTTCTTTTCCTGAAGATCAACCCACAATTAACGCAGCTCTGCACGACAGCCTGACGATTGACAATATTTCGTTGGGTGACTTTTTAGCTGACATGCTTATGCCGATATCTCCCAGCGATATAATGCCAGGAATTACTACGACTGGCGTTTCCGACTTGCTTATCCGGGATGTTCTAGATTTCGGGAACGATGTTAATTTTGAGATGAATGATCTCGATTTTGGATTTCTTAACTCATACGATGCATCAACTATTCCGACATACCATCTGTTGACAGTAGATAACACTGTATGTCCGCCATCTCGTGCTGAAGATGAAAATGTGGCAGAAGTCAGTCCTCTCTCTGTTGAAGCATTCCAAAGATCCTTATGGCGATGGAAGCCTGGCAAATCTGACAAGGGACACGGTGAGCAAATGAGCCTCTCCCTTCCTTATGACATCAGCGCCTCCATCCCACATACACTCAGATCATGCGGAGAGGCTTTAATGCAGCCTGCTCGTGATAAGATCATGGCAATGTTGTTCAGTATCTGTGAGCAAGATGCCTTTTCCAGGATTGTTTCTCAATTTCCGTCTGTTGGAATTCTGGATCATCTCATGCAGGAGTTCTTGTCAGTGCATGATATTTCCTCAAAGTCATGTGTTCACATTCCTACTTTCCAGCCCCAAATCGTGCGTCCGGAGCTTGTTGCCATGGCTGTATCCTGCGGAGCTGTACGTAGCGCGGTACCTGCCGTCCGCAAACTGGGGTTCGCGCTACAGGAAGCCGTGCGACTTGCCCTTCCCAAAGCTGTAGGTATTTTTTTACGATTCTAGTTTCATGTGCTAACATACTCAGTTTGAAAAAGATAACAGCACGACACGTGATCTGCAGTTATTGCAGGCTTATATCCTGCATCTTCATATTGGATTGTGGAGTGGTAATAAGCGAAAAATGGAAATCGCCGAAAGCCATGGTTTACCGTTGATCACTGTAGGTTCAAAAAAGCGCAGCATAGTCATAGATTTGTCACGACTAACTTTTCTCAAGATGCTTCGCCGCTCGGGTAGGCTAAAAAGACTCAAGAAGCTTCCTGCAATACCCTCCATGGACGATCCGCCAGAAATGCTAGACATCAAATGGCGTGCCTGGGTCGAAGCTGAAAGCTTTAAGAGGTACGAAGACCAAATCCTACGAGAAGCTGCCTTCAATTTAGCTGATTTTTTTGAATTTAGATTGGCCTTTTGCATTGGAATGTTCGACTCTCAAATGTCAATGTCGTTCCACGTACCACCGTTGATTGCGTGCGGAGAATTGTCACTCGATCTTCCGGCGAACACCAATTTGTGGAAAGCAAGGGATCATTACGCATGGAGAGAGGAATACTTTATTTCCGAATCAGCCACGAAAACCATACCACCTACAGTGGCTACTTGCATGCAGGATGTTCACGAAATGCTCGAAGTGCAAGACAAGATTGATCTTGCATTTTCAATCGACATCACACTCAGTCTGTTTTGGAGAATCATCTGGGGTGCGAGGCAACTCCATACAACCACCAAGCAATACAACGAGCGATCAGCAACAATTTCGTTGATATCGAATCATTGGCAGCACGAGCTGAACCAGACGCTGCAGAGTTTTCGCATGGTCATTAGTGAGGCACAAGTCTTGACGCCATATGCTTGTATTCTACATGAGCACCTGCTACTAAACTTATATGTGTCTTTTGAAGACTTGTCGCTTTTTGCTGGTAAAGAGGGCTACCAAGAGGCGCGACGCATCCTCCCGTCTTTGAAGCAGTGGGCCGAGAGTCGACACTCACGCCAAGCACTCTGGCATGCAGGCCAGGTCCTACGACAAGCTGCAGCTTTTGCTCCCACTACATTACAAGACTTTTATGCAATATCTCTTTACCATGCAGGCTTGACACTCTGGGCTTATGGGCTCCTCACCAAAGGACTGCGTCGCAAACAGATGCATGCAGTGAGCTCTAGTCGCGACAACCAGGTTCTGACTGCTGAAGGGCAAGACATAGTATTCCTGGACGGAATTGAATCGGGAGAAACGCAAAAGTTCATTGCTTTGAATCGAGCAACACCCGTTATCAGGAAACAGGATGTGGTTTCTGGTCTCGAACATACCGTGGAGATGGTGTCGCTTGATGATCCTAAAAGCATCATGGAAAGTGTGGTCGGTGTTTTGCAGATGAACCACCGTGAGCACTGTATTCCTCCTCTCGTGGAGAATCTAACACGTCTGATGGAGGATCTCAGCAGAGTGGCAAACAAGGTGGCAAAACGATGTCGATAGCAAAACAAGATGTAGAAAATGAATTAAGGATGACTTGAAGCATAGGTGATTGAAGAAAATCTTATGGTGATGCCTTGTCTGTGTCAACGAGCTGATAGTTTTTGGCCGCGAGCATGAACAAAAGATTCAGCGTAAAGCATTCTACGTCTTCCATACCAATTTCGAACGTCGCTTTAAGTACCTTCTCAAAGACGGCAATACATAGAGTTTTAGGATCGAGTCCTTGGCTACAGAGGTTGATACTCTAGCGTGATCTAATGGCAGTGCTATGTTTCTAGGAGCTACAATACTATTCTTTGAGCATACAGGTGTATCACCTTCAACCAAGGCAGTCGAATAACTAGTAGCAAACCGAAACATGGCGATCGATCGTATGTGTAGGCAAAACAAGGGAGTTTGAATCAGAAGGCTATGACCGCGAACATGTGGATCTCACAGCTGATGAATGTAAGCCTTTCGACGCCGTCGCCACCGTCATCCCAAACATTATTGTGCTCAACTACTCTGGCCCTCCAGTAGGCACAAACCCGTTTTACGATAAATTTGCGCTGTTGAATTAGGCTTGGTTTCCTGGTCAGGAGTGCAGGCATGCCCTGGTATATATATATTTTCGGGGGAAGTCAACATAACACATGCGAGCGCCTACCGATGTCCTAGCCGCGTAAGCTCAAGGATAACCTGTCTTTCGGCATCCTTTCAACCGATGCTAAGGACTTCATTCGTTATGAGAAAGAATTGTTCATCGGACATCGTAAATACGATTTCTCCGATAAGCTTGATGAGTTATTTCTGTTGGGTTTCTGTCAATCACACACGACTTTCTCACTTTCCTCAACATCTAAAGAGGGTGTTATTAAAGCAGCAAGTGACATGATCATAGACAGTGTTACATTATCAAATAGTGGCACAAGAGATGGGAATATAGTCGTAATACTTTACGTGCATCCTCTACCGATTGAATGGCTGATTCGACTTTTAAAGGATCTCAACGCAATCGCGATAACATCAAAATACTGCGGCTTCTAGTGTAAAAATAGATGCTACGCTGGATAAAACATAATGGGAGCTATTGTTCCGGGGAAAAAGACACTTATTATGTTGCGAAGGATATTTACAAGGTGTTGGTGCACTGCCAGTCATTAGCTGGAAGCGCGCGCATACGGTGTATGAAAATGGAGGTACCACTATGAAGGCCGAAAACTTCAAGATTCATTAGAGCAAAGTTGATACCCAGAAAGCTGCGTACTCCTTGAAGAAAATAAGATAGAAGATGTTAGGTGACACCAAATCTCAACGAAACTGCTACCACTCTTGGAGAACTCGCGACACGGTCCACCAATTACCGAGAAATGAAGCATCTCAACTTTGCTCATGGTCTTCCAGAATCTACAAGTAGTCTACTTGGATCGTAAAGACATTACCCAATTGGTTAGTTACCGTGACTTTCAATCCCCAGTTCTCAACCTCGTAGCTCATTCCGTCAGTCAAGACCGCATCATTCTTCGGCTCGTACTCGCATCCGGAAGACTCAGGTTTTGCATCCAATACTGTTATGGGCCCTTCGATGGACTGGATGGTAGTATCCACAGTGTAAAGCAACACTCCAGTAACGCAACTAGCCTCGTTGACGCCCTCATTTGTCCGCACTTCCGCAACCAGTGCTTGAGTGTTCATATCCTTGCGCTTCACAACTACGGCCTTGACCTCGTCACCCTTCCTTTCGATCGGATATATAGTATGTGTTGTTGAGCCAGAGGATGTAATGCAATCGACTTGCGCGTCCGAAATCCAGTTCAGCTTCCATTTCATCCAAGCGAAATAGTCTGGTGAGTGCCCATTGATCCACGCCATCATGTCAAAGCCGTCTGTGAGTTCTTGATCTGAATGACCTTCTAGGTACAAGTCCGGAAGGCACATTGTGTGCCCAGTTTCGTGGTTGAGTGTCTTATAACCGAAGGTATTGTACGCATCTTGACCAATTGTGACTGCCTTTTTGGCGACAAGGGAGCCCGATCTTGAACACAGAGACGTCGTCATGTAAGCAGGCGAGAAAGATATGCGCCATGCAGAGCGTGCGGCGACAACATAAAAGACATCAGTGATTGGTATCTTGCCCGTTGAATTCTCGTAAGTGTCTATGGCGTCAAGTATGTAACGCTCGTGGTCATTTGAGTTTAGGCCTCGCTCAAAGCCGTATGAATCCGCTGAATGGGGCATGCGGTAAAATTTTGACGTGTCCGCATTGACTTGGAAATCAAGTTTGCCATAGGATGTGTTGCTGTACCACTGCGAGGCCTCAGGAATAAAAAATTCATACAGGTCTTGGGGGTTGTCATTGGTGTCGGCGGGCTGGTCAGGGAAGTCGACGAAAAGCATAAAGCCTGAAAGAATTCCAGTGCTTGGAGCACAGTTTGTCGGCCATGTGTAAGTAGTTGCGATGTTCTGATTGATTGATTGAATTGGTTTAACGTCTTTTAAGTTGTGATGTTCGAGTCATTGGATGGCAGCACAACCATTGTGTCGGCAAAACCTGAAGACAACCAAACACTCGGAATGGCTGGGAGACGGCATTCCGATTTTTCGGATCGAACCTGAATGATGTCTCCTAGGGCTATAGTATTGTCTAGTTCTGTATGAGGTGCTCTGATTTCGATTGCAGTGGCGAACCAGGCCAACGTCAAAAGCTGAGCGGGGAGAGTGATGATTGAACGCATAGTTGCTGAGACGTGATGGTACTACTTAGCGACTGGGAGCCGTAGTCCTTTTGACCTGTGTGCCAACCCAATTTTCCCTACTCCTGAATATCGTATCCGCGAGTAGGTGAAATTGAAGTCGGACCTGGGAGCAATGCTTAGTGGATCCAAGATCGAAACTATACGGGACACCTGTTTTTGCTTGTCGACTGTCAATACGTAGTAGTGGAAAGGCTGCAAAATGATCCATGAGCCCAGAATGATTGTTAGTAATTTAATGCATCATAAGCCTATGACTTCTCGAATTTTGCGTTGTTGATGCAACAACCCCATAAGTCGATGCACAAGTCATTGAGAATGACATGCATCTCAGCCCACGTTTCAACGGGCGCCGGGCGCCGCATCCACGTCTTGGCTGTTTCAGGTCGGTGCCAATAGAATTTTCAGTGTTATTCTCAGAAAAATTGCACGTACTAAAATTACCGACTATTTATATCGTGAGACATGTCGGGAGGGATAGAGTCTGCTACTTTGTACTTTGCATGACGGAAGTATGATTGAAAATCGAATGCTCAATTTTCTGATAGTGTCAAGAGCACAGAGTAGACGTGGAATGCTTATTACGATGCTGTTCTGAACGCTTTGCATATGTTGATGAGAGCGAAGAGGACAAACAAAATCTCATCGCTATTGTCCTACAAATCCAGCCTCGCCCTGCCTAATTGTTAAATATTTCCAACAAATACATGACCCGATATTTTCTGGACTTGCCACGTCAAATGACTGAGTAGATTTGTGTCTATAGCCAATTCAAACAAGACGAATAGCGATACGATTGTTGAACTACAGAACATTAGTATCTATGTTTGCAACAACCGCCCCAGTCGCCTATGGTGATCTCTGAAAGCACTGCTCCGTTCTGAACGAGTTTCCTTGGATTAGCGAGGGGGCATGTTGTCTGTTACATGTCCTGTATTCACGGCTTTTTCGTGCAAGCTGGCCGATTCCTGACGGAACAGCTGCCATACCGGTCGTTGCCACGTACTAAATGGCATGCGCAATGGAGCAAGATTACTTTCTGTGACATTCGCAATCCTGCCTAAAAATGGGAGGATGAGCAGTGGAAAGATGAATGTCTGCAGGTTCTGTATTTTAAATGACTTATCGCTCCTGTCGTCAGCGGTTCAGAATCTCTGGTGCAGCGCCATGTCATTTCTTGCGTTGGTATTGATGAAGCTGCCAGAGCTTCCGAGCTCCACAACCTACTTGGTGATGTACTTATCGCAAGCGGGGATATTAGACGCGCCTCTTAGGTTCAGCGATTACTGTTTGGGCCTATGATGAAACCCCCAGTGACCAGAACCGGGTATAGGCGTTGGGAGTGTAAGGCGCAAGTTTGCGCCTGCCCTCACAATGCGGAGCTTATGGCAAATCGCCGGGGCAGACTGCACTACCAAAGGCTCGTATGTCCTACGGCCTTCCCAGCGCTGAACCTGTCGCCGAACATAGGCGATAACTCTTATTCACGCTTTTACCTTTGTTGCGAAGTGTCTCTTCTATTAGACTGGTAGTTATCGCTGGCTTGATGCCGTTCGAGGATGCAATATCAGCTGTGGAGGAACTTTACACTCTAGACCACACGTCCCAGTGAATTCTTGACAGTTAACATGTTGGTTCTTCATCGATTAAAACACGACGCAATCTGAGAGATTGACAAAATTGTACGTTCCATTTCATGTCTCAACTTCCAACCCAATCTAGAAGATGCCAAGATTTCGTGGCGATGCACCTGTGTTAAATGATTAAAAAGCCACTATCCTGTCATTGATTATATCATCCTAGCCCGAGGTTACTGGGTGAATGGGAGTACACACGTTGATGTTCGGTCCTGCCTTCAAAGGAGAGATATTAAGTGAGCAGCCGTCTTTACACACGATGGAACATGGCACTGGCATTGGATAACATGGGCGAGTAACACTTTTACGCTTGGCGTTGATATGCAAACCTACGCAATTCTGTCAAGGTATTATTTCGTCTTGAAATCAAGGGGATCATTTGCCATCTCCCTTTATTCGGCGATGTCTTTTGACAGAAACATGTCCACGCAAGCTTGCAAAACATGGGTAGGGCTGACAATTCCAGTCATAAAGGATGCGAACGCAAATCTTCGCTTAGCCTCTGCAGCCTTGCTATAGAAACTGGTCTTCGATTCAGTAAGAAGCTTTTTTCTTCTCGTGGTTTATCTTATCGTTGGTGCTTGTTGCCAATTTGGGTAAGAGTAAGGATTTTCTTACATCCTGGACGAATAATTGCGAATAGTGGTAGTCAAGCGTGGCAGAGCGGCCACAAACTTATATTCCAGTTTTCTCCCAAAGGCGTCATGTTTGTCTACTGTAAATCCATCGTTTTCAATGCTCAGGTTGAAGATGCAAAGGCAGTGGCAATGGGGAACACGCCCCTCACGATTCCCCAGGCCGCCCTTTGACTTGGCTGATAATCCAAAGCTCGGCATCCACCGGTCTTCGATTCCGCTCTGGATGAATCCTCACGCGTCAATTAAGCCTGCCAAGGTGGCTTATCGCGTCTTGACAATGTGCTTGTAGCCGTTCAGGTCTTGGCTGCTGGTGATTGGCCGGCCAACTCCACTATTCGCATCCGAAGAAACAGTCACCTGCTATTTCTGGCAGGTGGAGGATGTGCCAAGAAACACCAAGAATCCACCGCCTCGACATTGCTGCTTGCAGTTTGATGCCTCGTACATGGCAGATTGAGTTCGTCATCCCGCCAGTAGGAACCCGCTGGTACGTCGCACGGCGGGATATGCTGACGGAATGGCGAAATATCTCTACATAAAGTCAATGGTAGAGCGGCGTACCTTGTGAGCTGCTCCCATCCGTCCCACCTTGAACACATAGTCTCACAATGGGCGCAATTAAATATGTTGCAGCGTTGGCGGCTGTTGGCGTAGTCAGTGTGAATGCTGCCGCTCTGCACCCTCGCGCGAATTCAACCAAGAAGCTTGTTACTTCGGTGCGTCAATCTGCAGAACCTGTACGCTTGCGTCATTGACTAACAAACTCGCAGGAAGCTTTGCGACATCTTTTGGATATTGACAACCTCTACGCAAAGGCTGAGATTCTGCAAGACATCGCATACAAGACTGAGGGCAAGAACCGTGTGATTGGAAGCAAGGGCCACGAGGATACTGTAGCATTCATCAAGGAAACTATCGAGCAATTTCCTGACTACTACACCGTCAAGTTGCAGGGGGTTCCCCTTAATGTTGGTATATCGGCGAACTTGACAGCGAACAACAAGACCATTGAAGTATTTCCTACAACTCTTGCGCCAGCTGGTGACGTCTCTGGACCTTTGGTGGCGATTCCCAACCTAGGCTGTGTAGAGGTATGTCCATTTCGGCAATTAGAAGATACTATTGCTTACTTCTGACAGACCGACTTCACCGAAAGCCTTAAGGGCAAAGTGGCCCTGATCAAGCGTGGAACTTGCTCTTTTGGCATCAAAGTTGCGCTCGCCGCATCTAAGGGTGCTTCAGGCGTCATCGCCTGGAACAATGCGGAAGGCACATTGGAAGGCTATTCGCTACAACAATTTGAAGACCCTGCTAAGCCATACGTTCCCGTTGGAGGCATCACGTTGGGCCAAGGCGAGTCACTTCTGGCGCAGCTCACGGCTGGCGTCAAAATCGACGTTCACCTCACCACTGACGTGAAGAGCGCCACGAGCTACAATGTTATCGTCGAAACTATCGAGGGTGACCACGACAACGTGATTCACGTTGGAGGCCATTCTGACTCAGGTACGTTGTCTTTCCTAAATCTCCTTCATCGCTATGAATGGGATGTAATCACCTAGCCACTGCAATTGCTGACAAAAATAAGTCACGGCTGGTCCTGGAATAAACGACAACGGCTCTGGATCCATATCTATCCTCGAAATTGCCATCCAGCTGACTAATTTTGCTGTCAATAACGCAGTTAGATTCAGTTGGTGGACCGGTGAGGAGGCAGGCTTACTCGGTGCGGAGTACTATGTCAAGCAGCTTTCGCAAACCGAGAAGGACAAGATTCGCTTGTTCCTCGATTTTGACATGATGGCTTCGCCAAACTACGCCATCCAGATCTATGATGGAGACGGTTCCGCTTTCAACTCCACCGGTCCCGTCGGATCTGCTGAAGCAGAGCACGAGTTCACCGCATACTTTGACAATCTTGGTCTCAACCATACAGAGATCGAGTTTGACGGCCGTTCCGACTACGGTCCTTTCCTTGAGGCCGGCATCGCGGCTGGCGGAATCGCTGGAGGTGCTGAGGGCTTGAAGACCGAGGAGGAAGCTGAGATGTTCGGTGGAGGTGCTGGTGTGCCTTACGATGTCAACTACCACGAGGATGGTGACACTGTCAACAACCTCAACCTTGATGCTTGGATTGAGTTTTCGAGGGCAATCGCGCACATGACCGCTACATATGCACGCAGCTGGGATAGCATTCCTCCTAGAAACGCAACGGCAACAAAGAAGCGCTCAGAGAAGTATGGCAGCTTTAAGAAAGCATTTGAGAAGACCAAGAGGTACCAAAAATGGGTATAGGGCTCTCGATGTGTAGCCTAATTTGAAGAAAGTCAAAAAAATTCATCATTAGACTTTCCAAATTTTCCATACTGCAGACTATTGCAAATAAATTCAAAAGATTTCTTCGCCTCGCTTGTGCTTTTCAATCGTGACGACATCTAGTCCATGTGTAAACACATGCTCGCTCCTTCAATGTCGAAATGTCTCCTTTTGACAAAACAATGGACTCATAATTCCTTTTCATATCCTACTATAGGCTACAGGACTATCCTACCAGTTCCTAATAGCAAAAAAAGTCAATCCTAATTGAAATCAACTGGTATTGAGTAAGTAAAGGTGGTACTCTTCATATTTTTATGTTGCCCCGTGCTGTTCTTGTCGAAATTGGGAATATTACAATTTGGGAATTGCGTTTAATGGCGGGTTTACAATAGTTTGCAACCTGCAATCTTCTCTATCTGATGAGTTACTTGGCATGATTGAGTTGGCTCCATGGAATATTCGATCATGACCTTCCGCAAAATGTACCAAAGACCAAATGATCACGTGAGGGAAATCTCGCATCTGCGTCAATTTTTTCGCGTAATGCTTACATTCAACCCGTACAAACACTTGCACACAATGCTTCACCGTGCTTTGTCACCCCGCTTCCATTTTTCTCATTCAACTCCTCAATTGTCCTTCTTCACCACTTCCTCCACCGGCACATCTCCCGCCCCAGTCTGCAGCAGCACTAGCGTCAAGAGTCCCGATAGTGTTAGCCACACATTTCCCCACACACCGATACCCATAGACGTGTTATAGTGCGTGTCTAACTTGTAGTGTTGCCACGATCCAATTCCCGTGGTGATATGATGGAAGACGGTCGCTGCGACGACGGCTTTTGCGTACCTAATAGTTGAGTTTCCTGGAGAGGATTGCAGTGCTTTCGATGCATCAGCGGAGTGGATGGACCGCGCAGGCGGGGCAAAGGGCACAGCGTTAGTGAAGGACACCAGGATCAAGGCAAGAGTCACGAGACACCAGCCATCGGTGCGGATGTTGTACAATTCCAGATCGTTGGGCGTGAAGTGAGATTGAGAAGGGGGGCGGAACCCTGAAAGATCAAAGTCAGTCATGAAATGTGTAGTTAGGTCAAGGGGACGTACACCCGGCGACCATGGCGGGGTCGAAGATTCGGCACGAGCCGCGGAGTCCATACCAAAATGCTGTGCCATAAGCATAGGCATGGAAGATCTGTGGCAGGTGTATCAGTGCAATTCATTGAATCAAGGAGGCTATGGAAATCCGAACAGTAGAGTTTAACGATGGCATAGTAATCGTATCGGCTCGATTCATTCACCAACACTTGCAATTCTTAATGTATGTGATTATGGGAATAATGCTACTCAAAACTAAGTACAAATTCCGACGTACCTGCTTTTATTATTTATTACCGTCCACCACAAGAAGCAATTACCGTTGTTGTCGCGCTGTACGTCATCGTTAGCCGTACATTAACCAAACTAAGTGTTCTGCTGCGGGGGCTGAAGCATCAACCTGCCAATCTCATCGCGCGTCAGTTTCGCGACACTGAAAACACCCACAACATATCGACGGATACCTGACGTACTGCAACAACGTGCCCTAAAATCTTGGATATTGAGGAGAGCTGGGGGGAGAGTGCTTCATGGATCGAGCATGGGTTGACTGCAAACAACACAATGCACGACACATTGAATAACTATAAGCTGACTAAATACGTTTCAAGTGGTCTCCAATAGATGCCTTGAGTTATTTTTTTTAGCTCTCTAATCTTAGTGGCTATCAACATGCTAGGCAATGATCCTTCAGGCGCGTGGACTTCTTGCGCATCGACAGAGACGCGTTCTGATGTGCCATTCACTCGCTTGGTGCTGACATGCATTAAGGCCCCCATGGCACCATGTACCCCACTCAATTTATCATCTCATAGACAGGAGCACTCACTGCAATAATTCCGAGTCACCTTGAAATCTTTCACCAGTCGCGACACCATGACGGACAAGAAAAAGGCCTTCCCAACACACAACATTGTCTTCACTATCCCGCGTACAGCAAGCCACCTTCTCACCAAACTCTTGAACCTTTCTTCCCAGACCTCCATCTTAAATCACCCCCAAAACGGATACTTTTTCCTCCCAGCACTCAGATATCGCTACAAGCACAAGACATGGAGTCAACCCGTCCGAAAATGGTCAGATGGAGAAAAGAAGGGAATGCAAGACGCATTAGAGCAAAGTTTCAACGCATGGAGACAATGGGTTGAACAGGCTGAAAGCGAAGGAAAGGCAACATTTATCAAAGAGCATATTAATTGGACGATAGACCTCAACACCGAGTCTGACTTTATTCACATAAGTCAACAAGATCATAAAACATATCCCGAGCCGCCCTTCAATCCAACGTGCATCCCTGATACTTTTCTGCTTACCAGGATTCGTCCAACATTTCTCATCCGCCACCCCGCCCTTACATTTCCAAGCCTGTTCCGCACAGCGACTGACAACGAAGGTTGTGATTCATTACTTACACCACTTTCCGAAAAGATTGAGCTGTGGGAGGCGACATATTACTGGCATATACAACTCTACCGCTTCTTCATCGTGTCTCAACGTCACCCGATCATCCTAGATGCTTCTGATCTACACCTTCCCGCTTTGGTCAAACAGTATGCTCTTAACATTGGACTTGATCCGACAGTTGTGTGCTTCGAGTGGGACGCCACAAGCCCAAAAGAGCAGCAAGGTTTGAATGTAATGGAGAAGCGGATGAAGAACACGCTACTGAACAGTACAGGAGTAGATACTCAGAGACTCCTAGGTGGGAAGAACGGTATGGATATAGATAGGGAGGGCTGGAAAGAGGAGTTCGGGGAGGTGTTAGCAGAGAGGTTAGAGAAGGCAACAGCAAGGGCGATGGAGGGGTATGAGTGGTTGCGGGCGAGGAGAATGATTTGTTGCTAATCAAGTGCAGAAGGTTCTGAAGTTGGTACGACACTGGATGCAGATAATGGGTAGTTTACGTTTAAAATGCCACATGTAGTGTTTTCAACGGCGATTAATTTCCTACGGGCTCACATCCTCTGTTGCTCAACCCGATAACTAGATCTCGCTGTGTTGTATGGATTCTAAAGACAAGTTGAAAACACCATATTAGAGGCACGTTTCAGAATTTAGCTCTATCCTATTGTGCCATGCAAGCCAAGAAGGTAGCAACAACGTATTACTTGATTCATCATGAGATGGAACAGCACATATCCTTACAGCGTGAAGGAGATTACATGGCAATAGCGACATCACATTCAAGGCACAAGACCTGAGACACTTTGGGAGTTTGTAGACTGTCGCCATTGCGACGTTGCGACGTTGAAGTTAGTTGAATCTACCATCAAGTTCAGCACACTTCCTGTGATATGAAAAGTGCGATTGATTTTGCAAACTCCCCATAGTGTAAGGAAGTAAGAAAGGCTGAGTAGTCTGACGACTTGAGGACAATCTCACATTATACACTCAGTGCCATCACTCAACTGCACAGCGAACACAATGTTCCAGTGAAATCCGGATGATTTCCGCAGATACGATAAAGGAGAATATTAACTTTCGAGAGAGAGGCTATAATCTCCTCTTTCTGCAAGTAAGTCTGTGCAATCACGGTTAATTTCGATGATCTTTGCGCATTTTGGCACTGCGCTCAACTGAATCTCTTGGTGGGTAACCCGGAGACATAACAAGGAAAATAGCACGATCTAAGCCAACATGAATGTGCGTCTACTCGGAATTTAGAATGCCCACAGCTAGATTGATGTCACGTCTCGGCTCCTACTCAGGCAAGTCGGCTGTTCTCATGGTCTATGTGTCAAAATATTTATTATGGGCCTGTGCAAATCATCAGTTGGGAAACGTGGGTTCAGTCCTGCCGTAACGAAATTTCAGGATGATACAGCTGAAAGACACTAGATTTAACATATGGTGGGTTCGTCAAAGTGAACTACATCTGTAGCTTTCAGCGTGTGGAGAACAAATCGCGCCCAACCAGCATTCTCAAGGACTGTGAACGGTGATCTGCGAGACGCTCGTTGAGGATACAGGCTTAAATCTCAGTTAGACAAACTTCTAGAATATCAGGAATTCGTACTCGTACTCTTTCCCACTAGTCGGCTCTCCATGACTGCTTACCAGGTTTTGAAGAACCTAACGTATACATTGCTCACCAAGAGCCTTGCATTGAACGAAATTGATATTCGATAAATCCGCTGCATAATCCTCGACTTGAATTTCTTTATAATGACAAAAAGAGAAGTAAAAATGGTGAGTCATGATCTCAGTCAGACTACTGTTCTGCCTCTTTCAGAAAAACTCAAAAAACGTCCCATGCGCGACGACATGTCTATTCCCTGTTGCATGATGCCCACCGTCTTAAAAGTATTCGGCTAATCCGTGAGACGCGACGAAATCATTGAAATGCTGTACAATGTCGTCCTCCTTTAATCTGGTAAAATTTCCGTGTTAATAATAATAATAATACACGGCCCTATTGTAGGCGAATCGACTTCTCCTCAAGCAGTAAACTGTCAGATCACCTCTTTGTTGTGTCTGATTCTCCCCTCTTCTGTGCCGTGACTGTGACTTCTGTCGTCTTGGTTATGGTAGCTACATCACCTAGAATGAATTCTTCGCTGCCTCCTGCGGAAGAGCCACGGTTGTGTGATGCCTGATTGACGCCGCTGCCAAGTTGTATTGTACCCTGCTTCGATTTGCCCCATGGTGTTAGCGAGTAAATTGATCTTGACTGATTCCCTGACTTGGCCGTGGAGCTTCTTTGCGTCTTTTCGGCGAAGTATTTGAAGAGTGGCGCCAGTGTTGGTATGCAGGTGACGATGATGCCCAGATTGTTCTCGATTGTGGACCACATGATAAGACTTGATGAGTCGAGGTAGTTGGAGAGCCTATTGACAGTCCGTATGCGAAGAATCTGAATAATTGTTATGAAGGTGCCGAGTGCAAAAAGTCCCAAAAGAGCAGCCTTCTTTCTTTTCTGGATTTGGCTTCGAAGTAAGACCGGAAAGGGCAGAAGCATTCTATTAAAAGTTAGTTTACGCCTTTGCTCAAGGGGTACACAACTTACACTGATACGTCAAAAAGAATTGTGAGCGACGCCATACTGGTGTAGACGGGAACAGCTTTCAAGCACTTGCCCCAGGTGATTGTTGGATCCCATTGTTTCGCTGCCTGCTTAAATTTAGCAAAGAGCAGCAAATAGCCCTCATTTTGGGACCTACTGGTTGACAGAGGTTGACCTGAACGAGGAGAAAAGCCAAGTGAAACATTGTGCATGTAACCATGACCACTATTGTAGCGTTTCGAGCTGAGCCTCTGGTCATAAATCGGAGATACGACAGCAATAGACTCATTTTGAATCCTAAGATACTGGTGATATAGCTGCTCACTCAATCAGCCATCAAATCAATCATTCGCTACCAGTGGCACAGCTTACAACGGCGCTCCTATATATTGCAACTGCCTTAATTAGCATTTGGTATCTGGTGTCAAGGAAAGATAGAATTTTACCAATCCAAAATTGTATATGTTCTGATCTGGCATGTCATTCAAGTGCTTCAATCCAAGACCCCATTTTGTCTCTTCATCGACGAGGTCAGCACAGAACTGAGTGGTGTGTAAGTAGAACGTACGAGCTATTGTCACAGCGGCAAAGCCGCAAGATGCTATCTATTGCAGAAGTTAGTACATAGGCGATTAGAACTGGCGAATGTCTATACTCACCCAAGTAGGGATCAAAGTCCAGTCATCTAGCAGTGCGTGACCCATCAGCCATGAGCAAATATCGGTTGGATTGGCGCAACAAAGCAAACTTACCAGCTCCCATCGCCTTGATCATCCGACCGCGAACATAGAATCGCAACAACATGACGACAAGTGATATTGACGTGAAAACGATTGCTATGGCGGTTATCAGTAAGCCGTCATTAGCAGCGCTGTCTGCTGTGCCAAATGTCCAACCCATGACGCCGCAGTCGATCCTGCTCAAAATAGTATTCGTTCAGGGAGCTTGGATACGTATAACGTCTCTCCATCCTCCCGAGAGGGAGATCCGTTCTTATTATTGCGACGAAACAGCAGAGCCGCCGAACCCGTTCCCAGGAGCAGAGGCAAGGGACTTGGCCTGAGACGATATTGTGCATCATCTGCATTTGGCCTATGGCGGCCTTCTTCCAGATGGCAAGTTCCGCGCAAAATCAAGGACTCTTCTAGCTGCCAGAGCAAGAGTGTCCCGCACATCCGTCCAAGCGATGGGGGTAGCGAATGCCTGGTCAAACCAGGGTGATGGGACGGAGAAAAGCTCGAGCACTGGTCACCAAGCAGACGGAGCAGCCTCCGTCACCCAACTGTGCTGCCGTCAGAATGTGCATGGAATTTGGACTGATATAAGATAGCTTTTGATTGGCATTGCTCCCATGGCCCTGACCAGCCCCAGCACCTCACGAGGGACGACAGTGGCGTCAGGGAAGAAACGTTCCGATCCCGGGCAAAGACTATGGACCGAACAAGGAGCAAACCCGGCCCGCCCCATGGCCCACGGAGACAGCTTTTAGATGGAGCCTAGCACAGAAGGGCCAGAAATCGACTCTTTTTCTCATATGCATACGACTTCAGGGACACGCACGCCACAGTCGGACTCGACCGGACCCTGCTTATCATTGCAGCTAGAAGAGTAAAATACCGCTTATGTGCCGGTGCTTGGTTTCCCAGAAGGGTTAGCGCTGCAAGGCACAGGCACGACGCTAGCAGGCCTGCTCCCTTATACCAGTTCTCTGGGAACACCTACCCCGGAGCCAAGCCTTTTCCAGAGATGCAACCGATCCGTGAAGCCAATCCCGCAGCGGCCGGAAATTGGCCGGGACGGCCCACCATCGAATGCGACTCTGTTGGCTAGCTCTCCGGGTCTATGCTAACCTCATCGCCACGCAAAGCGAAGCACTTGCGTGGACCTCAGGATGGGGTGTTGTTATAATGAAGGGCATGTCCTGTCAGCTACCTACCGCAGCCCAGCCCGTCTTCTCTACGCTACAGGTCCAAATGGCGCGTTTTACGCTCGTGCTCGCGTCCGCGCTCTTCTGCGCTACTTTTGCCAGTTGCCAATCTTCAAGCCGCTGCAAAACCTTCCCGGGAGACAAGGCGTGGCCGTCCAAGTCCGACTGGGATAGTTTCAACACAACAGTAGGCGGACGTCTGGTGGCGACTGTGCCTCTGGGAACACCATGCCACGGCTCGACCTACGACGCTGCTGCTTGTGACTATCTAAAGAGCCAGTGGCAGTACGAGAAGATTCAGTATGTACCACTTGCCTGCAAACTAGATGTCAAGACTAACTCCTCGCTAGCTATGATTCTTCCTCATCTGTAATGGCGCCTTTCTTTGCTAATCAGAGCTGCGACCCCTTCCAGCCACGTGAGCGTCCTTGTGAGTTTGGCAATTACGTGCGGTACGCCGTTGATGCCTCTGGGCCACTTGACGTCCAGCGAACCATCGCTTTTGCTGCGTCCAAAAACATTCGTCTCGTTGTGCGCAACACAGGTCACGATTACCTTGGCCGCTCTACCGGAGCAGGCTCATTGGCAGTCTGGACCCACCATCTTAAAAACATCAGCCTTATTAAGGCCTACAAAGACTCAACATATAGTGGCTCGGCCTATAAGCTTGGCGCTGGTGTCCAAGGGTTTGAAATCATGACAGCTGCACGGGACAATGGACTAGTGGTTGTTGGGGGGGAGTGTCCTACCGTTGGCATTGCCGGTGGATATACTCAGGGCGGTGGACATTCGGCAATCAGCACCAGCTTTGGCCTTGCTGCTGACAATGTTCTGAACTGGGAGGTTGTAACGGCCACTGGTAAGCTCGTAAACGCCAACAAGGTTGAGAACTCTGATCTCTACTGGGCCTTGAATGGCGGTGGCGGCAGCACGTATGGCGTGGTGGTTTCGGTGACTGTAAAGGCATTTAAGGACACTGTCTTCGGTGGCGCGTCCTTGTCATTCTTCACCACGGCCAACCCCCAAGAAGTCTTCTACGACGCAATCCAAGCATTCCACGAAGAGTTGCCTGCCATGGTCGACGCAGGAACCATGGTGGTGCACTACTTTACAACCTCATTTTTCATGATTTCCCCTCTTACTGCATACAACAAGACTGCGAGCCAGGTCAAGACCATCCTCGCACCCTTTGTCGCCCGACTTGATGCCAAAGGCGTGAATTATACCGCCACCTACAGCGAGTACAACACATATTATGGGCATTACGACAAGTACTTCGGCCCTCTTCCTCTTGGTAATATCCAAGTGGGTATTGCGCAGTACGGGACCCGTTTGATTCCGCGTGCCGTCGTGGGTCAAATTTCACAAACCTGGAGAGCCATTGTCGAGAAGGGCGTAACTTGGATTGGCGTCGGAACCAACGTTAAACCCTTTGGTTCTTCTAAAACAACATCAGTTCACCCAGCTTGGCGAGATGCCATTGTGCACGCCACTCTGACGCTGCCCTGGAATTTTACTGCCCCGTGGTCGGATGCGATCGCAACTCAGGTGAAAATGACAACAGAGATTATGCCTCTTGTCGAGGCTGCAACTCCTGGAAGCGGTTCTTACGTCAACGAAGCTGACTTCCGCCAACCAAACTTCCAGACAACATTCTGGGGTTCAAACTACAAACAATTACGGAGCATCAAGAGCAAGTGGGATCCTTCAGACTTCTTCTATGCCACGGTCGGTGTTGGTAGTGAGGTGTGGTCTGTCCAAAATGATGGACGTATGTGCCGTGCAAGCTAAAAGATAGAAATATTTGATCAACGCAGAAAATGAAATGAGATAACCTTAGTCTATATATATTAATTCCAATAAAATTCGGCAAGTCTTGCGTCTCAAGTAGAGAACTTCTGTTGTTTTTTCCACTGTGATACCTAAAAAAAATTGACAAGTGATGTGTTGCTTTTCTCTCGCACTGCTATGTCGCTCAAGTGAACAACACCTCCGAACATAATGATCTCCACTTTGCTTGGCTGATTGGCATCTCAGCCTCGCATACCACAGTTGTGGTCCTTCAAGCGCCCAGGAAGGAACTAGGCTGGTCTGCTATCGGAGAATAAAAATATATTGGAAAGGTTGCTGATGCCTTTACCCAAACGAGACTTATTTTAGATTAACTCGATCCAACGGCGCCATGTCCTTCTCGTTCTGGTCATTCTATCACATCCTTGGCCCATAACTCTCACCAAGAACTCACTTAACCCATCAGTAACGTTGGATTGTGCATTGCTGCAGCGCACGTATCGTTTTGATATGTTCGTCACGTTGCTCATTTTTCATTGAAAAATATCCCCATCTCTTCCTTTCTCTTTGGCAAAATTCTTTTTGAGAAGATACAAAGAGTCTGCGCTACGCATGCAAGGTGCCTCTTACCATGATGCTCATAGCTAGAGTTCTTTTTGGAAAGTGAATAGTGAGATTCAGAAACAATCTCAAGAATATCATACTCTACTCGATGTGATTTCGAAGTTGTTTTGGCTATGTGACAGCTAAGACAACGGAGAACAGTAGTGGATATTAGACGAAGTAGGACAGGGATCAAGAAGCGGAGATCACCGTTTAGGTACTTCAACCGACAGGCTTTGTGAGATCTTGATTCCAACTATCGGTAGACGTTCTGGTACAATCTCGATGCCTGCTTAGTAGGGCTTGGAAGCATATGCGTCGGTTAGACGAGTCAGGCGAGATTGAGGTGTTGCCATCATAGGACAAATCCCGGATGATAGGTGAATTGGCGTACTAAGTTGTCCGTACCCCACTTTCATATTCGCAATTAATATTGCTTCTTACGCATCTCTAAGCGAGTTTGTTAACTGCATGCGTTTGAACATACATATAACAATCTCGGCGATTTGCGTCGTTCCGCCTCTGGCACTCGCCACAGCTTCCGTTTTCTGGGAAATGAAGAAGCGCTGTCAAGATTTTTTACAAACATACGCGATTACTGTTTGGTATTGGCTACACTATTGGATAAAGGTGCAACCTGTTGAATTTAGCAGAATACAATGGCTAAGCAAACCTTGGACTTAGTACATGCTCATCGCTTGAGATGGCCACTCGTCGCGTCCTCCAAACTATCTGAGCCCTTTTTGAAAAGTCTAGAAAATGTCCACGGGAAACCAGCGTCATATTTCGGTTCCTACGACTGGACTGAACGACGAGAGTGCCCCTTTGGAGCATCAAGACACCGTAGTAGCATGTCCAACACTTCGTTCACTTTCTGCAAATCAATCCTGTGTCCATGGCCTCCCTTGATCAGTGATGTTACGAGTTATCTCTCTGCCGGCTGCGCTCCTAGATCATGGCATGGTTCAGGAAGGTTATCTCCCACTCTGTACCTGTGCATTTGCTTAGTAACAAAAAAGCTCAAGAGATCTACATAGGTTCGTTGACTGCTCCAATGACTGCGTTCGTATGTAGCCTCCCAAGTCAAGAGTGGCCCAAACACGTGGCTTATGATTTTCTCGTGGTGGGCTGCAGATCTCGCACCAAAGTCCGGGGAGGCGGTGAGAAAGATGAACGACTTGCGAAGATAAGCGGTTCATCTTGATAAAAGAGACCCTTGTATCATCTTTGATCTTCTCCATTCAATTTACTAGTGGGTGCATTAGTCCTCGTCCTGCATCTGCCATAGATTTTATCGTGGCGTCGGCATGCGATCGAGCTGACAGGGTGCTTTCACGTTTGTCGTCGAAGTTTTATGAATTTCTTTTTCTTGCATCGTAGTCGCTACAGTTAGGAGGGGCTTCTTTAGGGAGTACTCGAAGAGAAGCCATGCACTATCATTTTAGCTGCATGTTTCTTAGTGCCTTAACAGTGACTTGATATATGCTCGCTTCAGCAACTTCTCAATAAAATTTTACAGATAATGTTTATTGCATCTAATTGAAGACAGATGACTGCTCTGCATCCGGCACCTTCTTAGCATCGGCAGCGGTTTCCTCTGTACTAGATTTTTAATAGCTCAATAGGTATTCAGCCATAGGCGGCTAGAAGCTCACGCCTGACCTTGCATATACTTGCAGAAGCCTGGCCAGCAGGGGGAAATGTCGGCTACATGCATGTTTTGTTCCTGAAGCATAGAACTGCCTCCTACAGCATACCACAAACTCTCGAGCTGAGTCCAGCTTCGACTGTCTATTTATGATGGAATATCCTGGTCTCTTTGGATGCGAGTTCCATCACTGTGCCCCAGAACTACCATGTTTGGACTTCACATCACAGGAGAAGATTTCATATCAGTGTACTACTCCATCGGAGAACTGAAGATTAAGACATGGAAGCAGAAGGCGAAGATCTGCCGCCCATGCCGCCCTCCGTCCATTTACGTGCGGGAGCAGGAAAACGTGGAAGGCGTCGGACGGCAGGCCAGAAGTAAGCCGCGGCCTCGGGAATCTGTATTGTATTTACCGAGAAGAGCATGGGGCTGCGTCCATGTCCGCTTCTGGTGATACCGTGGGAACTTGCAGCGAGACTTTCTCTCTCTTTCGTGCTACCAAAAAGCATCAAGGCAGCGCTGAACATCTCTGATAAGCGATAGTGCGATGCCGCGCTCATATTTGGACGTTTGTTCGGCCAATTTCGACGTCGTGAGCCGTGGCACAAGGGTGAGCAGATTGAAAGGCGCGAAGGACGGCACTAGCCACCACGCTAGTACAATGAATGATACGACAAGCGGGTCGGAATAATGCGCGCGCAACTGCAGATACGAGGCTGCGAACCACTAGCAGATTTTAGTGACTGACGATGCCTTTCTCCGCTGACAACGGGCCGAAAGGAAATGTGGTGGGATCGCGTCTGCGCCATGTGACAGCCGTGATCCCGCAATTGCAGGTGGCGCGTGGGTTTTCCTGCACGTGGCAGCCTTCCCTTGACAGGCAGGCGTTCCTTTTTACGTGCGTAAGGTCTTTTTCCACTTGTTATCATCGTCTATTTAAAATCCTGGCTGAATGACTGACGGAGATGCTGACATGTGTGCTCAACACACCCGATCTCTTGAAGAGCAGCGCACACAATTAGATTCATCCAACGCGCAACAAATTAGTATTCCTGCACTACGAAATCATCCTTGCACCATTCCGTTTCCTTCAGCTCGAGCATCACGGGATCCACTTCACGCGTGGGCGACCACCTACCCTTGTTTCGTGCCGTCTCGGTCATTGCCTTGCCTCTCTGTACAGCCTACCCTACATGCAAAGGCTCATTACTTGACCTGATCAGGAATGGGAAGCCGCCAAGAGACCTCACTGAGATATCATTCAATGTGCAGCCGTCTCACGTTCTGGTGTGTACTCTTATCAGGGTCCTTTGTATCGACAACATCAATTAAATATCAAAGCACATGCCAACTGTCACCTCTTGCTCCTTGACAAGAATATCGTGCTAGACAATAGTCCTAATGTCGGAACATGACTGATGGCCAAGTTTAGGCTGATCCGCCGCTAAAATATCGATGAATACATGTAGCGATGAACGCGTGATTAACTGCAGAGCTGAAAAGTTAAAAATGACTGCTATGATCTCAAGAGCACAGAAGCAAAGCAAACTATACCCATTAGATCCAACATGACTCGTTGTCGAACATCTTGTCGAAATTCCTTGTTGTGAAAAACATGGTTAGAAAGTTGTTCCTTTGCACATATCGTGACTTCGTTTCCAGGTGTTTTGGACTACATTTGTGATTTTGGGACCAGCAATAGTAGATAAGACATGAGTTATAGCGCAATTGCATAATTTAGATCTATGAAGAGTTTTCAAGATGCAATTTGTTACACAATTGATTGTCCACACTAGATAGTTTTTAATGGATTAACCTAACTGAGTACGTAAACGACGACTTTCCAGGTGGATGTATCTGATCTGCTATAGCGACATTTCTTGATACTGTGTGCTTGCCGTAGCTACCAATAGTGACATGATCACAGCGCCATGGTTCTCCCTTTGACGCATTAGACACACAGGGACTCGGATTTCGTTGGCGTGGCTCGTACAGAAATTGCTCTTTAAATGAGTACGCGGCACGGACTAAGTACCATCATGCCAGGCTGTCGTATTTTTACTGGTAAATACGATGTATCATTCATTTGTGTAGCTGAGATTTGGTTGGTAGCCCCCCTATCCAACAGATCAAGTCGACGTAAGAAAGCATCACCCAGTGTTTAATTCAGGACGAGTTGAAAATAAAAATTCATTGTTAGTGAACTTTTCAGTTATCATGATTAAACAGTGAAATCTTATCATACCAAATTTGAGGGCGTATCGTACATTTTGGAGGATATTGGAAAGATGTTATTGTCTACAACTCGCACGCTATGATGATTTTGGCTCTACCGAATATAAAGTAATACAAACAGCTCAAATTATGATGAATCTTAGTACGAAAAAGTCGTTCAATTTGGAACTGTTTTATTTGAAGGATGTCAGTATCTGAGTGTTTCAGTACGAGTTTGCAATACAACTGGTTCTTCGAGCCTTGGCACCTTCCTAAGGTTAAGTTCACTAAAATGAGAACAGTATTTGTATTTTTTATAAGCATTGCACTCTAGAACTCTAGAATATATACCAATCGGCTATAGTATAAGCCGTTGCTGTTGTTAACAAGTGACACCGTTGATCCCTTAGCAAGCATGATGATTCGTAAGGTAGCATTTACACTTGTCCTACTTTCAGTTGAACTGGCAACCGCACATGAAATTGCCAAACAGATGTGATCTAATTGCTTTGACGTTCTTATACCGATATCTAGTAGTGGTTTGGGAGAACCTTTCAATACTTTTCCCTCTTATGACCTCTGAATTACTTACGGATATCATTCATTAGCCAGCCCAATATTTTTTACTTAATTGTTATCTCATGTTTGGTTTCAAACTGGATATCATACCGAACCATCGATATTACATCCTTTCGGGTAAATTCATGATATAGCGATTGATATGTAACTTCTACGGAAATACCTCGCCTTTGCACCTATTGAAGAACTAGTACTTCAGAATAATTTTCGCAGTGCATCGCCCAGCAGGATCAATCCACTCGACCAAGTACCGTGACGAAATTGCCACGCTATAGCTTTACTCTGTTGCAGCAGGCAACTAAAAAGAACAAGAACATACTTTACATTGGATCTTCGTAGAATAGTTATATTGTATTCTTACAATAGTGTTCCTGCTGAAAGCACACCAGGCTTGTGGGCACATCTTCACCTACCATGACTAGCTCAATCAGCTGGCCTGCTCCACTGTTGGATTCTCTCATCATCTTCTCAGAGGACAGTTTCGATACTGTAGTTTACTGTCAATCTTTGAAGGGCAATCACATCGAATGATTTGTCGTAATTCATATTCGACGTGACACGTTTGTGTCAGCGAAGCCATCGGACTGAAAAATCTTGCCTCCAAGTCTGTCAGTGAAGAATTCACAGATGTCGACATAAATCAACATGCACCGACATGCCTAACGGAGCAAGTCTTTTATCTTATTAAAGAAATAAATTCTGCGTTAAGTAGTCTCCCGTAGTTTTACAGTCGACACTGAGTTTACGGCAAATGCTGCTAAGTTCCTTGAACATAGCCGATACTGTGAGCATTGATCTCATGAGAGGCTACGGACCAATGGCCATTGCAAACTGAAAACCGGCTCAACACCACAAACCTTGAATATTACTTCACCGGAGAGTGACGCTTGCCACGGAGTGAGACTTTCATACCGAAACAGTAGGTTGAGCCCACCGACCACAGTGTATAAAACACTACTAGGAATTACTTGAGTAGTTATGGTAGAGTCATGCACATAAGATCTGGACTTTGCATCTGCCGCGAAGCCAATTTAGACTCGATCAAAAGTTTGGGTCTGGTCTTCAATCTCCAAATGAATCATTCAACAGCCTCATAAGAAAATCTGAGCACTTTCTAAGTAATTCAGATTTTCAATTTATTGGAAATGATTTGAAGCTCAACGTCTTAGTTCTCGTAGCAGTGCTAGCCATAGGTGCTGCGTTCTTTTAAACATTCAATGTGCCGATATTAGGTCGCACGAAACTTCGAGCTGTTACGAAATCGTGCTTCTAATTTTCTCTTAGAATTCACTTGCTCTTAAATTTCTATTTGCGGGCATATTTAGAGAGTTGATTGCAAAGTCAAGTCATTTTAATGCAGAAGCTCTCTTTTTAACTAAAAACTCCTCTTGTAGACAACATCTCGTCCTGCATACATGTCGTTATTGCTTCTTGGAGTAGCTTCGCTTAGAGCTAGTTGTGTCTCTGTGGCAGTGTCTCCCTCATGCGAAAAAGTAATCCTTATGTCGTTGAATGGTCACATTGTCAGCACACGGCTCTATCTAACTGTGCCATGCAAGCCAAAAAGGTACTATGATATATTGTCTGATAGATCACGAGATGGAACAGTACATTTCCTCCGTGAATAAGTTAACGGGATTCTGCTACACGTTAGGTGGACAAATCCTAACACGAATCTCCAAAGTCTTGTCTCTTATCAAAACTATTCTAAAAGACGCGATTTTCGCTCGTTTACAAATCTAGTGTGAGAAGAAAGTTTGGTTACATAAACTTATGTGCTTGGATATTCATTCAGTTTAAATAAAAAATAAAAGTGAAGCTTGAATTTTGACTACGAGTCTTGCTCAGTAGCATCGCACCGCGGTCGAAGAAGAAGATCATTGGTAGAAAACCTAAAATTTTCCTCGAATTCTTAAATTTTAAATTCACCTGAGTCTTGTATTGATCACAAGATTCCCCAACTCATTTTTCAAATCCTTTTAGTTAGTTTGACAAGATACTATTGCTCATCATGTTTGGCATTCAGACGAGTAGGTAGCTTGTTATGTCGTGTGGAGCATATTAAACTACGAGTACTACAGCCTGAGATCGAATTTTTTTTGGGCTGTGGGAGTTTACAATTATTATGTTATATTGTTGGCGTATATTTGGTCTAACAGAGTAGAGAGCATCTGAAGAGTCTTTCGTTAGAAAATTGATCATTACCTATTTATAGTACAATGTAGTACAACCCCTAATGCAGCAGGTACATATTTGCCATGAGTCACTTTTCGAATTAACTATTGAATATAGGTTAATTCTTCATACAGGTGCTAAACGAGTAATCGAAGTAATGACTGTAAGATTTCTGGACAAGAAGCAAGCTATCTTATTATAATGCGAACCGGAAATCTGGGTGCTTATCACCCAGTCCCTTCAAACTTTCGTCGAGTACTTCCGGCATCTCTGCTCTCTTCTTATCACGAATCTCATTCTCACGCTTGCATCCAAACCACGTTACAGTGGCGGCCAAAGCTCCCATACAAGCCAACCCTAAACCAGTGCTGAACCCAGTATGGAACTTGGGCGCTTCTTTGAACAAAAAGACGTTTGAACTGACGAATGCGCCTGCGGTACCGAAATTAATGATAGCTGCAATAGCCACCGCCCGTTGGTATCCACTCCCTGTATTAATAGATACCCAGATAATTGATATCGGCATCGCAAGGTAACAACCACATGCGATGAAGAACATGCCCATATAACGCACTTTTGGGCTTGCAGGGTAAACTATTTCGACAATAAGACCAGAGGCAAGCACAGCCCAACCTAGCAGGTAAAAGTAGTAACGACGTTGCAGCCACTCACTCATGTAAGCGAAAACTACAGAAAAGACAGCGCCAACAAGATACACAGGGATAGTGTGGATCTGAGCTTGTGTTGCGGTGTAGCCGAGGCCCTTCAGAATAGTCGGTTGGAAATTTGCAAGGGAGTTTGCGTTTTCCGTTACGCCGAGATTCATGGCAACACTTAGATGATGTCAGTATGGTGATAGATCATATGGAGCTCGAGTTGTGCCTCACCCAGCCCAGATTTTCCAATCTTTGAGGTAATGAAGAGCTTTTTTGAAATTTATGTCATCCTCAGCAACATGACCTCCGTCAGCTCTGATACGAGCAAGTAATAGCGCGTGGTCATCTGGCGACAAAAAATTGCAATTCTCAGGAAATGGCGGCACGACTGGCCAGCATGCTACACTAACAAAAATGGTCACACAGCCCTCAATGATGAAAATCCTATCCACTCAGTCAGCCACCAGTCTACTGCTTTGTATGTAATGAAAGATTTGAACTTACCACCTCCAGGCAGCATATCCAGCGGTACCATCCATTCTCGCAATCAGAGATGATACAAAGCCGTTGATGGCTCCGGCGACGATACCTGCAGTACAGAAGAAGACGAAGCGAGTCAAATACTCAACTCTGGTGTAGTATGCACCAATCAGGTAGGCGGCACCAGAGATATAAGCTGCTTCAGCCATACCCTCCAAAAGGCGACAAACCACAAGTTGCTCCCATCGCTTCACAAGGCCACATCCTATGACAGTTATGCCCCAGCCGAACATCATGACGCAAAGTGTCTTCGGTCCATACTTCTTGAACGCAATTTGCAACGGAATACCAGCCACTAGGTATCCAAGATTAAAGACCCAGACACATATGTTAAACCGTTGACCAATGAGTTTCAGCTCTTTTTCCATGCCTTGAATTTTTGCATTTCCGATGTTGGCTCTTGAGCACCATATTAGCCTTCAGACAGACTAGTTGTATGTACAACTTCTTACCGATCAATGAAGTTCACAAGGTACAAAATCCAAAGGACTGGTAATATTCGGAGGTCGAGCTTTCGCAACAGTCGCCGCTCAGCACCGCGGTCGAAAGGAGGCTCAAGTGAGGACAGCACAGGACACGGTGATGAGTCCCGAGCAAAAGCGCCTTTTTCTAGAGAACCTACATCAACCATTGTGAAAACGAAGTATGTGATTGGAAGAAATAGACAAATGCTATCAATATCGTCGCACAATGAGATGATGGAATGTCTATTGCAAATTTAAACGATGAATGACCCTGCAAGGCAAAGTAAACTGAGGATGAATACAAAAATCATAAGATGACACAGTATTTTCGATTCTGGATATTTCTCAAATGGAAGTTATAAGTGGGGATAATAGCCACCGATCAAAGTACTCCAGGGTGTTGGAGTCAGTCGCTCGAGAAGCTGCATAATTTTCGGAGAATGGGGTGATATCAAGGAATGTAACCCACTAGGTATTCGCCGTAGTAAACCCGCAGATGTCTAGGACAAGCAACAACTGAAATGTTCGAGAATCAGTAATGTCAGCACATCCCTATGATTCTATTGGTTTTTTGCAGTGGCACCACCATGTTTACCCGTGCTAGCTTATAATGCTGGATTCAAAACAAGACCCGCTAGGGCGTCGACTAACTACTTGGTTCCTACTACGCCACATCATAATACCGCAAGTTAAGGAAATACTTAGTCATTATATAATTGGCAAATCCTATTCGGTCGCAGTACTTAGATCTTAGCCTATCATTGTGCTACAGTTTCGGAGAACTACTCGATTTTAGCATTGGCCCGCTGCCAAACCTTGGCGCGATCCAAGCATTCGGGCTCCTTCGCAACGTTGTGTTCCTTCGGCAGCGGCATAAACTTCCCCGTTGACCCCAGTCCGTTATTTGAACTCGCTTGCATACTGTTTGAAACTTCAATGTGGATTTATCAAGAGATGTTTGCAAAGGAATGCGCTTATCACGGTGAAGGCACCCATGGAAAAGTTCAGTAATATGATCGAGTCATTACAAGCTATCTGGTATAGAGTTGGACGCCGTATCAGACAAATCCAAACTCAGTACTGGAATCTCGAGCTCAAGCAGCATTTCGTCAGGCCAAGTTTCGTCATGCAGTTCAAACATACAAGAAGAATTCACTACGTTGATCGCAAAATTCATACTGCGACGCTGAAGTAGCAGATACGCCGGACCTAGACACGGTGAGGGTGTTGATGCAACACGGAGACGCTCGAGCAGGCTAATCTCGCTAAGAGAAATATCGATGCTGTCTTGCATCTTCATCGCTTAGGGCGACATGGACGGTTCGGTCCGAATCATCCTTCCCTCATAACCCATGCTCAAACGCACCTCAACTGTACGTAGATACTTTCAGTGGTTATTCAAGAGCTCCTGAAGAGTCTAGACGGCTCTCTTGCTGAGCATTCAGAACTGTGACATCTGAAAACAATGGCCCGTAGTGCAGCACATTATACTCGGTCGCTCTATATCACCGACTTGGTACACGGAATGATCCTTCTCTGCACAGAGTGGGACAGTCTATTACAAATTGTCATTCCAGCACTAGCTTAATAAATCTGCACAGATTTTTTCTTTGATTCAATATTGTGACGCTCTTCTTGCTCAAGGATGGTCCATAAAGTTAACCTACAAACAAATCGACGCTTCGGCACAATATGATCTTCACGGCTTACCCTGAGGAACAGAGGGATTTACGATGGGTCACTGTCACGCTTACCGTATTAGCAACGATACTGCTGATGATCAGAATGATCACCACGATGAAGCTCAGAGGGTGGCTTGGTATTGAGGATGCTTTTGTGATGGCGGCCAATGTAAGAAGTATAGCATCATCGAGTTGGTTTCGCTGATCAAAACAGTTCTTCCTTATTCTTCTCGCAGCATTTATATACAAATCAACGACTTATGGGTTCGGGATGCGGCTCGAAGACATCAAAAAAACCGGAGGCAACGTTACAAAAGCGATGAAGGTCAGTCAAAACTCCAGATCAATTCTTCTCCAAATTATTTGGCCCAGCTTCAGCCTTCCGACCAACAAAATAATCAAGTTTTGCCGTTTTCATAACTTCGACACTGGATGTAGGTTTCAGCGGTCTCCGTAACAGTATCTTCTCGGTCTAGTATTGAAAGCGGCTTGCAACCAAACCATCTAACACACCAACTACAGTACTTTTGGTTGACCCAATCCTTCTATACGCTCACAAATGGCTTCAATAAGATGGCTTTCCTGGCCTTGTATTACCGTATTTTCCCCATGAAAGGGTTTCGACAAGCGTGCATGGTCATGATGGCAATATCAGTTGGCTGGACTGTTTCGTATCTCTTTGTCTGTATCTTTCAGTGTACGCCAATAGCCCGAGTATACAACCGGGCCATTCCTGGAACATGCATCAATTTTGCTTGGCACCGGTGAGTTCTTTTCCATTAAACCATAAGGGCTTTGATTAAAGATTGTGGAGTATTGGAATCTCTGTCAACAATGTAACACCTAGCGCTGACTTTTAGGATAGTTGGTCTAACGCGACTTTGAACCTATTGACAGATGTCACTATCTTCATCCTACCCATGCCTGTAATTTACCGCCTGAACATGTCAAGCAGCTCGCGCATTGGCCTCTTCCTAATTTTTTCTGTGGGGTTTTTTATCTGTTTGACTACAGCACTTCGCATGGCCACGCTCCCCTTGACTCTCAAAACCGGAGAACCAACTTGGACATCCGCACCGACCAACTTGTGGAGTTTCATCGAAGCCGCGACAGGTGTTATCTGCGCTTGTTTAATCAGTTTGCGCAAGAGTATTGGAGCCCTTTGGCCTGAGAAATGGTGCAGTCTCAAGGTAGCATCGTCAAGACAATATCAGAAGTATGGGAGTGAAGGGCTTCATGCCCCTGAGATATCTCGTACGCTAAACGGGGCTGAAGGTGGAAATACAGTTTCCTATCCTCTTCGTAAATTGAAAAGTGGAGGAAGGGGGAGGTTGAGTACGCATGCGTCAATAAGTCCGTCCGAGAGCCAGGTACAAATTATTGAAGATCCAAAGGAGCAGGCACATGTCACGACGAACAGGATCAGAAGCGAGAGCACGACAGAAAGAGATGATATAATCTTACAAGGTATTACAAAGACTACGGATATTAAGATAGTAAGATATTGAAGCAAAATTACCAAAAGTCGAATTCAATTGACAAAATAAAGACCTTCAAGGTTTAGCATGAGATTTATCAACAACCAAACTTTCTTCGCCCATGGTTTCGCGACCACCTCACGACTAACAGATAACACCACGAACTGAAAAGAATGAAAAATTCCATACTGCTCTTGCGTGAGAATCTGAACTAACGTTTGACAAGTCCCAGTTGCTCACTTGATATCAGGTGAACAATTACTACCATGTATAAAGAAATAACGCCTTCTTTTATATATGAAACTAATGAAGTGATATAATATAGAAAATAGGGTTTATCTACTTATGGCTCGCTGGTGTAATGCCAGGGCCAATATAATTCTCATCCGTTAGTCAAGTATCGAAACTAGATTTTTCACTTTTTCACATTTTCACAAGACGCTTCATTGCTACCAGAAAGAGTCCCACTAGTGTGGTCCTCTTCTTGTGCTATCATCTAAACAAGCCTGCACAAGTGAGCATTTATGTCTCGACAGTCTTTTCATTTGATAAAACATCTTGCAGCCTCCTAAAGTAGAAAAAAATGGACAAGAAAAAAGAAATACAGTTGTCGATCAAGGATCCAATCGAATATGGGTCGACAATGTAAGCAGAACAAGGGACATCCTAGCTCATCAATACTACGATCTTACTGTTTCCTGTGCTGTTGGGTATAAAACATCAAACAATCTAAGCTAACTTCTCGCTATCACTCAAATTACAATCACGATGCTATGCGGTAAATTAACCTTTGCATATTGAAGACACCAACACATTTCCATTCACTCAGGATCCATTATGAGCTGCAGAGGGCCAGCTCATGTCGTACGGTCGAGCCTTGTACAGGATTGAGGTTTTATGAAGTATATGGCGAACTTAAACATTATGATGCAAGTTTAATTTCATTTTAAATCTCTATTCAGAGTTCCATCACGAATGGATAGTGCCAAAGGCGTCTATGAGGATTTAAGAAATTTTGAATCACTCTTCAGTATCTTTACTTCTTTCTCATCGATTGCTTTATACCGGATTGACTGATTATCCCCGTAATATATGCATTCCTTCAGTCTATCTCTTTGCAACTGCGTTTCCCTGATTATCTCATTCAATACTAAATATGTGTAAGCTAGGCCCACTTAGCCGTCCGCAATAACAATCTCTGGCTTAAAGTGAATGTCTGTGAAACGCCGAGCTTGTACAATCCAACAGAAAATACTGCTTTTTAAAGTTGCTATTTGCATTTGCGGTTTTTAATTTTGATTGACAAACTCTCGTTTTTTGTTTTTTACATTTAGCCTTTGTGCGTCAGTAGTCAACCTTGAAAGATTTCCAATTGTTATCTAGTGAGAAAAGCTTCCATGGTTTTTACGGCAATGAATCGGACGAAATATTTGAGATAATAAAACCTGAAAAACATGATGCTGTGTTGAAGGAGACGAATCGGGTGCCTTTGATCACCACATTCCTTTTTTCCTCGGGCCGAATGTATGAAAGCACAAAATGCTGCTCGCAGCCATACAAAGTGTAAAATTATATGAAAAATCATAGGCGCCAGAGGTGATGCAAATCTTGTGATGTTTCTCGGCTAGGTTGCAGGTCAAGAAGAAGGGTGAGATTGCGCACTGACGTTTGTGTGATGTGATCAGAGATAGGCGAGAGGGCAACGGGACGCTCGAACGCGCCTGAGGACTCCTCACCAATGGCAAATTATTTTAGAGACTGTTGCGTGGTATGCTCCTACTAAGAGAACAGCCACTTACTGTACCGATACAATGGCTAAAATACAATAAGCGTTGCCGTGCAAAGTTCAAGTGAAGTCATTGATGTCAAATGTACACCTTGTTCGATCCGATTGTAGAGCCCAGTCGTCGACGAAGAGTATGAGCTTGGGTAGATATGTGATCGTGTTACGCAACGAGACGCAGAAAGCTCTCTAGATTACTTCACATCCCATTAACAAAAAATTGTAAATCAAATTCATTTTCTCAAAGCTCATGAAATTCAAAAAGGTATCAATCAATCCACAAACAAACCGCACACTACTATTAGCACCTCAAGCTGCGAGTTGATCTGCCCACACAATCCAACTTCTTCCCCCTGAACCTGGCGCTGGGCATCCGATACAGACATAATATTCTCTGCCCGTGTTTGCGCCCTTCTGAGTTACTGCAAGCTGTGTTCTCTGTGCTGAGCTGCAGCTACGGCAAGCTGGCATACGTGGCCGATAGATTTGGGCCGGAGGGGCCACAAGGGTCGTCTACAGGAAATTAGGGTGTGAATCTAATGAAATGACAGAAGAGGGGGGACGACGAACTGTATGATAAGTGGTGTTGATTATGGTTGTCTTGGGCTTGCGTGAGAAAAGACCCATTGTGCGCTGATTATGACAATGGTTTAGTAGCTGACTGATGATATGTTAAGACTTTGGAGAGCCGAGGATAAGTTTAGTAGCCGATACTTTCTGAAAAGTAGGGGATATGGCAACACTTGTACCCAGTGTGCACTGCCGGCAGGGTTGTTCGTGAGCGTACCGCCCAACTGCACGCGGATAAGCCACGGAACGGCAGGGGTAGGCGAAAACCAATGAGCTTTGCTCATATCCCCGAATAGTAACATCCAAAGCGCTTTGCAGGATGATGAGCATTTCTATCGTTCGATCGGGCTTAGATGTTGCAGACATGCAGTAGTGCCTAGTGGTACGCAGCCTCGTGGGCATAACAGAGAGCTTGTATTTCGCGAGCGACGACAAAACTCTGAGAATTCGAAGGACTTGATCAGTGGGAGTATTAGGACATGATCAGGCATGCCAACTGTTTTTATACAATAACGTCGAACTCAATGCGGATAATTTCTCATTAGTTGTACAGTTGCGCGTCGGGCCGAGCCTTCAGGTATGAGTGAGTACTACTGGCTGATTGGCGCCACCACACCAACAGAAAAATTGGAAACACTTCTTGCATGAGCCAAGAAAATAATACTGGTTAATATCCGGGCCAAGTGGAAGGTCGTAAATTGATATCTGCGTTTGAGGCGTTGAGCTGACCTGTGGGACTTGACGGAAATAAACATTTTGGGGCCGTGGAAATCCGCTTGCTCACATCTATTCCAGAGTGAGGACTTGTTTGCCGTTCAACTGCTCTTGCAGTTGACTAAGTAGAGTAACCCTCTCTGAATAATCGTTTGCGAGTGCAAGGGATTCAAATGCAGTTGCAGCGGTACGTGAGCGAAGTGAAATAAAGGATCGATCAAATTCGCATCGCTGCAGGTGCAAATTTCGTACGATTGATAATGGACGAACAGGAGCTACTTTTTGCAGTTCATGTGGCGGGACGTTGATAGAAATTGATGAACTTCAAAAAACGAGACTGGTCTATTGGTGTGCCGAGAATGTCTCACCCAAAAGAAAGAGTCTCATAGTGTTGCAAGCCACATTAGGGATCAGCCTGCGGTTGCTGGGACACAACGGGAAGTAAAGACCTAGGCGCTCGATTCCGTTGCAGAAGTCGCCAACAGCTACCAAATGGTTCATGTGTATGGGAAAGTGAATCTAGGGGACGACATTGTTGTCGCATAATTATTGCACTGCGAGAGCATGCACTATCAAATTGTCAGAGGTGAGACTATATCCACTTTACATTTTATCGCTGTAGTTCGCAATACGCAGCCATGCGCAGTCTCGGAATACTGCGGGTGACGCGACGCGGCAAATTCGCGACTACAACCTAGCTGAGCTCAGATTTAACTGCGAGTACCTAGACTTCGGCCAGCCAGTTCTCTTGTCCAGAGAGTATGAACGAATGATGCGTAGGTATCTGATCAATTCTAGCCACACGCAGTGGCTGATTGTTGAGAAGCGGGGTTTCATCAGCCCTTCGGAGCGATGAGCACCATGGGAACATTCACGCTTGGTACGCACATTGATCGTTTGTTGTGGTTTTCACTGCAGAAAAATCAAGGCAAATATGGCAAGCACTAATTCTCACAACATCGCATTGCTGATTGATGGCGACAATGCATCGCCCAAAATCATTGCCGGCCTCATGACCGAGATAGCCAGCTATGGCACAGCCAGCGTGCGACGCATCTATGGCGACTGGACGAGCCCTTCCTTGAAAAGCTGGAAGACATGTCTGCTGAATTACTCAATCATTCCGATCCAGCAATTCGCTTACACTACGGGAAAGAACGCGACCGATGGCGCTATGATCATTGATGCCATGGACTTGCTGTACACTGGTCGCTTCTCCAGTTTCTGTCTTGTCTCCAGTGATAGCGATTTCACGCGCCTCGCCGCCCGTATCCGTGAACAGGGCGTCACTGTGTACGGCTTCGGAGAGCGAAAGACGACTACAGCATTCATTGCTGCCTGCGACAAGTTTGTATACTTTGATGTTTTGAAGATTCCTGAAGAGCCGTCTGTCGCACGTCAAACTCCTCAAACATTACCTCTAAAAGTGACTGATATGTCACCACTGGAATCTACTGTCCGCTCTCACGGAGTTGTGCACAAAGAATCATCAAAACGACCGCTTGACCAAGCGGCGCTTGAAGGGCTGGCAAGGGCAGTCGAGAATAGTATTACCGATGCGGACAATTATGCCAATCTCGCTGATGTTGGCCACTACCTGCGCAAGATCTCACCCGACTTGAATGCGCGCAATTATGGCTACGATCGCCTTCGGGAGTTTGTAGAGGCGTCCGGAATTATAGATCTGAAGTGGAAGAACATGGGAGACAATCCTCCAGTTGCCCTAGTCTGTCTCAAAAAGAAGACATAATAAAGCTCTATTTTCTGCGGACTTTTTTTCGGTTGAGCCAAAAAATTGTTTCCCAGTCAAAGCAACCGATAGAAATGATAGCACTTGTGTTCAAGACAATGTCAGGAAAAAAGAGCATGAGGAGAGGGAGAAAATGGGGCGAGCATGCACGCGCATAGGTAGCTCAGTGATACTTTTATTATCAAATACATCTATGAGTTACTAGAAATAAAATCGGATATGTCACGAAAGTTTAGGAGATGAGCTTTCACAAATCGCAGTGACCGCTAACTTGTCACTTGGGTTCGTTTACCTTCTCAACGCCTCGCGATGAAAACTTACCTATCCAGTCTATATAGCGCTGCGCGCATTTCCTACTAGTAGGATTAATGTAGCTTTCGCTGCTAGATTAGATGGACCCGACTAGTAGTTAAAAATATTGATACGGTTGTCACGAAAAGGTGTGGAAGTTGAAGAAGGGAAAATTCTAATAGTAGAGACATCACCTGAAGGTTTTACAGATTCTTAGAGACTGCTACTGTATCTTTTGGGGTTAAGGGTGGCCACGGACTAGGTAATGTGACAGGATTTACGACTGTATTTCACGTCGCGATGAGCTGGCAAATACCAATCACTTCAATAACTATACTTCCTATCCTCCACCACGAGGAATGCGAGGCCAGACTTCTCATCAGTCACGAATCAAACAACTTGAACGGGAAAGCGTATCATCTCACACTCTCACCGATGCCAAAGCGACCAACCAAATCTTATCGCATGATGCAATTGCCTGCGTGGCTATGTGACGAAGTTTTTCGGTTACCGCCACAATGTTCTACTGACTCGTATCGTTCTGGCTCTTGTGTATGCCCACACCCCCATTGTTCAGCGCATTCAACAGCAGACATGTAGGCAGAAACTTTGCGATTAGCAAATTCAGATTTAACCCTTATGGTTACCTGCAGGACAAGATGTCAATCAGGTCAAGATACAAGTGTACTGCAGCAGCGACTCGTTACATAGTCGTCGTATATGAGATTTCAATTTACACAATCCTCTGACTCCAGTTTATCGCGAATCGGTTACATCGGCTTTTCGTTTTCAATGCCATGTGGATCAATAATCAGCGCTTATCTACACGTTCTGGATTCGTATGTTGTGTAACACCAAAACTTGATATTCTGAAGAGGGGCTTTAGCAATATATTCCAGCTTGATTCCAAATCTATCAAGTTTACGAGCAGTCCAAACCATGAATCACCAATGCGCAGTCTGCAAAAAACGATTCGACAAAGTGCGGAAGCTAAGGTCTCATATTGGAGACAAAGATCAGTTCTCAAATCAACCACATAAATGTAGCGATTGTGGTATACCGTTTTGCAGTCACACAGCTCTCAAGCAACACCAGACATCATCTTCTCATGAGACCATGTTCCGTTGCCAAGTGTGTGATCGGCCTTTCAGGCGTAAACACGACTTGCAGCAGCATCTAAAATCCTCAGGACATGACCAACGTAAATCCGTACAAATTGTAGTAAGCTCTGAACCCAGTCAAGTAAGGAAAATCTACATGAAAAACTAAGCTCAAGAAACTCTGGCCATTAGTTGACTTACCATCTAGGGACTTTCATCAGATACAAGCAACGACTCTCAATCCCTACACAAAGCTGAAGGCCCTTATCCAAAGTATATTCCTATGACTTTCGTAAAAATTGATGAACCGAAAAAAACGCCAGGATCGAAGGCGCCAGATATTCCCTGGATGCAGAAGAGAACAAAAAATAATTTGAGCACTGAGTGGTCAGCCGAGATGTTACCCGAGCAAGACTGGATGTTGTGTGACAAAGAGTGCGGGTGGTGTGGACATTGTGCTGAGTCATTTGATTTTGAGCAGTTCGTCTAACAATACTTAGTATAACCAGTATCAGTCAGTTCTTGCGAGACTTGATAAATAAGTTCGCATAGCTCGTTTTTTTCTCTTTCCTCATGCTTAAGTCAATCAAGGGTTGTATTCTGATCAAGTTTTTAGTCGCTGGACCCAGCTAAGCTGTGAAATGACGTTGTTGGTCAAGCCGCAAATGTCCCTGTCACACACATCGGAAACTATCGATTTAGAATGGTGCCTTCTGATTGGATATAAGAGTTTGTCAGGCCAATAGTACTCACAGTCAGAGGCTGTTTCACGCCAAAAATGTTGCGCGTATTTTGCTTGCATGCAACTAGATCTAGCGTATAGGCATGCGTCAGTGCGGGCGAAATCGAATGGCAAGAAGCTCTATAAGCGTAGACTTGGATGACTGGAGGATAAATACATAGAGAAACGTATTTCATGATCAGATAGCCCCTGAAGATATCTATTTGTGCCACTACGCCTTGTAGCGGATCCTTCAGCATTTCAAAACTGAGCTCATGTATTACACGTGCTTGAATCTTGAGACGTGCATGTAGTAGCAGGGGAGAGACGGGATAGTGTGGATTACGACGGCTCAGTTGAACCAGACAGGTTGAAGCTCGTCCCGCAAGTATTTGACGTTTATGATCTGTTTTACGCATGAGGTCTGCCGAATTCGCTTGACAAATCATAGGATTGTTGGATACGAAATCATTTGTTACAAAAAATACAACCTCATCATTCCGAATGAGTGACAATTATATCATGAAAGTTCGGTCCTTTGAAACTAAGGTAGTCGGTACTAGATGAGGCCCTTCAGTTAGTAGACTTGTTAACTCACAAAACCAGAGATATTCAGCGGGAAACTGGGAGTGAATCAACACAACAGACTTAAATTGTAATTGGAGATACTTTTTCTTGTCGACGGATTTTTTCTAGCTGACTGAGTTCTCACGGCAATAACAAACATGGCCAATATTCGACGGCGCCTAGCTTGGAAATAAAGAGCTAGAATATGTACGTACTAGCCTCAGTGCGTAATTTTCAGTCTGGGCGCGTCTAGCCACTCGGTTCGGAGATCTATAGCCTTGATACACCGAAATGTCTGCCAAGGTTTCCGGAACCCGCATGAACATGATGCACTCGATACATCCACCCTAAGGCCAAAATGTCCTCAGAACAAATTGGTTTCCTACTATTCGCAGGCATCTACTCTAATGTCCTCCAATTAACATATCCGCAAAAAATCAGACCTCCGAAACCCCGGTTTAACACACAAGGAGATTCGGCTCTGGTGGAATCTCGTTCTACATTGCGTCTGGTATTCTCTTTCCGGTAAAAGAAGTATCTCAATGTCCTAGCTTTGTTTTCAAGTGCGTGTGATCTAGTGTATAAGTTGGCCTTTCATAACCCTATTCAGATGTTGAAAATAACTGGTTTCTGATCAATCTCCCATCTAATTCTTGTGCTTCTCAGACCACTCTAACTAAATCTTAAAATTCAGATATCATCTTTCCTATTCGCCTCTACACTTTAATCCTTCACTCAATTATGCAATCTCTAAATACCGCGCACAAAGAAAGCTCTCCATTCACCAACGGTGGTGGCACAGGAACTCACAATCCTTCTCAAGAAATTGAATTTATAACTTCAGGCTCGTCTAAAGATGGTGTTGGCCCGGAAGGCCTCGGCAACGACCAAGAAGCCCGCATGAATAATGATATTCTTCAGCTGGCCCGTCATTATTCCACTCAATCCCAAAATGGAAAAACACTTTTTCCTGTTTCCTTGGACGGTCCTCTCAATCCTCAAAGCCCCGAATTCAGTGCAAGAAAATGGGCCAAAGCTTTCTTTACCACCCGCAGCGAGATTGCTCATGGCGCATCGTTACGAACAGCTGGTATCGCCTTTCGAGACCTCAGCGTCTTTGGATATGGCACTC
Source organism: Mycocentrospora acerina (assembly GCA_022701365.1). Classification (NCBI taxonomy): domain Eukaryota; kingdom Fungi; phylum Ascomycota; class Dothideomycetes; order Pleosporales; genus Mycocentrospora; species Mycocentrospora acerina. The sequence continues at coordinate 59,030 of JAKUHH010000027.1, forward strand.
CCACAGATTATCAGAAGAGTGTTGCTAATATTCTACTCAGGGGCGCCACGGCCCTTAAGGAACTTCTTCTACGTCGTAAAAAGCAGCAGCGTATAGATATTCTGCATAATCTTGAGGGAGTCGTACATAGCGGCGAAATGCTTGCTGTGCTAGGTCCTCCCGGCTCTGGATGCTCAACACTGCTGCGTACTGTGGCTGGAGATACACATGGATTCTATATCAACGATGACGCTATCATTAACTACCAAGGAATTCGACCCGTGGAGATGCGTACTGCTTTTCGTGGCGAAGCTGTCTACACCGCTGAAGTGGATGCTCACTTCCCTCACCTAACCGTAGGCGATACTCTCTACTTCGCAGCAAGAGCCCGCTGCCCTAAGACTATTCCTGACGGGGTTTCTCGTCACGAGTATGCTGAACACCTTCGAGATGTGACAATGGCCATGTTTGGTATACTACACACGAAAAACACTAGAGTCGGCGATGATTTCGTTCGAGGCGTGAGTGGTGGTGAGAGAAAACGTGTTACTATCTCCGAGGCAGCTCTAAGCTATTCTCCGTTGCAGTGTTGGGACAACAGTACGCGTGGACTTGATAGTGCAAATGCACTTGAGTTCTGTCGTACCTTAAGAACGCAGGCAGACATACTTGGCTCCACTGCCTGTGTCGCCATCTACCAAGCATCTCAAGATGCTTATGATGTAAGTTCCAACTGACTGGTACCTGCTGTTGAGATGAATGTAAACATTGACGTATTCTAGCTCTTTGACAAAGTCATCGTCCTGTACGAAGGTCGGCAGATTTTCTTCGGCAAGGCTAGTGAAGCAAAATCATACTTCGAGGGCCTAGGATTCGTTTGCCCCGATAGACAGACAACTGCCGATTTTTTAACCTCCATGACCAGTCATGAAGAGCGTGTGGTTCACCAAGATTACTACGGCAAGACACCGCGCAGCCCAGACGAATTTGCGCAGGCATGGAAGGAAAGCCGACACAGAGCAATCCTAAATGACGAGATTGACCAATACATTCAAAACCATCCATTCGATGGCGAACACTACAACGATTTCCTAACTTCCCGGCGAGTTGATCAATCCAAGTCGCAACGCCCGCAATCGCCTTTCACGCTTTCATACGTAGAGCAGATGCGCCTGACGCTATGGCGTAATTGGGTCATGCTTCGAAACGACCCTAGTATGACGTTGACAATGCTTTTCACCAATATATGTCAGTCTCTCATCATCAGTAGTCTTTTCTACAACCTTGCAGGAGACACTTCGACTATCACGAAGCGTGGTACCTTGGTCTTTTTTATTGTTTTGTCCAGTGCCTTTTCCAGTATGTTGGAGATCATGACGCTCTATGCTAAGAGAAATGTCGTCGAGAAACACAACCGATATGCACTCTATCACCCGAGCGCCGAAGCTCTTTCAGCCATGATCGCGGATTTGCCATACAAGATCATAAACTCAATCGCTACAAGTCTGATTTTGTACTTCATGTGCAATCTTCGACGCGAAGTTGGGCCTTTTTTCTTTTTCCTGTTAGTCAACTTTATCATGACGTTGGCAATGTCTATGATGTTCCGACTGATGGGATCTCTCACAAAATCCATTGCCCAAGCGCTCGCACCAGCATCAGTCATAATTCTCATCATTACCCTTTACACCGGCTTTGCCTTAAAGGTGCAGTATATGCAATCGTGGCTTGGATGGCTTCGGTGGATCAATCCAGTTTATTATGGATTCGAGGCGATAATGCTTAGTGAATTCGTCGGTCGAAAGTTTCGCTGCCTGAGCTTTGTGCCGGCGGGTCCTAGCTATGAGCTCGTTGAGGCTGATCAGCGAGCTTGCGCAATAGCTGGCTCAGTCCCCGGAGAGGAATTTGTTAACGGTGCTGCCTACCTTAAGAATTCTTTTGGGTACTTAAATTCCCATAAGTGGCGCGACATTGGTATCATGATTGTGTTCGTAATCTTTTTCATGGTTGGTCATTTGATAGCTGCAGAATACGTGGCTTCTGAGCGCTCCAAGGGCGAGGTTCTGGTCTTCAGCAGAAAATCTATGAGTATGCGCCAGCACCAGCGACAAGGACAGAAGGACACCGAAAGTCAAGGGAGCAACCCACCAAAACACCAATTAGAAAGTTCGGAAAAGGTCTCAAACATGGAGGGAGCAACTTCCATCTTTCATTGGAAAAATATTTGTTACGACATTACAGTCAAGGATGGATCACGCAGAATTCTTGACCATGTTGATGGCTGGGTGAAGCCTGGAACGTTGACTGCTCTCATGGTAATTATCGCTAACGACAAATGATCTATTCAAATTGCTAACACATTGGCAGGGAGTTTCCGGGGCCGGAAAAACCACACTTCTTGACGTACTCGCAAGCCGAGTTACTATGGGTGTCATCTCGGGCGACATGCTTGTCGATGGAAATGCGCGAGATGCTTCGTTCCAGCGCCAGACTGGCTATGTTCAACAGCAAGACCTACATCTTCACACATCAACAGTCAGAGAAGCTCTGAACTTCAGTGCCTTGTTAAGGCAGCCGTCCAAATACACTCGGCAGGAGAAAATTGATTATGTCGATACTGTCATTAGTCTTCTTGACATGCAGGAATATTCAGACGCTATTATCGGCGTGCCTGGCGAAGGCCTCAACGTCGAGCAAAGGAAAAGACTTACCATTGGCGTCGAGCTAGCGGCCCGCCCGCAACTCTTACTCTTTCTTGACGAGCCAACCTCTGGGCTTGACAGTCAAACCTCGTGGTCTATCTGTAATCTTATGGAGAAACTGACAAAAAGTGGCCAAGCAATTCTATGCACTATTCACCAGCCATCAGCAATCCTCTTTCAGAGATTTGACAGGCTTCTGCTTCTTGCCAAGGGAGGAAGAACGGTCTACTTCGGTCCCATCGGACAGAACTCACAATGCCTTATCGATTATTTTGTAAGGAACGGCGGTCCAGCATGTCCGCCTGGGGCAAACCCCGCCGAGTACATGTTACATGTAATTGGTGCAGCCCCAGGTGCACATACAAACCTTGATTGGCCCGCTATATGGCATCAAAGCGCTGAATATCGCGGGGTTCAGGATGAGCTCAACAGATTGTCTTCTGATCTTACATCTCAAGTTTTACATTCGGATGACAAAGACGCTGCCTCTCTCGGTGAATTTGCGGCACCTTTGAGTTTGCAGTTCCGTGAGGTGGGATTACGTGTCTTTCAGCAATATTGGCGGAGCCCGACATACCTTTATTCAAAGGCTTTCCTTTCCTGTGGTGCGGTGAGTGATTTTATTGAACAGCCGGCTTGGATTCAGACAGAACATCTACTAACTATTTTCCATTTAGGCTCTTTTCATCGGACTTTCGTTCCTCAACATCAAGAATACCCAGGGAGGACTTCAAAATCAGTTATTTGGCGTTTTCATCTTCCTAACGGTCTTTAGTCAACTTGTTGACCAGATTTTGCCAGTATTCGTCTCGCAACGCACCATGTATGAAGCTCGGGAGCGCCCCTCCAAGGCTTACTCCTGGGCAATATTTCTGAGTACAAACATGCTCGTAGAGGCATTTTGGAACACTGTAGGTTTAAGACTCACCGCAAACCTTATTACATTAACTAATCTATATGGCTAGATTATGGGTGTTTTCAGCTTCATCTTGTGGTATTTCCCTATAGGCCTTTACCGAAACGCCCGCCAGACCGGAGCTGAGCATTCTCGCGGCACTACAGTCTTTCTCTTTGTTTGGATGTTTTTCGTCCTTTCGAGTAGCTTTGCCCACTTCGTGATGGCTGGCTTGGAGAATTATGACATAGCCGGTGCCATTGTCGGTCTACTAACCATCATGATGTTCGCATTCTGCGGGTAAGTTGTTTCAGGAAAACTAAGAAATATGTTTTACTTACTAATCTTATCGGCAGAATTCTTGCTGGCCCCAAATCTCTTCCTCGATTTTGGATCTTCATGTATCGCGTCAATCCATTTACGTATTTTGTAGAAGGTTTCTTGGGCACTGCCTTGGCGAATGCGTCCGCATCCTGCGCCTCAAATGAGTTCGTCTTATTCAATGCACCAAGTGGTAGTACTTGCGGCGAGTACATTCAACCATATATCGGCGTAGCTGGTGGCTTTGTCGCTAATCCCCAGGACTCAAGGAGTTGCCGATTTTGCCCAATTTCCGAGACCAATGCGTTCTTGAAAGCGGTAAATATCAACTTCGCCAATCGTTGGCGCAACTTCGGCATCATGTGGGCGTTTGTTATCTTCAATGTTGTCGCCGCGTTTTTCTTGTACTGGTTAGCCCGGGTACCCAAGAAGTCGAAAGTGAAGAAGGAGTGATGAGTAAAATTCTATCCCCGCAGGCTATGGAGTCTCGATTTCCCGCAGGGAACGCTTAAAGATCTAAATATGTTCTAACTTGTAATTTATAATATTCGCTTTATAGTTTTAATGTAAACTTGTATTTCTTGACAGGGTCATGTCACTCTATGACGATTATCGAGAAGAAACTCAACTGGCCATCTAGACATGCAAGGAAGCTTTTTATCAGAATAATGATACAGCTTCTTCATGATTCATGAAGAGGTTTCATTTGCTTGTTTCATTGAAAACCCATCCTTGAAACTACGGCAAGACCTTTGTTTCTAAAGTTCATCGGTTGACTCAAAGCTCTAGTCGTCTTTCTAGTAGAGATAAATTCAGTCGCTGAATCGACTTTATCAAGTTCTTCTTACAACTAGGCTAAGTACTCATCATCGAAACCAATTCCTCAAAGCTTCTCATTGATACTAGTTTGAATTTGCCAGCCATTTGAAAGCATTGTGATGGCTGCAAGCTTGAGAACAGCACTGAGAAAGTGAAACTGGCTAGAGATACGATATTCGCAATACTTGGGCGCGCTCGTAAGTCTTCGAATTATCTTAGTAGATCTTATGATCAGGTCTTTCAAGGTTCAATTTGTTATTTTGACATTTTAAAAGTGACATTGAGGCAGCTGCTGACTACAGCAAATCAAACCGAAAAAATATATCCAACAATTTCGGAAGGTATGAGACTCCCGATGAGATGAGAAGACGAATTCTACATAAAGGCACATCATGTTCCTTTCTACCTTTTTGTGGCTAACATAATTTTCGTTGACATTGACATAGTTATTCGACAGAAAAACTCCAGTCCAATAACTTCATCGTAATTCAGAAATCTTGATTTGAAAAATTGCTGTGATGTTGCCTATCAATATTTAGAAATTAAATTAATATTATTTGCCAATGATCAGATTACTGTGATGAATATATTTAGCTGGCATCATGCATGACCAATGAGAAGAAAATTGAAACGGAAAAGCCAAGTCAAGCAAGGACCTCTCCCTTTTTTATGAACCGACTAATTGTGAGCGTAGACTCACAGATCTCAGCAGTTAGTTACAAGTTCAATGAAATCCAAGTAATGTCCGAAATGCCGACTTCGACGCTCAACGCACGGCTGTCGCGGGCTCCGTGTTATCTAAGTCACCGCAGCTGATAAGATGTAGTCAGATTGAAAATCACTCCTTCTGTAGTCCAGCTCGCCCACGTTCCGAACAATCAGCGTCCAAACGCCACAAGAAGATTGGAAATATTGAAGTATTATACAATTCACGATCGGGAATCATTCATACGCTCTCCTAATTCCTTCTTTGTGCACCATTTATTTTCCATCTGGAAGCCAAGTTTGACTTGCAGTCTTTGCTTCTTGTTGCACCCATAGGCTTTTCATACAAGTCATCTGGTGAGTTCGCAGTAGTAGCTCAAATTACCAATGACCTAGAACTTGAATCATAACGTTTCAGTTCATCACCAACTGTAGAAAGAGGTTGTTCGATGATTAATTTACGCTTCAACTATGGCTACTCACCGCCAATGGGCTGTGAACCAGGTCGGCCATCAGTGAGGTTGTCTATACTGGTACGGAGTTAGACTATGGTTTTACGCGCTTCCTTAAAGTTAGCCTTAGGATTAACCCGCATCGCACATGATCTATTAGAAAATGTCATCAATTTTCCAGAGTACCAGATGAGTGAGTAGTAAACTACGAAACTGATGTAGGCGGAGGAGGCGTGATCATGACGTAGTCACTGCTCCTTATAAAGACATAATTCGTCAGGAAGTGGTTCAATCTGAGGGTATATAATGTCCTATCTTATGGTCTATCAGATGATAGATCAAAATACCTTTTCAGCTTGTATGGCGTAATGGGATAGAGCCGTATCCTGATATAAGTAGAGTATGATGAATCGTTGATTGAGAATTCATTCTATTTTTCTTCTCACCAATTGCCGAATATTGATATAGAACAAGGCTCATGCATATCTAGAAGTTGAAACACTTATCAAACCAGTTCACATTAGGCTATACTCGAAAGGCCATTGAACATCGCGGCAAAAGCTGCTCGGATAGCATATTTTCTGGGCTTGATGGTGTTGAGCATAGTAATTGGACTGCACTCCATAGTCAATGCAAGCACTGCCAATCTCGAACGTGGTTTAGTATTCTTAGCGGGGGCTAGCCTGTCAGATTGTTACAGATGTGATATTATCCAACCGAGTGTTTAGCCTATTCAGCCTGTACAAGCCTGCCCTGCAGACGTCATTCCATGCATCGGTAAGCGAATGCCATAGACGAAAAATATCTGGGAGCAGAGAATTGGGTTTCAATCAAGGAACAATTACCAATGGTGGCAATTGTTTGAGTTGGATATATCGAGAGTTTGGGATGAAGTATGCATGCATTGAGAATATTTATTTCACAACGCCGTTTCTGATGCGGGAAAATGCTTATGTAGTCACATATGGAGGGTCCAAAAGTGGTAGTGGTATAAGATAACGACTTACCCATTGTTTGCCAAGAACATTCACAGCAGTCTATCAGTAAATCTGTAGTCGACACCATTCCTGCCTCACAATGTCGCCTCATCAGGCATATTACCTTTAGCCTGTACTCTTCTAATATTGTTTCTGATGATACTAGAGCGTACGACTTGGCGCGACACTTTAGGTAGCATATCACGCCTTGCTAGCGTTTGATCTGCACACTGTGTAATTTGCGCTTGTCCTTGCAACACATCTACGAGATTTTTTCGCCCATGTACTGTAGTAATCACCTGTCTCAGTCTGACAGGCGGGCGCTAAGGCGTGTCATTTTCCTGACAGGACTGTTTTGGATGACCTCCCAGGTTTCGGCATCCACGCTTTTGGTTAGCGCATGGAGGCAGTATGACCAAAAGAGACATACTGAATTGGAGACTCCGAATGTCTGTTAGCAGCGATAGATCGAAAGTATATAAGATCTGTAAGTTGCTCATCAATACACCAGTATCACAAGTCAACGTCTAAACCACTACCATTACCTATTACCTACAGCCCGCTGGCCCGGTCTTCCACTACCTAATTCCGCTAATCAATTCACATCATCTTCACCAACAACAGAACAATTTTCTTCGAACAACCTCCAAGATGAAATTTGTCATTGCCACCATTCTTTCCCTCGCCGCCTTCGCTGCCGCCAGCCCGAGGCCCCAAAATAACGGTCGTCCGGTTCCAACAGGCGCCTGCTGTGTTGCCGCCACGAGTTTAAAGCAAGATGTATGCAACGTCAACGGCCAAACTGGCCGATGTGTGCCTTCTGGAGCCAACAATTGTATGTATCCCGTATAAGACTGATTTGTTCATCTTTCGCTTGCTAATTGTATTCTAGGCGGCGGGCAGTTGACTTGCATCGAGGATAATCGTTTGAAATGCGACAACAACACTCTGGAGCGAGGGAGACCACTTTGCAGGCTGGCCAGTGAGTTTGGTAAAATCAACTAGGAAAAGACTTGGAGATTGTAGTGTATGATATCGACTCATTAGAATAATGAGAAATCAATCTTGAGTGGAATAAAGTGTGGACAGACCTTGTGATAAATTTTGTGTAATCGGAGAATTGGATGTAGAGAAAACTTTAACAATTTTTAGTTATTTGTTTGGTTATCACAACTACGTTACTTGCAGGTTATTTCGTGCTCTGGTTGTCGCCTGAACCAGAACGTGTGATGAGAGCGCTTTGTGATATTACTCGCAGCTAGACACCACATAGTCGCATCGCATGCCATCAAGTCTGATGTGCTAATACATCTGACAAATCTCTTACAGATTCCTACTCTTCAAAAATAACTTGGGGCTTTGTGTTATTTTTTTAGTTTGTTGTGTAGTTGTGCTACTGTCGTGATTGGCGTTCTAAATACTAAGCCACAAGGCTGAGTCGTTCTTGGGGGTTTGCCTTAGTCCTTGTCCGTATCCGTGTCCGTTGCAACTGCACGTTCAACCGAACGGTCAGCAGAATAAGCAGAAACGAACATGATTGATAAATATCTTGGTGTACGACATGCGGTAGAATATTGAGAAGGTATTCAGCAAAGAACTGTTTAAGTGCCTGACACGATGATTTCGAATTCTTTTTCCATTCTTCTCTCTTTCATCTCTACTACCATCGCCTATTGCCCGCCCCCTGGCTCTCTTCTTCCGACACCAGTCCTATCACAGCCCGCAGACTTCAGCATTCCAGATTCGGTTTTCAGTCTGTTGCAGTGGCAGAACGAAACATCCTTTGCGATCAAGGCATCTATTGGGAACATTACTATTTTTCAACATGAGCACTCGGCGCCAGCCAGAAGAGTTGCGCAATCGCTCTACACAACAAAGTCCCGTTTTGGCAGCGTCACCAAAGTTTTCACAATGTTAGCTGTACTCTTGAGCAAAGAGAAGATCAGCCTTGAAGACTCGATTACAAAGTTCGTACCGGAGCTCAATCACGATGCCTGGGGCGAGGTGACCATTGCCCAACTTGCGAGCCACACAAGCGGGCTAGGCCGATTTGTAAGTTTTCTCGAAGCATTTTTTTACAACACCGTCTTTTCTGACACTCGGTGGTAGGGCTATGTTGGCGATTATGCTTTCAGGCCGACTGCAACGTCTGCTCTGGGCCTCCCAGTGATTAACAACACACTCCCAGGATGCGACCCCGCACCAGGAGGCCGCATTTGTACTCGTGCAGAAGTCCTTGAGATGTTCAATAATGCCGCTTATATTCCTCATTCTCCTGGTTCAGGGCCGCTGTACTCCAATATCGGATACAATCTGCTTGGTATGGCGCTAGAGGGTGCGCACAACAAGAGCTCCGAAGAGGTCATCAGCGATTTGGTCATCAACCCGCTCGGTTTGAGCCAAACGTCGTTCAAGGTACCTCCGAACGATGGCGGTGCATTGTATCCCAAGACGGAAGCAGAAGCCAAAAGCTGGTTTGTCGCCGATTTTGGAAACCACAATCCCAATGGAGGTCTTTGGTCGACACCGGACAACATGTTGACGTTTCTCCAAGCCATTCTCAAGAACAAGCTTTTGACCAAAGCCGAGACAAGGCGGTGGCTGCAGCCAAGGGCAGTCTTGCCTTCATTGCATCAACTCGTCGGCGAATCTTGGGAAATTTTCAGGCCGACCGATATTGACGTTTCATTCCCTCGTCCCATCAATATATACACAAAAGCCGGAGGTGTGCCTGGATATGCTGCGTATGCGATCCTGATTCCGGAGCACGACATTGCGATCACGATCAATACGGCAGGTAATGCGGCTACCGCTGCGATCCAGGATCTGTTCCCGCTGATTGTCAAGCCGCTGGTCTCGTATGCAGATCAACTGGCGCAAGAACAGGCCACTGCAAAGTACGCAGGGACGTATAAAGGTGCTGGCTCCAACAACAGCATCACTCTGGCAATTGACGACGGTCCCGGAGTTGCAATTACTGCACTCACCCTCAATGATGTCGATGTTTTGAGAGCATTTGCTGCCCAGGCCAAGGTGTCCACTGATAATTTCAGTGCTCGTCTATACCCTACAGATTCTGACTCGTTGGGGTCAGGTCAGGAGAGTTGGAGAATGTTGCTTGACCAAAAGGTGAGGGACAATGGATTTGCGGATCAACTCTGCGCGAGTTGGAACTGGGGAGACTTTGCTCGGTATGTTAGGGAGCCTCTAGATACATTTTCGTTTGATCTCAGCGGGGGGAGGGCGACGAGCGTGGAGTTGTTGGGGTGGCGGGCCAAACTCGAGAAAGCAGCATAGAAGACTATGATTCGTGAAAGCGAAGAAGAGACAGACAGACTTGCTATTCCTAGACAAACCCTCAGTATCTATTCGTTCTTGCATGCATGTGAGACGAGGACAAAAGACCATCCGCGGCGCAAAAAGGCCCGATCTTGGCTTTTCCTTGTCTGTCACTATCAGCGCTAGGCCGTTGCAAGGCGTCACAGGGGCAAGCACGACACAAACAAGGCAACTGACACGCGGCTTAGTCCCAGAGGAAAAGACGCAAGGATGGCGATAACGCTTTGCCAAACTCGAGCAAACTGACTGGCAGACACGGACAAACGCATGCTTCTCTCGATGCAGCCTATCTTTGCGCTGGCTGTGTTGTGGAAGAGGATTGTTCCCGTGGTTGCTCCGCGCGCTTGTCGCGAGCCACCGTCGTCCAGATCTGGCGCCGCTCGTCAGAACACGATGCTAGGAGACATGTTGAGATGGTCCAGTTCGTGGCGACAGAGTCACCAACCTGGCCACGCCAAGATAGGCGCGGGAGTGACATGTGCTTGTCAGCGACGATTTCTGGCGCGGTGCACAGAATTTGCCTCTAGCGGGCTTGGATCACGAGTGCCACTATCTTCCCAGACAAAGAAACCCGTGGCATGCACGGAAGAAACACGTTGGCCATCCAATGACAGCATTGGAGACGGGAGGCTCTAGCGGAGGATCTGCGGAAGATCTGCGAGGTACCACGGTCGATCGTTGGTGCGCAGTCTGGGGCCAACGCTACAGCTCCTACGACTCGTGCATCTGGCGCGACAACTCATGGTCGCGCCAGTCAGACCACGCCCTCGGTGTCGTAGCGGGGCCTTGCCATCTCCCGTCAAAAGCTGGCCGTCTCCGTTGATGGGCTTGTGTTGGGTTTTCGGCCATGTTCCACGTGCGCACATCTCCGACTCTCGCGGTCCCTTTCACCACAACGACGGAACGCGACAAGCCCTGAACGTCGACGAGCGACTGCCCATGTGTTTCATACGACAATGGACATCGAAACGTCCATTGTAGGCGCTCTCCTGAAGACATGTTTCCCGCCTTTTGCTAACGTTCCGCGCAGGCCGTGCAGTCGGTTCTGATCGCTCTGGCCTTCATCGTGACAGTCTTGCGGTGCTGGATCCGCATCTACATCGAGCGACGTGGTTTGATATTGCCCGATTACCTCGTATGGGGCGGCTGGGTCTGCGCAGCTGGCTGGTTCATCTGCTCCATCAAAGCCCTCCGCCTACAGATCAACCATCCGTTGCAGGGAGTAGAACTTGAAACTGATTCTGTTGATTACCTAACGGTATGTGATATCATGCTCGAATCAACAAAGTACAGAGAACAAAGGCTTACACATGCCATACTTGCAGACTGTCTTCGTTGCCAGCTACTTCTTCGATGTCGGGCTCTTCTTCCCCAAAGCATCCTTGATTGCCTTCTACTGGTGGTTGATCCCGCAGGGTCTACAGGGTCTCCGGATAGGCGTGTATACTTGCATGGGATTCTTAGCCGCTGCCTTAACTGCAACCGTACTCACAGACACCTTGATTGCACCTCATATCTCGGACAATTGGTATGGCGCAACCCCCAGCCGGTAAAAAAAAAGAATCGTACGAGCTAACACATGTGGTGTGCCAGGTCTCTGGAAAATCAATTAAGTTCTGTTTGGAATTCATACACTGCCTTCCTAGTAGGTTGGATACTGAACATCTCCACCGATTTGATGCGTAAGTGTGCATTCCAAAACGTTCTCTAGAGCACCTGGCTGACTTGTCCTTCCAGTCTTCTGTTTCCCCTTCTTCCTCATCAGTCGCCTCAAGCTCCGCCAGCGCCAGAAGATTGGCCTAATTGGAGTCTTCTCCCTGGGCATCATCACCATGAGCATCAGCCTCGCCCGCTTCATCACATACACTGCGACTGATTTTGACGTCGACGACGAATCTGGCAGTACGTCTCCCCTGTCGTGCATACGCAAAACCGCATCGACGCATACCACCTTTCCTTTCCCTCGCCCTCCACTCCACTCCCCCTGCACTAAAAAAAATAGCACTAACCCCCCACTCACAGACGCATGGTGTACCGCCGAAATCTGCACAGCAATCGTCGTCGTGTCGCTCCCCGCACTTAAGCCCCTCATCGTGCGCGCCTCGCCACCAAACACCACCAACAGGCGCAGCACCAACGGCTACGTCCACGCCGGATCAGACAAAATGTTCAGCCAGGAGGGAGTAAGCTCACGATCGCACATTCGAGGCGGCAAGATGGACGACGAGCTCGAGCTTGTTTTTCTGGAACGCAAGTCTAGCCCCACTGGCTCGATTAACCGGATAGGCATAGAGGATCTGGGGGATAATGTAGTCATCACAACGAATGTTACTATTACGCGGGAGTCTGTGTAGATTTTAATGTCAGGTAAGTAGCGGAGTTAAAAGGAAAATGTCATAATTTTTAACGATTACGATTATGATTATATTAGAGTTGCACAGCACATTTTTTTCCCCCAAGTTCCTCGGCTTGTTTGTCGCAGTCTATTGCTGGCTTCTACTCGTGTTAAAAGTGCGTTTTTCGCCGTCCGAACGGTGACAGCCGTCCCCATTTAATAGCCTGGTCTTTACTACGAGATAAACTTTGCATCATCATCAATCACCAACATGATTCAAGTAGATACTTTGTTCTAACCCCCCCCCCCCCCCCCCCCCCCCCCCCCCCCCCCCCCCCCCCCCCCCCCCC